>OX388350.1:16002599-16569192 GCA_947579665.1 Sympetrum striolatum
GTTTACTCTTTGCACATGTATTGAATGTGTTTGCTTATTTTTGCATTTACGACTCAGCTACGGACAGTCGATCTGCGACTAATTTTGTTAATAATAATAAATTTGATTGATATTATTTAAAGAGGCATTTTTTGAAGGAAAAATTGTAAAATAAGTTACTTAGAGTAATTTTTAAAAATTAACGAAGGCATAAATGATGATGGCTTCTTTACTAAATTCTCAACTGATTACGATGACATTCTTTCTCCATTTTTTTATTTTTCACGGGATCTTTTCATCCTCATTTCAGAGTTTATAAACTAGCCATCAAGAAAGTAATGTTCGCATCCATATTCCTATTCTCATTTCTTAATATTATACTCTGCTCTGTTAATACTATCCTATCCAGTGAAGTATTTCTTCAGTGGTAATACTATAAACTGGGAAAAATGTATACCTACCTTCCTAATAGTTCCTTCCTTTACCCTCTGACTTTACCCTCTGACTTATGACTTTCTATCTTAAATCAAAAAATAATCCATTAATTAGCCATAACATAGTGTCTTACCTCTGTAATCATAGTTCAGATATATTTTATCTATGCATTCACCTTCGGCTCTAAAAGGAGGTCTTTATATCCTATGATAAGAATTTCATTAACAAGTTAATTTTCAAAATTTCACAGTTTTATGTTGTATTTTCTTTACTGTTATAATTTCATATGTTTTTATATGTTTTATTAGCATATCCTCTAATGTCCGACTTCGAAAATCCCAATGACATGTCAATGTTCAATTTCCCACTTTCCTTTCCTTCCTTATATTTCAATAGGTTTGCGTTCAGACTGGGTTTTCCCCCTTCATTCACTTTCCTTCTCAAATAACATGTATCTTTGTTTCCATCAACCACCTCAGCTACTTTTTCCCACCGAACGAAAGATTTCTTCGTCACGAAGTCAACTCCTTGTACGCCTTCCCACGCTTTCCACCGCTCGACTGTTTCAACGAAAGAGTACATCTCCTTTAAATTTCCCCTCCATTCGGACTCCCTCACCCGTTCACTAAATCTCTCTCTCTAAGTATCTCATTTCTAAATTGGGCTGAAAATTGAATGAAAAAATCTGCAGCCTTTTCACTTAAACAGAAGTACTCGTAAGTAAGGACGAGTCTATAATCCAATCATACGAAAATAGATATATTTGAGTGAATGGTACACATAATTACGAATTATTGCTAGATGTTCAATTTATTTAATAGCTACGGCGCAGTGTTTGCCTTAGCGCAATGTTGCTTTCAGTTAATTTCAAAACTCCCTTCAACAACTCGCTCCTTTTTACTCATTAAATTTAACTAACTTCGAGTAACTCGTTGTTTCAAAACTATCATAAGACGTGCTAAGTAAACTTGCGATTTGAGCATGGTATTTTTAATGATATAACGTCTTTATTCTGCGATATCGAGACAATAAGTTTCTTCTGCCATTTAAATCATGCTCATATCGTACAAAAATTAAAGTGATAGAATGAGAAGAATTGGAGAGTTAAAAATAGTAAGAGATTTTTAGAAAAAAATATCTACTGTAGGAAAAATCCACGAAAGGAAAAAGGGATGTGAAAAATCTGTAAAAAAATTCCGTTAGTATTGAAATGAAATACAAATAAATATAAATTAGCAATCGATGAGTGCATTTATAAAGTACATCATTAAGTATAGTCAATCTTAAATTTCAATTAGTATTGTCAGTATTCACAAATGTGAATTAATACATGCGTAATTAATGATACTATCTCTTCAAACTATATGATGTGCTTGAGGAAGCTTATATCGCTCTGCATTCTCAATAGCTCTGATGCGAACAAGGTCACCTCTTCAACGAATCGCTTCAGATCGTTTCTCTTTGAGACATTCTCGACACCGTTCATTATTTCCGATGAGAGCAAAGAAAAAGGCCTAATTAGAGCGTAATCATCTCCGGGAGCGCGATTTTTCGCAATATGTCTAAATCCCAATTAAATTGGGGCAAAGTCTAGGGCTTTGAAGGCATTCCTTTTATCGCGGAGACCTTTGTTCCTTCTGTGTGTTCGAGAAATTAACGTACAAGACCCAAGATAGTGCGAAATCTTAAAAAGGGAAATAAAGATTATTACATTACATTTTATATCTCTCCTTGAAGAAAACTTTTAGGAAAAAAGAATGATTTTCTCCCATTGGTTTCACTAAAAAGCCTCTCTGACAACAGAATAAATTCACCAACTTGAAGTCGTTATCTAGCCATGCTTTTAGCTCCTTTTAAAATCAGGATGTAAATAAAGTACAATTAAATATAATTTTAAAACCGCTGGACCCTGAGCTGGGATTGTTGACCGTAAGACCTGTCTTTCTTTTTTTTCTCGACCCAACCTACTCTTGCTTTAATTATGTGTCCTATAATATTCTGTAAGAAAATAATTACCGTTACGACTACTAACTTTCCTCTTTAGATGTAGAAATTTATTGGCAAAACTAATTTGGACAAGTTTACTTCAATGAGACGGCTCCAACGACGTTTGCAGCTTTTAGGGAAGCAAAGAAAGTAATGCGGGCACGTTAAATGCACTTGTGTGAAAGTAAAAACAGAACTCACATAAGGAGCTTTTTTGCATGAAAGTTCATTTCAATTTATTACATCTCCGAAAAAAATAGCCAAGTAAAGAATTCTATGCCAAATATGGAGGCCTTTGCGACTTGAAATTTCGTTTCAAGGATTGTGCTGCACTGCTCCTGTTGTAATGGAGGGAAGAAATTGCGGGAAAGGATCGTGCCGAATTTAATTTTCTTTGTAAACAATTAAACTGATAACCGATATACTGAAATGTACAACAAAATTTATATGTTTTTGCTATCCACCATAATTATGTTATTATTCTCCTGAAATAGCTTTTCGCTAAACTACACCTTTAAATATAACTCATGACCGAAGGTTTAAATAATAATTTCTTTATATGAGTAAACATGAATTTTAATATTTTCAAACTCGCATTTCCATTGGTTTTATTCGGAAAATGTTCACAATGAAAAGGTTTGATATTTACTTGGTGATCCATTAAAGCATAAGACTCCTGAACAAAGTCGAGATTTATTTCATAAACAATAATTATATTACATGTTTTGAAGTATATACGTCATTTTTAAGTGAATTGATAATAAAATTAAATCCTTTCCACCAAAAGAGTTGTTCAGATTACAAAATCAGTAATTTTTCACGGCTTGAATACAGATGTGTGTATGAAAAACAAGATTTATATGGATGATACCAATTACAAGGAATTTCAAAGGTTAAAATTAATTTTGTATGGAAATATATTTTGCGATCTGAAATGTCGACTAGTTCTGCTCATTCCTAAGTCTCAGTTATACAAAATTTCGCTATAATCATAGTGATTGAGTTTGTATTTGTTAAAATATGTTTATTAACTAAATTTAATAGGAAAAATATTTTGTAATATTCACATGATTAGCTTACGATGCGAAAATATTTCAGGTCAGAGAAAGCTTGGAGATTTCCACTGTTTATTCAATTAAGGCCTGATGCGTTATGATACGGCTTGTTAATCCATCTATAAACAAATCTGACGCTAATTAAAATGCACATCGTGTCAACTGAATTAACGGTAATCCAATAACAGAGAGTTTTTCACAATTCGAATTTTCAATACAAGAACCACTTTTAGTTCCCATCGAATTAGGAATTCTGTACGCTTTGTTTAACTTTGATACCCTGATTTTCCATGGCAACTCACGATACAACTGTTCATGAGCCAAAACTAATATTATTCTCTATTTTCTGTTTATAAAATAGGGATATTCTAGAAATCAAGCGTTTGCAACTTTATTTATTTATTTTAGACGCCTTTCATATTTGATTCGTACATTTTTTTTAATCGAGTCTATTTCCAGATTTCTCTCACCTCTCACTATTGCCTCAATTTATGTTCAACGTTCAAGGGAAGTTAAAAATAAAGAGATATGTATGTGAGTGCTTATCAATATATTACTAGATTAGTGAACCAAGGGAAACCAAGGGCAATATATTGCATTAATGAATCGCTTAAAATTCCTTTACTCTTACATGGGAGATAGATGAAAGCTAATGAAAGGTGGAAATATATAGGAATTCACTTTAATTTATGTTGACTATTTACCTCCTAGAATGTAATTACATTTAAATTATGTCTAAAGTTGAAGCATTTACGCTTTGGGACTCTTTAATGATTAACAAATATCTTATTGTAAAAGCTCAATCTAACATAATGCACAACCGGTTTCGAACTTTTCAGATCCTCCACCACTTTATGATACACTAAACAACGTCAAATCAGTTGGTCATTAGAGTTTGGTAGTAAGAATTTACTAAATGATCTTTATTTTTCCTCATTTAAATTATTTCTTCGATAATTCTAAAATCAATAAGATCAGTGATCAGCTCTCCACGTAAATCTAAGTATTTTTCAATTTTTTTTTGTGTAAATGAGTACATATATACCGCAGGAGCTGAATTGACTGATATTTATTTTGAAAATCCAAATGAATATAAATTATATATACGTATATTATTAACGTTTTAAGTAAATATAAACATTTTATCAAAATCCTCGATGCCCAATAAATATATATAAAATGTTAAATGTTGAATATTTTGGTATGTGTTCTCCAAGACATAACGGATTTTTCTCACACTGCAAAGGAAGGTAATCTGACAATAATACTCTCCAACCTCATCGAACTCTATATTGTATCTCGAAATACACTCCATTGTGAAATATGTCCTAAAATTGAAAGCGGTGAATATGGTATTTGGCGCTCTAATTTTATATTACCAGGAATGTTCTCATCTCTATTTTAATCGAGATTCTGAATTCGCAAAAAATATTCAATGGAAATCCAATCTGCGATACATCCCAGCACGAAATGAAGTACACACCCTAGGGCAAATATTGTTTCTCGCCCCAGAAAGGTAATCATGAAGTTTATTATCCGTTAATAATCTTCTCTTACAAAATATGAAAAAAGAAGTGAAATTCTTTAATGAGAAACATAGAAAATCCCAGTTAATATAGGAGAAATTGAAATGTTAGTGAATTTGGGGCAAGTGGAAGAATTCATTGGGTAGTATATGTTTCAAGAGGATGGGAAATGTAAGATCTGAATGTTCACTTCTCATGAATATAATCTACATATGAGAGCGTCTCTCTAGACTGACGTAATTCATTAGTCCGAAACGCGGGTCATTGTGAAAAAAACCAAAGACCCGAAAAATGTATCGAGAGCCAAGGACTTCATGTTTCGCATTATTTCAAGTGCTTTATGCGATAAAGATCTCTTGTAGTAGTTGCAATTGAGTAATTTTAATATTTATGTGTATTATGTAACAATACCTAGAAATTTTGCATTACTCACTGAATTAGCTGGATAATTTGATAGATAAATATCAAAATGATTTTTATAACTCGTTTTTAATTAATCTCGATAGATAAAAAAGTAGACAGTAGTAATCATTGATTATTTCAACTCCAAGATATTGTTGAGATAAGTAAAAAGGAAGATATTTTAACATTTAACAGCATAATGTAATATCTTCCTGACTTAAATATCTCAAATTCATCTTTATACTCTAATGAGGAGCTTAAATTGTTTAATTTATTGGTAGAAATGTAAACATATAAGTATGTTTCTGGCGACCCCAAAAACAAACACGCATCGAAATTTACATCATTTGGCGAAGTTTTAACGGATATGAAGTCCATAAAACAATTTACTGTCTCGTTCATCTTTTAAGTGAATATCTCAGTTAACACTCTAAGGTCTAAACCTTTTTTTGGTTACTCCGTGGACCAAGGGAGGATCAAAAATTGTCCACTTTTGTTTTTTTTCGATAAAATAATAATGAAACATAATATCTCTTCAGCATTTGCCTTCTTGGATTTTAAAAAAAAAATTCTTACAATGATTTTTGTTGCTGAAATTGTACTACTGGGATAAAAATAATGAAATATTTATTAAAAAAAACTCATCAAAGACGAGGATATGATAAAGCTTCTTCTCCATGGTACCGGCTTTAAAGCTCTAATTCGGAAAATAGGTTTGTAAATTACCGTTAATTATGATTATAAATCAACAATTAGGTATAATTTTAAAAAATAAACTAAATTTTTAAAATTAATGAAAAACTATTTGTCAAAATATATGATTCCATTTGGTTCAAAAATATGTCGCAGGTTGGACCAAGGGAGGGTCATTTTGTGTCCACCGCCTATTCCCGCTGTCATTACATTGCTTAAAAAAACGTACTAAATGCATCAACACATAGTTTTATCTTTAACACCCTATACTCGACAATGTAATGAAGATATAAGACTGTATAACACGATTAAGGTCTTTAAATATTGAAAAAGAAAAGTGGTGGACACTTTTTAGCCCTCCCTTGGTCCTTAAATGGTTAAGCTCCTGTTTTAGTGACGGAATACCACCAAGTTAAGGCCAAAACGATTTCCTTTCCTCTGAAGAGATAGCTGGGATATAAAGTTTGACTGTACTTTTGTAATTGATGGTTTTATTTTAGTCGACTCAATTGTGTCTCGAAACTATTACTGTTCATGAAAGACGAAGGTATGATATAAATGACCACTGTAGATAAAGAATTGTATATTTTGCCCCATTTAGCAATTGCAAATACTTCAACGGGAGAGAAACTTCCCCGAATCAACTTATCCTTGGAAGCGCTCTAGTCGCATACAACGAGTGGTCGCAGCGCTAAATTTTTCCAAGGTCATTAACAATATATTTTTTCCTCCGTAAATCCTGAATAAAGGGTTTCGTCCGCAAAGGGTAACTTCCACTCCAAGTATTAAAACCATCGTCTCGGATGCAGTGGGAAATTCATTTAACTGTGGGAAAATAAGAAAGGCGCTGCCGAGGATAAATGTTACGCAGCAGCCATATCTTGACATACTTCCCTATGTAGCCGTAGATATCCTCAGCGGTTGAGAGTCGTCCCATTTAAATAACGAAGAGGAAAACGTGACGAAGTATGTGGACGGAGACACAAGGGCATGTTTCGCATCACATATATTCTGCCTCGAGGAAAAGTTCCTCTTTTTATAACTCCTTTAATTTCGATGATATAAATTTCTGCAGCCTTGCGGTTCCTATTCTTCCCCGTCCCTCCGATGGATCCATCATGGGAGTGCCATGTGCCATAGACATTTCGACGCCGCCGCTTCGCCGACACGAATTTTTGAGGAATTATGCTATTACTCATACTAGTAGGATATTTGCGATTTTTTCTTACGGTTTCCTGCATGATTACGTTGAAATTCTACGTAAAATTATCTAAAAGCAGATTAATTTAAATACGCTGAATATAATGTATTATCTCCTAAATATCTACTTTATTTATAATAAATATAATATATATAATATTCTCCTAAATATCTACTTTATTTGTAAGAAGAGACTTTCTAGTCTCAATCTCGCCCGAATAAAGTCCATTTATTATTATTATTATTATTTTATTTTACGATGTAAATACTGTTACACTGAATAATATCTTATAGAATATAACACAATTTATAATACTAGAAAAAATTACTAGGTTGTCCCAAAGGTAAATAATAGGTTTGGTGAAAGACAATTAATGCTATTAATCCCTAAACTGATGAATAAATATAATGTACATAGTCAATTATCTCACTTAAGCAGCACAATATGTCGTAAGAATGTTATAAAAAATCTTGTTTGAAAACTAATATTACTGGAAATGTAACTTTATCTGTTCCTTTTGCCAAAACTGAACTGTATTGTGCCAATGAAACTATTTAACCTTGTTAAAGTTTTAACTTTCATCCATGTTCCATCGACAGGCGCTTGCCTGATGGAACTAATATGATCTTATTGTATTAATAACTAAATAAATAAATAAAATATTTGGAATTGTGAATGTTTAGCTTTGCAACAGTACGTACAAAAACGTTTCTTTCGTTTAATCTTTTCATAGTCTTGGTCATTACTGTGATTACATAAAAACAACTGAGGTACGAGTAATGCTAGATAATGGCACTAATTAAAAGGTCTCTCATGGAATTCTATGAAAAGTGATACACGTAGAGTCATTGTCACACTGCTTCACTTACGCAGACATGTTCCACTTATAGTATTCTGGCTCAGTGAGGAAAGCGAGGGAAACAACCTCACTCCTCATCCTGCCTAGTAAACATCATTCCCCACCCACTCCTGCTTAGTTAGAGGGATTGAGGTTCCAACCAGGCGGATTACTTCACACGCAGACCGTGTATTTGTGAAGTGTATTTTCTTTTGTTTGGGTTGGAGGAAGGCAATTCTTAATAGACAAAAAGTCGCTTCAAATTCCCCATGAATTCTATATGGAGCTATTGTTAAAAACAGAATGATAATTATGATTATATATTATAATGAATTACACAGAAAAGGAAGATAGGATGGAAGTGGACGCAAGAGGGAAAGAAACAACACATGCAGTGAACAGATGAAGAAAATTTGGGAAGAATTAAAGAACGCAAAGAAATCAT
Organism: Sympetrum striolatum; assembly: GCA_947579665.1. Taxonomy (NCBI): domain Eukaryota; kingdom Metazoa; phylum Arthropoda; class Insecta; order Odonata; family Libellulidae; genus Sympetrum; species Sympetrum striolatum. The sequence goes on from OX388350.1 coordinate 16,011,160, forward strand.
CATGGAGTAACCCAAGTTCAAACGCTCTCTTTAACAGGGAATTATTGTTGAAGGTAATAATATGTTACATAGTCCACAAAACGGCGGCTTTGAAACGTATCTCGCAGCGAACAATCCCTCTACTTTGCTTCTCCTTCCATTCGATCCGATATCAACAAGGTCCCCTTTCTCCCGATATCCCAATGGGATCTCTCGTTGGTCTCACCTCGATAATCTCCATCCAAGGAGCGGAATGGTTACATCCGCACGCAGTCGACCCGTTACCATTAAATTTGGTTGGCAATGCCGTTCTATTGGATGTGCATGTGACGATAAATGGGCCGAACAATTTCACGAGGGTCTGCGAGGATTAATACTGCTGCAATTATGGATAACGTCACAATTGCACCAATTGAACAGCGGGAAAGATGACGACAAATACGTTTATGATTAAAGCCTAAGAGTGCAATTCCTACTCTGATTAAGGGATATGAAGTATTCAGTCAGTCCCACATCACGTAAGATTAAGAACAAGTGAACATGTAGAAATAACCGGTATCGATACAGAATACATTCGGCAAGTAATACATTTTTGTAATCCGTTTATTAATTTACTAACAGAAAACTTCAGTCCGTTTTTTATTTTATGCCACATAAAAACCATTTCATATACAAAGGACCGGTTATTCATTCATAACTCTCTCTCTTCCTTATCTAAAGCGGTGGGATATTTTTCGACTGCTCTTAGTCATTGAATAATTGTTGGTACCTGCATCCTCTACCATTCGCATTTGTTATGTTCCTGTCGATATGTGTAAAAATTTGACATCCTCGAAAGAACAATTTATAATTGCATGGGAACCATGAAGCATACAAAAATTAAGACATTTTCAAATATAATTGATTTACTAATCTATTATATATAATTCCTTCTCCGGATTCATATATATAGATAGGATACTAATTTACAGGATAAATCACAAGCGTCATTGACTTGACATTCTCACGAGGTGTTGGCCAAAACGTGTAACTGCCAGAAAAAATGCGATTTTGAACCACAGTGTCATGTATTCGATTCCAGATGGCCCCAAAGTCCAGATTTTTCCCATTTAAAAGCATTGCTTTGATTTTCGGGAATTTTAAAAAATACTTCCCGGATAGGTAGAGTATCAAACCTCAAGGAGCCTATAGATATAGTCATGATCTAACGAAAACATTTATGAATTGAACAGAAAGTGTCCTGGGTTCGATGCCAGAGTGTATTAAAGCTTCTCACATAAGGAATATATGTAAAAGGTAGGACGTCATTTGAGGCAGTAGCAGCCAATATTTCTACTAGAATTTTCACACATAGTTAAAGATAATGATCTTCTATTGTGCAGCATAAGAAGTATTACCAGGAAGAGCCGGGTTCGATGACGGGCGGTAAATATATCTCCCATTTAAATACATGGGATGGTTTTTCATTATATTTTTTGGTTCTTTTATCGAAATGATAGGAAGTACTTGCTTAGCTAGATGATGAATATTAAGATTAGGTTTAAGAAAAAAAATGAAATAAGACTATGCTGTACCTGGGTTCGATGCCATAGCACATCAATATTTCTCACATAAAGAATATAAGGGAAAAGTAGGACGTCGTTTGAAGCAGTTACAGCAAATATTTTTGCTCAAGTTTTCATACATTGCAGCAAACTTTAAGAATATTTTCAATCCTTTCTTTTCTATTGATGACCCTTTTCATATGAAGTCGACTTGAAATTAGTGTTATCAATATGCTTGTAGTATGCAAGCAATATTTTACTCGTGCATTATAATAATCCTCAATCACACAATTTCATTCGTTATTTATATCGCCTGTGCTGTATACTTCTTCTAGCGCTAAAGCTTTGCTACCTCGGGGATATTTGCAGGGCACACACTGAAAATCGTCACATGTTAGTTTCTATTTATAGCAGCAGTTTTTCCTCACCTGAAGTTGAAAGGGCTTTTGCAGGAGACTTCCTTCAACAACGTGACTATAAAAAGTTCCACTCTTTGATCTTCTCCAGCACTGAATGAATTGTCTTCTCAAAATACCTCTGAGCACCGAGGGAACTTGATTTGTCGGCGTGGATAACAAAAGAAAGTGTAACGTGCTAATGGCTTATAGAACCATAAACAGCGTTCAATTGTCAGACCTTTTCCGTTTTTCTCCATAAGAATCAAAAGTATAGAACTCATTTCAATGTGCAAAAAGAATCGTTCTTCCCTGAGAACTCAATTTACCACGGGCAAAACTTTCTTTCGCTCTCACGTAATTTCAAAGATCTAATATTGAATTGGAATTATTATTTCATAGAAGCTAATCGGAGTAAATGATACATACCCTTCGCCATCCAGTTTCATCAATGCGAGTCAAGTTTTCACCGTTTTGAATATTTTGAGGGATTGCTCTATTTAAAGTCAAACCGTTTTACGCTTTCTGCAGCATTTGTAAATATATATTTCCAGGTTTGCTCGCAATCGATAATTTGCGGTTATCCTTACGAATCTGTCAGATTTTTTTAAACTGACTTGGAGATGACAGCAAATTTTACCTTCTTCATTGAATAATATCCGTTCAATTTTATTTATTTATTAATTTTAACGCTGCAAGTTGGTATTTATACCAGGTGGCAACGGTCGAGGGTTTATCGACTCAACCTTGTATTGCATTCGAGCTATGATTTATAAATATTATGTAATATTGCGCTGAGCATCGCTGCAATGAGGTTTGATGCTTTTCAATTAGTATCACTGTAAAATTTGTTCTAGTATCTCTCTGCTTATTTTTAGGTAAAACCATGGCTTAAATTTCAAAGTTTTACCGAATTTGTGATTCCGAGAAAGCATTAATAGAGCGTATCATTGCATTACGACGAAAATTTTGAAATAATTCCGTCTGAATACGGTCCGGGGGCCACTTCAAATGTTATCATCTCTTTTACTTCTTGGTAAAATTCTCCATTCTTAATTAATTATCATGTTTCAATATTGTCGTCCTTTGACTTTCCTTATCCAATTAAATAAATTTCAAGAATCGGACACTAAAATTTATTTTTAGATGAAAATTTAAAACAACATGATATAATTGTGTGGTATAATGTTATATTCAGTTGAGCATTCAGATGGCGGAAATGTTAATTTAGGAAGCATTATAATTTCTCCGCCTTGAGGAAGCCTAACTTTATTTTACCTCAATGTCGCTATCTCCTCTTCTAATTTCCTTTAGAAAACCCCCTTTATATTCCTCATCTTTGATCCTTTTCCAAATGCCTTCCTTCTATCACTTCTTTTAGAAACCTCACCCCCCTGAGGACATGTTCCCCTTTTGTCTCTTTCTTACTATTTGAATCAATAATCTTTTCTCTTCAGCCATATTTTACGCCCCATTTGTTTTCTCACAAACCCACTTTACGTTCTCTCCAAAGCTCTTTCGATTTCTTTTTTCTTTAATGACCACATTTATCGCAGTCTGATTTGATAGATTGCGGCTTTATCGCATCCTTAGTTAGCTTATTCTAATTAAAAGTCATCGCAATGTTTTTAATTATCTCTCTGATAAAATACGCGGCCGTTTTCATCCCACTCGTAGAAGATTGTTCGTTTCATTTTTATAAATGGAAAGTGCAACTGATGAGTTTTTACTAAGATTTTGCAAAAAACGGCAATTCATGGGGAATTATTTTGCTTTAGATGCATAAAATAGAATTATTCTCCTACAGGAAATTGGTACTCTGGGACTTGAATGTACGAACGGTTATTTAACAAGCTATTAGACTTGCGTGATACATTTCCTCATTTTAATTGCTTTACTCCGTCAGCTTGTGCTCGGCAATGGATTCATGCATCAAAAACGTGATTCCGTAAAAACAACTTCAAATCCCTTTTATTTATCCTTTTCGTGGAAGTTTAAAACAACAGAGTTTACTCATGACCTGTTTTTACATTTTGTGTCCATTGCGTTTCCTTTTGACCTGACATTTTGCATCAACAAAAATATATATAAAGCTTCCATGAAAGTCGCGGATTTATTCTGAATTATATTCGAAGTATTCCGCCGCGCTATGTTCTTTAAAACAGATATATCAATTAAAAGTTTTCCAAAGTGTGCATTCAAATTCACGCGTGCACAATCCGTCTATTATGAATATTATTCGTACAATACAATTCTTGATAATGCATTTCATGTACATTATTTTACAAGACAATACATTTAAGAAAAGGTGACCGTTGTACTAGTTAGACCTGACGTATTACTTTAAAACCCAGCAAATAATATATATTGAATTATGAGATGAACAGTACTCTTATTTTGATTACAGAACTTTTTTTAGGTCTATTTCTTGTAATTAAGGATACAAATCACTAAAATTAGTGTTACAGATATATTTTTACAACTAAGTTTGTCTCTTTAGTATTTCATTTCTACCAATTCGCAACAGCAAAAAAAATCTAGTAACTGGGAGTATGAATACTATTAATAAAGTGCTGGGTTACCTGAAAATTAGCTTCATGTTAAATTACTATAGAGATAGGTAGTTAGCGTACGGACATATGATTAAATGAATAAAAATAACTAATTAAAAATAACTATTAAACGAGTACGAGTAAGTGCAATTGATATTATATTCATATATCTGTGTTCTTTTACTATTATTCAAATATTTATATTGATTCACCTACGTGTACGTTAATATGTATCTCTATTCTTTTGTTTACCGTTCAGATTTTTCTTAATCTGCTCTCCATAAAATTTGACTAAACGATCCCTAAGTTTTGCATGGTTCTCCCTTCTTGCGGATGTTTTCCTGCTGCGGTGTGTATATATACTCTAAACCAGGGTTTCCCAAACTTTTTCTGCAATGGAACACTTGGGAAGTTTAACGGAACACTTAGCTAATTTTTAGGTTAGGTAATTCTGATTGTAAAATATAAAAAATCATTGAATTACAACAAATTATTTTTAAATATAAGACTATGATATTATAATATAAACATAGAATATGAATATATAAAGGATTTAATGACTTTTATTCTTCAATTCTCCATTAAGACTCCATATTGTCGCGGAACACCAGTGTTCCGCGGAACATAGTTTGGGAAACCCTGCTCTAAACGAAGTATTAGATTTTTAAACAGGTTGTGTTCTCCTGTGTATTTTTTTATAAAACTCTTCCCTTCAAAATTCTCACGTCGAAAGATTTTATGCAAGAAGATATAAGTCTCAATTTCGCCTTACTAAAAGAAGTTTTATTGTTATTATCATAATTTTTCTTTATACCTTACGAGAGAGACGATTATTTTTATATAAAGTTTTAGATAATAGCAGATAATATTGCTATATCCACTATTTAGGAATTGGTTGTGATTTTTCTCTTCGTTACGTACTATACTATGAGAAGAGAAAAATGTAGGGTAAATGAGGCTAAAGGTCAAATGTCGTTCTACGTCATTTGGTGACGAAAATCACTCCGAACCAAGCAATGACGTAGGGATATCAAGTCCAAGAGCTTATCGAAGCGAAGTGAATAAGCAGTGAAAGGAGGGAAACCAGAATAAAGACCGTCGAAGCTTATTAAGAAAAAAGGACTCGTAAATAAAATTGCGGATCTAACTACGTAAAAGTAGGGCACCATTTCATGGAATCGTTAACGTGTTATCACCACACTGCACGTACTCGCCCAGTGCTCCTTTCAGTCCGTGACCCATTATATGTGTGCGTATATTTGTGTACGTATGCATATTTATATTCGTATAGGATGTCCCGAAAACTATTTTACGTATAATATTTATTATAGATTTTTGCTTCTTAAGCGGTTTCTTGACAGTTTCATTTGTCATGCATATTCGCTTAATCTTATTCAGAAATTTTTAATTTAATCCACCGATATTGATACCAAACAACAAAATAATTTGGGAAATAGCGGATAAAAAGGATCACGGTGAGAAGAGAAAATTTGAGTTCTTCGTGTTACTATAGAGGACACGACACAATGTACTATCAACGTATTTCTATAATAACCAATTTTGGTCATTAAACTTAGCATATTTACATTTTTCTCTCGCTTTGTAGAAAAACATCCATAGAAAACTTCGTTTCCCGATTATCACCTCAGAGAAGATTACTTCGAGTGGTGGAACATTAATATTTGAGACTTGAAATATAAAATACGGAAAATCGTGATAGTAGTAATAATAAAATAATTCCACTGATCGCTTGTTCGGTAAAATAGAAGACACGTAATGAATGTAAAGATAGATACTAATTAAATAACTTCAGCATCTGAATTTAGATATATACTGATTTATTAGTAATTGTTTAAATTAAATTTGTACGTAAACACGAGGATAATTTGGAATAGAATCGATCCTTCCACGGGATCGCTGTTAAGTATAATCGATAAAATGTAACGAAAATTGATCAAAACACTCAGATTATTCAAGTTTAGGATTTAGTGTGCATACTTATATCTGTGTTACCATCTAACCATCAGTTTGGTATAGCTTCCTGTGTTTCTAGGTTGACGTTCCAAATAAGATCAATAAGCTGAGGCGTAACTTCGTAGGTTCATCGTAAGAAGGAGAAGAAAGGCTTCGTGTTTTCCAAACAGTTTACTAGGGCTGAGGGCTGTTCAACCCCTTCTATATCCAATCCCCTTCCTATTTATTCCATGAACTCGCAGTATTTTTGTACCTTGTGCTTACTTCGGTCGCTAATAAACTAAGAGGAAAATATTCGAAGCCATATTTCTCCTCTTAAATTGGCCAAATCATAGAATTGTGACCCCGTCATGATCTCTTTTATTAACATTCATAAACGATACTCACCGCCGAATATGCAGTGAAGGATGATCACGGCCAGGATAGCCGCTCCGCATTCGCCCATGGCGCTTCCGTCCGCACCACGATTTCAGCACCTCTACATTTGGAGGCGAAGCACTGCCCTAAGGAGCAAGAGAAGAATATATGTATTCAACGCTCCGACATCTATATTCTCTATAAATACATATCTTGGTAGATTTCAAATAGATTGAAATCTCGATCTTAAGTTATTTATCGGCAAAGGGGAAATCGACTCTACAAACGGGAAAAAACGTTAAATATTAAAAATCTGATGTGGCCAGCACATGACTTTCTCCATATATATAAGATGTAAATATTTATCAACCGCAGTAATTTCGAACTCTATATTCCATCTAAACTTAGAATATGAGTGATTAATATATATATATATATATATATATATATATATATATATATATATATATATTATCTTTGACGCCAAAAACATGATAAATAATGTTTTACGGTACATGATCGATGAAAAAAGATGAAATTGGCCTTTCGCCCATACAGCCCAGAGCGCCCACTAAGTACATAATCAGCAACTTCCGGTTTATCAGTATTTCATGAATAACTCCTACACAATCAGTGATACGAAAATATGTTTCAACCAAAAGTTATAGTAAATTACATTTTCTAAATCTTTTGCAAATAATAATATATACCTAAATATCATATTTATGGAGATATTTTGAAAACTGGAAATGAGCTTTGAAGAATGAAGCTCGACTTCCGGTTAACCGATTTACTCCAAAAACTAATCAACTCTAAAAATACTAACCAAAGTAATATATATGAAATTTGGTGTTGATACAATGTCTAGTTTTTAAGTTAGAGCACCCACAAAGTACATAACAGCTACTTCCGGTTTATCGGTATTTCACGAATAACTCCTGATCAACCAGTGATACAAAAATATATTAAATACAAAAGTTATAGTAAATTACATTATCTAAAACTTTTATAAGTAATACAACACACGTATATATCATATTTATGGAGATATTTTGAAAACCGGAAATGATCTTTAATGAATGAAGCGCGACTTCCGGTCAACCGATTTACTCCAAAAGCTAATCAACTCTGACAGCACAAACCACAGTACTATATACGAAGTTTGGTATTGATACGACCAATAGTTTTCACGTTAGAGCGCCCACAAACACACACACACATACAGACACACACACACACACACACACACACACACACACACACACATACACACAGACATCATTCCGAAAATAGTCAAAACGTGTTCTAGGGACCCCAAAACATGTATTTCCGTTGAAATATCGAAGTCGAATTTTTTCATGAAAACAATACTTTCTCTATACTTCGTATATGGAGAAAGTAAAAAAGGGTGTAGTTTCTGCAGTCGGGACCTTTTTAACTTCAACTTTAGAGACGGGAAAACGTTAGATCTGGATTTCACCGCATACCACATTTTAATAAGGTTTTCTTTAGTAACACCTCGCTCTTTCAATTTTTTTATCTTCCAATTGTTGAAATTCTTAGCGGGAATGCCATTAGCTCATCCATGCATATCTTAAGCCTCTGTCTTCAGATACATGAATATGGATGCTTCTGAGTGATGCAGTATCGGAATTGGGTGACAGCTGTAACCGCGGACTCGGACTTCCGATTTTCTGTTTTAAACCAAAGCTAAAATATTTATGCATTCGGCAGTTATTTTCTTTATTTTTCGGTATCTGTAGATCATAGCTACAGCTAATAGTACAATGAGCATCACAAAAAAAACACTTGTAAGATAATTAACTGCCTTCGGCTACTTTTTTCATTTTTAGTATAAACCTAAACATCATCTCAGTTAAACTTATAGATCCTATCTTTGCCAATTATACCCCTTTTTCTTCTTACGATTGAGGAAAATTATATAAAAACATACGTGGGTGGTCTGAAAAGTTTCCGGCATTTCGTCATTTCTCGACAAGTTTTCTGAAGATATCTGAAAGTTTTCTGAAGATTTCTGAAAAATCTGGGGTCGGAAACTCTTCAGACCACCCTCGTACATACTTTTATTAAAAAATGGGATTTAAATCTTCAACAGCAAGAATAATTGACGCTTATCTCATCTAGTACTTCAGTAAATTTACTTTGTAAATCTTTGTAAAGATTAATTGGTTAGACTTGAATTTCATCAGCTATTCTGTTCATTATACATTTAAACCAATTATGAAAGGAATATTTATAATTTCGAATGCGAAATTCCCTGTGAGGAAAGACAAATCGCCAAATGCATTCAGTGACAGCCCAAATTACACAAACATGAAATGATCATTTAGGATTTCATTCCACGAACAGAAGTTCTGTAGCATTCTTATTCTAATGATCACCAAAGGGCTTGATTTATTATTGTTTCTATCGCTGGTAATATTAAAGAAAACAACTACATGATAGCATTTCCTTCAATTGAACAAAAACATGTAATCACGCGTGATGAGCGTATGTAATACAGAAGGGTACCTTTGTGAAAAGGAAAAATTGAAATTAGACACTGTCAACTAATTGAAATTTCCTGGAGGTATTGCAATCTCAGTTATAAAATCTCGGAGGGGTTAGAAATATCTAGTGATAATTTTTGCGGAAGGAAAATTAATCCGATCGCAGGCTCAAGATGTTGAGAATAAAAATATTTAGCTTGTCTTCGTGAAAATTACCTTACATTTCAACCCAAGATCGTACTAAGTATTTTGTGAAAATAACCTTCCTCTTAATTTGAGAATTCAGTATCACGACTAAATTGTGGATGAAATTCTGAAGTATGTGCTATATGAGCCAGACATGTTTAAGCTCATTTTAAATGAACAAATGCACGATATATGTATCTTATCCTAAAATATGGTTGATGGAAAAAAGGATAAAGAACTCTATGGAGAACGAACACGTTACAAAACATAATTAAAGATGTGCTCCATTTCCATTAGAGAAATATTTTGAGAGAAAGGCCTAGAAAACAGCTCAACAGCTGGAAGGCGTACTATCAACGGGTGTGGTATTCAAATTTTGCAATTATTTAGTTGATTATAAACAGTAGTTTGCTGTATTTCGTTGGAATGTGAAAATTTTCATCTTCGATAACAATAAATATTTACGTACGCTATACTATTGGGATTGATGTTTAATTATAGTTCCTGATTTATTTATTCTTGGAATGCACTTCCAAATACGATACCAACTACAGGCACACCAAGAGTTAAAAAGAGAGAAAATGATAATACGATACTCTAATCCTAATCAAATCTTATTTTTTTATAAATCGTTTTTAAAATGTATTTTTCTTTTGAATGCTTACCTCTTATTCTGAATTCTATAACTGCAGTTACCAGAAATCTAATTTTCCGATGAATCAAATAAAAGGTTATTAAAAAAAACGAGGATAATTTAATCGAATCTATATGGTGGTGTTGTTACAAACACCCCTGTTTCCCAGGTGACCGGAAACTTAATTTCGTTTCATTTCGGTTCATTATTGGAGGGTCTATTATTGATCATGTTGGGATCCAAAAAAGATTTTGTATGATGGCCACAATTTCTTAGCTTCACAAATCTCTACAGAAATTAGATAAAATGTATTTGCCCTAATCCAATAATTACCATCCAAGTTAAACTCTTTTTCTTATGAAAGTTGTTTTTGGAAACGTGGTTTCATCACATTTGAGCGCGCTTCTTACAGCATAATCATCAGTGCGAATACTGGCATGATTCATAACCACTCTACCGTTACCTTCAAAAATCTTTTGAGAGGGAATGAGGCGACAAAGCAGCATGAGGATTGAAGTAGTTAACCCCTGCTGAGCACGTCAAAGAAATTTAATGTTAATTTGACAATCATTCTTCATCACACTCAAGAATGAGAGAGAAAAGAAATAACATTACTAGAAAGTATTCTTATCTTAGTGACTTTCGTATTGTCGTATCCATTCTAACACTGTGACAAAAGTAAATGAAAGATATACTTTCCTCAATTCTCATCCAAAGCACTGGTAACGAACACCATTCCTTAAGATGAGGGAACATGAACTTAATAAGTTTCATAAAAGTAGTATATCTACCCTTTATTGCGTGATTTCGGATTCATGCAATGATGTGTCATAATATTATCATGAACGAAAAACTTTTAATGATATAGTCAAAAGATAAAACTTGTACAAATACCACAAATAACTATATATATATCTATCAATAACTTTTACAAATTCCATAAAAATCTATAATCTATTTATGGATCTTTAGACGTTTTATCTTTTGATTTTGTGATCAAAACGTTTTAATATGAAATTCCACCAAGTTACGCTTGAGAATATTAATTTGAGGGACCTTAACGCTTACAATATGCAGAATATTTCCTTCGCGAAAGGGATGGCAATAGCACCAAAGTACAGAGAACGAGGTGCGAACGTGAGTAACGTTGAACAATCGCGTATTCTCCTTTCAGATGAGATGGTTTATAGATGAGACAGCAGCTCTTATGTGAAACGCTTTACCACGGCTGAGAGAAATTAGCAGCAAGTTGGCCATCCGAGACATTTATGGAAGATGCAAAGGAAACTGACCCAGAGGAGAGAGATTAGCTAGGACCAGAATTAGGGCAAGTAAGCGCAGAGTACGGAGATTTAGGATTCCGAGAGAAGACGTCTGCGATGTCCTGGAGTTAATCTTGGAACTGTTTTGCGGAGGGTAATGAGAGAGGGACAAAGGATCTTTGCAGAAAAAGGAGCAACCGAAGGAACATTCGGATGAATAACGCTGTTAGCCACCATATTTCACCAGGAATACGAAGAAAAAATTCATTACTTCATCTGCGTCTGAAAAATTACGAGAGAGCCCTCTCGCGTTCCCTCCAGCGTTTTTCCAAGTCATAGATTTGTCTTCTTTGCAGATGAAGGAGACATTTTTTGGGACGTCCCATTGGATTGTGAGATAAATTTTTAAGTTCTACTACAGATTGAACTTGGAATGGCAATTCGATGATTTTAAAGGGAAAAGATAAATTGAAAAATGTTTGCAAAGGATCACCATTAGATCATTTTATCTACAGATAAAGATATCTGATAATGAAGCACATACTAATTTAAAATGATCTGATATTTCTCTTACCGGCTAAAGCCTCAGCTAAATTTCTCAATATTTTTCTAACCAGCAAATTTATCATTAAAATGTTACATCATCATTTCAGAAGATTTCTATCTTACTTAGTAACTGCAGGTTCATGACTCTTCCACTTAGTTCATACATTATAATATTATTCGTAACATTACAGTTGCAAGACTTAGATTATTTGAATCAATGAAAAGAAATCATTGCTTTTGAAATGATAAGTTGCAATAAAAATATGTATTTCATATAAACCTGTAAACTTTTTCTCGGCAAAGGAAAGATATTTCCATGAAAATAATGTTTTTTCAGTTACGGCGTAGACTCTGAACTCTCTTTCAATGCTATTCATGAGGAACTTAGATAAAAAGAATCAAGAACGAGATTTTTAATTCAAAGATGTATTTAATGATACTATTTTATTCTATTCTGAAGAACAACTCTTTGAACCGCATTACTCTAATTTCCTATGAAAAATACTTTAAAATTCAGCATTTCATTTCATCATCTCTCTAGAATAAAGTTTGCGTACCTCCATAATGAAGTAATTGTAACCTTAACTATAATACTTTATTGGTAGGATATTCTAAAGGCCTCATCTCTATTTTAATCAGATAAAATATTTCGTCCTATTCTATCCACCGTGGCAGAGCCGAGATTCTAAACTGATCGAAAACATGCCTCTAACCATAATGATCAAAGTGAAGTCGATATTGCAATTTTAGTTACTTATTTTCGAGAGAGAAATCACAGATGGCATTGGAAAGAGAAAGGTAAACAAGGGAAGGGGTGTTAATTGGCCAACAAGTTAGGCGAAATCAGAAGAGTCGACGCCCAAACTTGAGGAACTTGAGGGAATTGCTTACCTCCGATCCATAAATTGGGAACCAGCACTTGGATGGACTCATAAGCGTGGCAGATTGAATTCAATTGCAAACATTCCCCTTTCCTATTTCTCCTTTGAATCTTAATGGTCGAAAGGCACCGTTTGAAACTTCTGGAAGCGAAACTTTCGGGTAAATTCGGCCGCTAGAAACAGATCGATTTGCTGGTCTCAGATTGTCCAACAAACTCGCTAACTGAATTCCAAAACCTCCGGTGGCCTCTGACTGCAACATTCTCCGACCAATCTAAACCATGGAAATTAGTGTACTGATCGAGGAATCGTCAAAAAGAGTAGATTTTTCTGTTCTTGTTTTGGAGTCACTAATAGAAAAATACAATTTCATTTCATTTAAAACAATTAAAAATTTTGGCATAAATATGCTTATGTGTAGAGCATTCATCAGTCGAAAAAAAATATTGAGAATGTATGGTTTCGGTCCATTCTGCAGCCATTAAAATGTCAAGTTCCGATTCTATTTCCCCTCCAAAGCTATTTAATATTTATGGCGGTTACCACAATATCCGACGGGTGCATCCCTCACGAATCACTCAGTAGCCCACGATGGATGAATCCGTGCATTGAGATTAATGTTCTGCTAGGGCGAAAAATACACAAAATATTCATTATCCGCACAAACCATGGCATAGTCCGTAATTTAATTGCAGATCCCACTCCGAGTAAATTATGTGAGAAAGATTCCTTACGTTAGAGATACTTAACTTATGGGTGTTAATTTATTCCTAATCAACTTCAGCCCCCGGTTTCTCTTTTATAAACTAAAATCTTCAGATTAGAGGTTTGAAATCTCCAATACCCGTCTTTGTCGGCGTTCCTTGTCCCATTCTCCGGTGTTCGGAGAAAACAAGAAAGGACGCCGCTCTTTTTCTTGTTTTTTACCAAACACCGGTGAATGCGACGCGAAACCCCGACAATGGCTGTTGTAGATTATAAACCTCTAGTTCTTTAACATCTTTATTCCAAGTTTTCTTTCTTTGCATAAAAAATCTTCGGAGTTCACTTCAAAATGTGCCTGCTGGTAGGAAATCTTCGAGGTGAATTTCGATTTTGAATAATTTTGAAATTCTACCCACGGAGAGCTTTGTACGACCGTAAACGACTACGTCCACTTAAAAATGAATATGGTTTCCGAAATTAGCAGAAAGTAATCTAATACAGGAGGAATTCTGACTTTTCCACTCTATACGGGAAGTTCGGAACTTCCGCTGGATTCGATCGAGGTAATTAAATATTGCTGAAGATTTCGCTTTCAGACCAAATGAAAAATTGAATGCGCTTCCTGAGGTTCGTTCCCCTTCCTACGAATTTAAAATACTTCGCGTTAATTCGAAAGTGAAACAGAGTTCAATAAAATGGAAGGCATTCCATCTTTGGATCACAATGCGCCGAGGCAACGCCGGAACCCCGTGGGGAGACGTCTCTTGGGAGATGTGCGGTCTCACGGAAGTGTCATTATGTAAACAGCTTAAATTAATTAGATGATATATTTCTTGTAAACACGCCGACAAAATGGCACGTCTGAGAGATGGGCTCTACTTATTAACTCCTGAAAATTTTGAGATGTGAAATTGGAAAGCTAATTAACTAAGAGCACCGGCAATTAATTTAATTTAATTGTGATCTCAAAGCTTAAGTTACTCAAATTAAATCTCAAGACCAACATTTTCTTTATTTCTTAACATTAATGGTTTTAATCGGAATCTGAATTTCTGAATCCTTTCCGAATCGGAAATCAGAGTTCGTATATATATATTCGTATACTCTATTCCTCTTATTGAAATTATTACTTAACTCTTCAAAGAGTCGATGAGTTTAGCAGAAATTCGATTCTTCGAGACTTTGATATTTCTCAACTAGATTATCTTGAGATAAAATACGTCTGTTTCAAGGAAGTATACTCATTACATGAAATTTACAGTAGTTGTAAGAAATCCTATTTTAATGATTTTTTTCGTATAAGTTTTCTTACATTTTGCCAAAGTATTCAACCATTTTAAATTAAGCAGCCCAATAAGAAGCGAATTCGTCCAAACTCAAACCTTTCAAGATCCATTCAACCTGGCTCAGATGGCTACTCTATAAAGGAAAGATCTACTTAAGATTCTCCTAATGTATTTTTTAGTGAATTTGTTACCATTTTCCAGAAACGAAATTTTGTATTTTTTCCGATGAGAGATAAATTTAGAAGAAATATTTCCAAAATGCCAATTTTAATATTTTCATCATTCCCATAATTGTTCTTTCAAACTAAAAAACTATCACCCGGGAAGTCCACATACCGGCTATTTGTAATACCATGAATGCAATAATTGAATTTTTACTGTCAAACTTCAAATAAGTAAAGAGGAATTTAGATATCAAAAGATTTCGATAAAACAATCATCTGCTGTTAGACATGATTGTGAGATAGCGATGAATTATGCAGAGGGGCTCTTCATCGCATTAGTTAAATATCAAAACGCGGAAACAAATATTTGAATATGATGATATCGAAGAGGTTTCCGATAAGTGTAAGACGGCATCGATTTTACATTTGTAGGCCGTGCAAAGTTGTCGTCACCGAGGAAAGAGAGACGGCGATCGGAAAGTGAAAATTGAAGGTTCGGGGGACAATGATAAGCGGAGAGCGGCTGCACCGAGGCGGAGAACGGCCTCCGCTTTAGCGGCGGAATTTGCGATTCTTACGACGGAAGTTTGGTCGTTTTTTAGAAAGGAGATTGCAATAGGAAGCGAATAAATGGAGAAGACTTTTTCCACCACAGGAAATACATTGATAAATAAGAGATCGTGATGCAACTTTATCGTTACTAAACTGACCATATCCTGAAAGTCGACGACGGAACACTTTCCATCGGAAAAACGGGAGAAATTTTTCGCGAGGTATAAAAAGGATATTTTCCTTCTATAAATATATATCATTTTATAATAGCCACTTATAATTGGCAGTTACAATTAATGCTAGAGAAATGTGGTTGCTTCAGTCTCTTTGAATACTGTATATCATGCTATAAATTAAAGATTATTTATTCAGCCTAAATAACGATATGCGTTTCAAAATTGCGAGGTTTGTTTGAAAATTATTAGTCTCCTTTTTCATGAAGTTTCACCTTTTTACGAATTTAATAAACAAAAACTGTCCCCGATTAAAATTAAAAGTTCCCGGATTTTTTTAATTCGTAAATAATAAATTCATGACTATGGTTTTTTATAAGAACGATGCCGTTTTTATTAAGGATATCTACCGGACGGATTATTCAAAATCGGAATTGCTCGGTGTAAAAATTAAAATATGGTTAACCAAGTCATTACTTACTCTTGCAGCAATACTATAGATAACTCTTGTGTCTTTCACAGAAACTTAGCGTTCTTTCTCCCCCATTGTGCTAAAGAGTAAACGGAAATGACAAATGCTTGTTTGCTCACCTCTTTTCTCTCTGTTTCCAAAGAGAAGGATTCTCAATCCTCGAGTCTTTTTTGCTCACTAACGTTACACTTAGTAAGCGCGTCAGACGTCGGCGTAATTAACTTAGTTTTTTTTATATTCGAAAGTTCACTTCTCGCACGTCGCAATGGTCCATGGAATTCTCTCACTGCACTTCCTTCTTCAGATTCGTATTCGCACCGATGAAACAATTGACATATTTCCAGCACTCCTTTTTCCTCCTCATGCACAAGTTTTTTCCGTGAACCTCTTTATAATTCCACAGCGAGGTGCAACAGCTGGTGGGAATCGCTCTCAACCTTCTCTGAGGGCACGTCCTTCATTTGGGAATAAGTGATTCGTGAAACGAACTTTTGGGTCTCGGAGTACACGTATAACAGCTAGAACATGGAACACCTAAGAAGAGGGTGAGAGATTTATGCGGGCCCTCTATTGTTACCTTGTCTAGCCACTGCACGGGTTTGATTATACCTTATATTAGGGTTAGATTGATGCTATAACAGTCCACTGAAACTATTTCGTGAGTTAGAACCTTGACGAGAGTTCTTCTTATGAATATCCTGTCAAACTTAACCAGTTCGTCAATCTTTCGGGGTTTTAACACCTAAGGAATTTGAAGGGTCCTTACGATACGTTTAAGAAGATTCGCAACTTTGGATCGACGGTAAATTGAACTACTTCTGTGACATTAAATGCATCTATTTGTTTTTAACTACTCTACACTTAAATCCTGTGGGAAATGCGGGGAAGACAAACAACGGTCAAACTGCAACGAATCCCCCTTTAAAAAAACAGCCGCGAGATTTTCGGAAGCGATCATCGGGCATTTCAAAGTCCCTTTGAAGACGATCGACGAACCAAGAGATCCCGGAGTCACGGTGCACGCGAAGTCAACGGGCGCGAAAAACATTTGCGGGTCTCTTTAACCGAATGTTGATAGCCCCCAACAATGCACTAGCGGAGCGCCGTGGGGGCCCATCTCACACGAACTGCGGCGGATCTCGAGGGGCGCCCAGAACTCGAGTCGGCACATCTTCCGCAGAAGGTCAAGGGTTCGAAAGCTCGTTTTTCGCAATATTTCCGGGCGCAGCGATAGACGCGGCTCCGAGATGTGGAAGCGATGCCGCGCGGAGGTCGCGGTAGGACTGAGGCGGAAAGGATCGGAGTCAAAACAGAGGAGTGAAAGAGGGAGGCTGTCGCGCATGCGCGTGGTGCCGGAGGGAAGTCCGGGAATACTTCGCCAAGTGCTCGTTCCCAATCTACAGCGACTACGTGAAGCCTAGCGATTATTACTTTGAGGCTTTGAGTATGTATCGGACGTTTTTGTCACACGTCATGGTGCATACTCTTCTAGAAGGATAGGAGTGGGGGTGGAGACGGAAATATCTCAGAAGTAAAAGTTTTCCACGAGAAAACCAAGATTTTTCGAGATGATATTTTTTTATTTCTTGATTTCCTATTTGAAATTAATAAAGTAAATCAATTAAAACTGACTGAATAAAAAAACACGAGACAGTTTTTTTTGAGAAATCTTAATAAAGTTGCTCCTTAAAATTGAAAATTAATATGGCAAGGACTCTTTTCGCATACTTTTTATCAGTGGGCAACGTATGACTCGCGTGCCAAGGGTTGCCCAATCTTCATGTTTAAATGCAGTGTTTGGTTTGATAATATTTTGGTTGGCAACTATCGTGGATATGGCTGCACCACCGAAGGAAAATTGTCTTCTTTTCATTTTTAAGTTTGGGAATGGAATTTATTGTGATTTACTGATATAAAAATAATCAAAATTTCGTAGAAGATAAAAAACTGCAATTATTACTAAACTTATCAATCAATAATTGCGTAATATAGTTGAAATGGAAATTTCTTACCCGGTATTAGTTGCGAATAACGCAAGAAAAGAATTAAAAAGTGATTCATCATACTGAGTGAAATTTACTGTAAACCCATAATTTTCGTAAGAAAACGAAAATAAATATTTCCCACGGGTTATTCATTTAAAACGACAATTCTTTCAATCTTTGGCGTTTGGACACAAGGTAAATCATGGTAATCATGCGTAATTCATTTATTAATTCTAAAAATTGTAGATGTAAAAGAATAAAGAAAGAAATCGAATACACCATTTCTTACAAGCTTTGATTGTTATTTGTCTATGAAATCAAAATTTTACATGAATTTAATTATTATAGCACCATCACAAATTCAATTCAATTTTTATTGTAAACACTGAGTTAAAACCAGATGGAGTAAAATCTTGCGGATATAAATTGTGGTGTCTTTCCACGATTTTTGCAACCATTTTCGCACTTGCTAAATACAATCAGAATCATACTCTGTGTTTTCCACTTTTCTAAACCAAATTATCGAGTCATGTTACGAAACCAATTTACTACCAATTAAAATAATATTCAAAATTCTAAAGCGAAATTATAAGTCCCACCAAAAATGTAGTATGAAAACGCTATTTAAGAGTATCTCCACAGTATTACGAAGACTTGACAGAACATAAGTTTCATCTTTTCTCCACGATTAAATAAGTAAACAGTGATGGCAATAAGTTAAATGGTCCACTTCTAGCGCTTTTAAAATTTACTTCTTTCACTTGTAACTCAATAAGGAGAGATATGTTAAAAATAATCTTGAAAAGAAAGATGGAACATCCTTTATCCCCTCATAACTTTCGAAGCAACGATTGACCATTTCATAGAAACCGTTTGGTCATCGAGTCTTTGCAACAGATACATTATTTAAATTCTTGGATTTTAAGTTCATGAACCTCTTTCTCTTAGACTAAAGGTCTGACCACTATGAAATTTGCCTCTTTCGTGAATATCGTTCCACGGGATTTCCATTTTCGCAGATTCTTTTAATGCAACAAGAACTAAGCAATGAGATGCCCGCCTAGGAGAGGGATTAGAGAATTCCACCCTGGATTCAAAGATGGAGGCAAAGGAACATCTGCTTTAAAAAAAACAAGCAGTTTCGAAAGAAAGAGTTAAGGAAGCTCTCGCCGTTCCCATCTATTGTCGCCCGCAAAAAGCGGTCTCTGGCGGCTGCCGTTCGAAGGAAGTTACATTCCGTAGGAAAATCGAAGAATAGGTAATCCGTGCTGCCTCGGCAAAAACAGAGCTAATGAGAGAGGAGGACCGTAATGTTTCAACCCCTTAACGCCGCGGATTTATCCAGCGCTAAAGCACTCAACGCCAAGTATTCCACGTGGTACTTGTATCTTTTGCTTTCAACGAAGGATTCTCTGCAAAAACTTACAATTCTCAAGGTCTCCGCCTCATTATGAATCTCGCCGTATACTTCGAAGGAAGGATCCAATATTCAGCTTCTGCGCCCAAGTGATTTATGTGATGGGTTTCGCTTTCCTGCGATAAGTCTTAGCGCATCTATTTAAACAGTATATTCGAGGAATAGTATTCAACGAGAGAAAACGATCCATTTTTAGCAAGCCTTTTAACTGCAATCCAATTTATCTTTGCATAACGCATAAAGATTACGTCATTTAAAATTGACGAATAATTAAATTTTATAGAAATTAAACATAAGAGCATGCATAGATATATATGCGATTACTTTATTATAATGCTTTTATGTCACATTGTTCACCGAACCAGGGCAATGAAAAAATATAAAATCACGTATGGTATTTTAATTAGAAGCTAGAGAAGGTTAGAAAAATATTTGGTGATGCATATCCATGTCAATAATTATAATGGCTTTTACGAAAGTTTTCGTCGATGCCACCATTTCATTAAGACTTGCGAAAAATTTAGAATCATGCGGTACTGACTGACTGCTGAACTTAAAGAAGAAGGGTTTAGAGGAAATTTGTGAATACCAAGTACGCAAACAAACAATAAAACTATCTTATTACTCTTTTCATTGCAAAATGTGAATTCTTGCTTATTTTTTGTCAAAATAAGTACTTTTCCATTGCACAGCTCAGCATTTATACTGGAACATTTTCCCAAAATGATTCAGTTAGGTTTTCTACTATAAATTCCAAGCTAGGAGGATTAATTGCAACGAGCTCTATCATCATCGAAGTAATTCAGATATTTCATATCCTCCTTTAATTTAAATTTAACATAATTCCTTAATCATTTGCTTAAGAATAATGGTACGTATATTGAAAGAGAAATTAACACTTATGATTTATTTGTTGAAAGTATTCTTATGTTTCCAATGAATTACTCATCTACATAATTTCATAGCAAATTAATTCAAATGTATCGCAGAATATAATCACTCATTTTATATATGTAAATGACTATATGTTTTTACAGGCCAATCCGAATAAATTCTTTAAATATTGAATTGAACGTACCTCACTTTATCTCAGCTAACAACTTTTACGAGTTGTATACGCTGCTGCATTTCCATTTCAGTTTGAGCTCAAATTCACCTAATCAATGCGGTAATGCCGACAGTAATTGACGATTCTGTTTAGACAATCTCAACCAGTTTTTCTGTTAAAACTGAGGTCATTTATTTCACTTAAAATTGGCTCGAGTGGTTTTCAGTTTATTTTTCTCTAATACACGTTTAATGACGCAATTGTTTTGTCAAATATAAATTATAAACAATCCAATAAACAAAGATAACGTGCTCAAGCGAAATCAAGTATTTTTTCATAAAACCCTTTTTTACAATCGTAGACGATACTGTTTTTGCGGTTAATGCTCACGTGTGAGTGACAATAGGTACGGATATTGGTTTTCCGCAATTAAGTGGTGTAGGATAACCTTTAGCATCCGTCCATGACCGGTTTTAGTTTGAATTTCCACGATCTTTAATTTCCGAGTTTCGAATATATCTGGGAGTTGCTTTCTGCGTTTGACATCGATAGGCATTCATAGCAGTTGACGAGGGGGAGGAAAAGAGAAACAAATCCACTGACGGTAAAGAACTGCTGTGATGTCAATTCTGTTCTAGCTTGAATTATAGCGACCTTCTTAACAATTTTTAGTAGAGGCATCTAATTGATTTTCGCTGAGATACTGATTCGGGTGATATAGTACTATAAAAAATGCATTCTAATCTATGATTATCTGTATCTATTTTCTGTTTTTAATCTATTTGTATTTATTCATTTTACAATATGTTTGGCTATTATTTTGTGTCTATTTATTGTGCAACTGCCAGTCATAGTCAGTATTCGTCGTTTTTTTGATAAGCTATATGTCATTTTGTCACTTTGTCCATTAGAACGCTTACAATTTACAAAAAATCTCAAATGTTTCCCATTCATATCACTCGCTCACAAAAGACAACTACATATAAACTCCTTTTTGTTTTTAGGTGAGGTTTTGAGGACTTCTTCAGACAACGTACTCCATCCGTTAACCCCTCTATTTATAAACGAATATTTACGATACCAATCCTTTGTTTCCTCATATTTAACTTCTGTCACGGTTCTTATTTCATCATAACCTCCGTGGATTCAAGATATGTTTATCAGGAAGTGACATTCACTTTAGATGTAGGTTGATATTTGTTCTTATTACTGAATGAAGATCAATTTCTACAACATCTCCGTCGCCTCAGTGGATTTCATTACCCCGTGATGTAACCTAGTTCCTTAACTTCCGTCTGTATATTCCTTTATAATTTACTGAACGTATTGCCCTAATATAATATTCGGGAAGCAGCTGGCTGAAAATAACGAACAAAATTATGAATGAATGAAGGAAAAACACAGTTATTATATTCTCCGTATTCTCTAAACCATTATTTTCTGCTTGTACTGAATTCAGTCACTTTGATTAGTCTAAGTGCATCCATTTCCGAGGATGAGAAGTATAATGAGCAAGGATTTCTAAAGGTCTGTCTGTCTGTCTCGAATTCCATGACAAATGGGCAGAATTGACATCTAATTCCAAGTCCCAAATAAATAGAATTTTCCGATTTCCCGAGGAAATGATCCTTTCGTAGTTAATGAACCTTGCGAGGGCCCTCCTCCATTTCCTCCTTAAATGACTAAAGGCAAAGAAAGCAAAGTGTACGGATTTTGTCGACCGACAAGAGGAAGCGATCACATGGTCGATAAGCCTCGCAACTGAAGACGAAAAATACGGTAAATAGGAAATCTCACGGTAAAGGCGAAGGTCCCCGTGCGGCTTATGTGAGGGCAGAACGGCAAAATAAGAGGATTAACAGGGAAATACGCGAGGGAAGCTCTGTGTTCCCAAAGAACCTGAGGAAAAAGGTATCTCTGGCATTATAAATGCGAGAGCCCCTCGCAAATTGGAGCATGCGGGACCGAAGATAGCAGTGGACGGCGTTAAAGATATATAAGGGAATATTCAGAGGAAACCATCAAGGATAAATGCATTGAGAGGGAGATTATAACGCATGAATACGATAGAGGATAAAGGGGACTGGAGAGTCTCATCACTGCTGCTAACGTATAACGTTATAGAGGCGAGAGGCTTTTTCGTACCCCGTGTGGTCCCCTTTAATAAGAGTATTAAGTCATTATATGAGAGAAATTATTTTTCAACAATTCCACGCGGAAAATTCTCCTTCACGAATGTACTAGTATGTAAGTACTAGTTCTCTTTTCAGTACGTAAAATATTTTCTATATTTGTTCATATTCCATAAACTGATGAAATAACGCATATGAATTACTAAAGGAACGTCGATAAAAGAAGCAGTAAGCGGATCGAATCAAATTTCTAAAGCTATGTCCACACTTGTGCAACTTTCTATTCAACACAGGCATGCGTCATTGCGCACGGTATGATGAAGGAGAGGCATGCAATAGCGCATGCCTCTTGCAAGTTGACCGGACCTCTTTTTCATGACGCATGCCTCAGCGCACGTAAATCCAACCAGTTGGATTCTCGTTCAACATTCAGTGCGTCTTTCCAGAGATTTCGATATCAGTTTATTTAGTTTTTAAATAAAATCGACTGAGGCCTTATTGATATTGAGTAAATTCATTACGAATGAAATAAAATGGTATTCTCTTCTCCACAAGTTTCATTGGAATAAAACTACGATCATTTTCAGGTCCACAAACACAAACACCAATGTTATAAAATAAATCAAACAAATACACAATTTTGTTTATAAATACATAATATTAAATATCAATAAATGACATTTCCGCCATAAAGTGTGACCCCACCAAAGCAGATCACTGCTGTGTTAAATTCATTTTGAATCGAATACCTTAAGAGCGATAAACTTACATCGCGTAAAAACGTATTTAGTGCCCTATGGTTATATATACATGTAAATAAATTTAACAGTGGATAAAATTATATACTCATGCAAAAGCCGAGTTTTTCTGCACACTTTGTATGCTGAGTACAAGGCCCCTCTTCTTAAACTCGAGGGAGGGCACCCCTTATCAGTTCTCCCGTGGCAAATAAGCGTCATTGTCGTCAATCGGCTGGGAAATTCCTCACTTGCTCATTCAACAATTCCTAGTCAATTCTCTCTTACTAAACTACCGATGCCTCAATTACTGTAATTTCATAGCTAATTCTTTTCATTGTGTACCAGTACCTGCTGCATTTCCCACCCTAGGCTTTTATTCGACTCGGTTACTTTTCCCAGTTTTTGGAATAAAATTAGGTACCTCGGCTTATAATGAGTTCGGCTTATATTCGAGTATAAAATGTATACTCTTTCACAAATACTGCTAGTAAGACTATTGAAATATTGGTTATTCTTTTCCACATTTAAGTGGAAATATTATATCTGGAGGGGAAAACTCTACGTATCGATTTGTGTTTCGGTTGCCTCAGTGAGGATCTCCGTTCGAGACCCAGCAAAGACACTATTTTTCACTTCTTGTACAACTTCAATATTATATCTTCATATTCATCTCTGTGTAGAATTGATTGAAAGAAATGTATTTTCACTTGAGCAGTTTTTATTGCAAAAGAAAGCATCAATCTTAATTTTCAATATTTTTAAGTGAGAGTGTATGTCCGTTTTTCTTCTCCCAGAAAATAAACATTTTGGTTATGATCTTTCTAAACTCATAGAGCAAAAGTATAATTTAATTTTCGTGAAAGTGAACTATAGTGCAACTTCTGTGGCTCAAATATTATATTTATTCCATCATAATTCAGGATAATCCTTGTCTCTGCTGAGACAGAAAATTAAATGCGTAACTTCCCATTGCTACATAAAACGCAAAGGCATAATTTCACTCTAAAGACGGTGTAAAGTGCATCACGCATCAGTGTAATTTAATCAGTGAAACCGAAAGACTTCTGCAACGCTTAATATCTCTAAGAATTTGAAGCGCAATCGATATAAAGATTTTACCATCTTAATTATACATCATTAAATAGTTATGTCTCGAAAAGGGATGAGTCGTTTGAGCTCTCATTTCCCTTCATTAGTTTGATGGACCTGACCTCCGATAAGAATATTCCATTGTGCAATTAGACCGAATGTTTCAGCCTGCTTTTCTGGTGGCTATTCTATCCCTATGGGTAGTGGATAAGGGGTGACTTGGAGGGTGGATTTCGCAAACAGGAAATACAGAAATGCTTTGCGTGTAGTCATGTTTTTGGCCTTCATTTTCAGTTCTTCACGTGCATTCGAGTTGTTCACATCAAAAACGTATCTTTCAGAGGACTTACCTATATTGGCAAAGTGCAAGTGTGTTTCGTGCTCTATCACCAAGAAATTGTACTTCCAGTTTTTCTTGCTGAACATACAAGGATTTTAGTTGGTTTACGAAGCGCTGCGGAAAATAATTCGAGTGTCGCGCAATTGCCCTAAGAAATATTGTGGAATTGTGACTGCAGTGCTTATTTATAAAATGTCATTAATTTTCTGTCTTTAATTTTCAAAGTACACTTTCAAGTCCACTCAGTTAACGGAGAATGTTAGGCGAAAGAATATACGTGTTAAGAGGTGTTGCTTTTGTGAGCGAAAATGGATACAGTGAGGTTGAGCATTTACTCGGCAAATTGTTTTTTTCGTCACCAGTGGTCATCAGATATGTTGTAATGTTTTCGCTCAAAATAAAGTTTTGTAAGGAGTGCTGCGATTTGTTATTTAAAAGCGTTATTTGAGGAAATCTAAAGAGGTAAGAAAGTACTATCAATTGCTTCTATGCGAGGTACTTCATGCCGTATTTTTTAAACGAATCGCTATTTTTTTACTGTAAATATATCAAGTGACTGATCATATTTCTCACCGCAAAATACGGAAGTTCTCACGTTCCAGTAATTCGCTTTTTATTGAATCACAATGTTATTTAAAAAAAAGACCTTAAATGAAGTAATGCATTAGCTGATATAATGACGATATGCAGATTTCATCTTTTCACATGACGGATCATGAAAAAAGCAATTCTTTAGAATCGAAGAGTATTTTCTGCTGAAACATCCGAACTTAAATTACTCATACCTGTTGTATATTTTTATCTAGAGAAACGACTGTAAGCTATAAATTTAAATTTCAGCATAGTAGTTGTTTAAATAAATGTGGCTTCGATGGAGTCAAACTGCTATTCTTTTGATTATATATATCCACACTATGTAACTAAAACATTGCGTCCAGAAAGCATTATTATTAAAAATAAGATTTTTAAATACATCCGTTTGTTTTTTTAATTAAAGTTGATTATAATGAAAGTAGACCTTAATTTGACAGCACTACGAAAGTCGTTTTTCAACTAATTACTTGATATTTAATTAAGAAGCTTTGATTTAAAACATTAACTCTGGTGAGCGATATAATTTAAAACACGATTTTTCAAATATATCTTTTTGTTCTTTTAAATTAAATATTGTTATAATGAAAATTAGGTTTTATTTTGACTTCTATTATGACTACTTAATTCGTTTTCTTGCTATTTTCTTGATTCAAAAAAAATTTGAAATAAACTTTTGATTGTAGAAAACTTTGATGTAAACTATTATTTCCGAAAAGTGGTATTATTTAAAAAACAATTTATAAATACATTTAATTTTCATTGATATGAAAGTGGACTATAATGTAAGTAGATTTTATTTTGACATGAAACACTAAATTCAAAGTGCTATTTTGGGTATAATATATTATTTAATTATCATTACAAGGCATAGTTATTGTACAAACAATCTTAAATAAAACGTGAATTGGTAAAAGTAAAAGAGCTACTGGCAAATAAAGAAGTATGAAAAAGCTTCCACCCCGATCAGCCTCCACTTCTCTGTCTTCTCACTTTCATCTTCTTCATGTCCTTTATGAGTTAGACATCTCAATCTGGACCTTCCTCTCCTTCTAGTGGCATACAGTCTCCCTTCTATCACCTTATTCGGCATTGCTGTTTCAAGCATCCTTCCCACATGGTCCAAACATTATATTCT
The DNA here is from genome assembly GCA_947579665.1 of Sympetrum striolatum. Taxonomy (NCBI): domain Eukaryota; kingdom Metazoa; phylum Arthropoda; class Insecta; order Odonata; family Libellulidae; genus Sympetrum; species Sympetrum striolatum. The sequence continues at coordinate 16,037,812 of OX388350.1, forward strand.
CAAAGATTTTATGAACTTAACTACATCTTTCCCAATTCATTATTGTCTTTAATTCCTCTTTGGTTCTCCTTTGCCATAATCCATTCTCTATGACAGGTCCGTATGTTCTCTGCAATAGTCTGCTTTCAAATCTTACCAGGGCCATACTCTTGTGTGATTGTGAGTGTCCATTTTTATGCTCCATAGGTCACCACTGGTCTGGTAATTGGTTTATATATTTGTATTTAAGTGATTCTGTTTATTAACTTTGTCTTGAGTATCTTCATATTTGCAAAGTCAGTTTGATTCCTTGCTTGTATTCTTTCATTTATTCATATTATGCTTTTTTGTAAGTTATATATTCTAGATATTTAAACTCTTCCACACTATCAAATTTTATCTGTTCTATCTCCAAATCCTGGGTGACTCTAGGTTTGCAAGAAGCATATATTTAGGTTTACTGGTATTAACTATCAATTCCATTTTGCTTGCTTCTTCCCAGCAAACAAATCCACGTGGTCACCACGTGGCTACCACGTGGTGTTTGGTGGCAGTTACGTTGTAATACCACGTGGCCACCACATGGCGAGATGGAGTTGCAGGAATGTGGTCACCACGTGGCGCTGCAACTTTACTACCACATAATCACCACATTTTGCCACATTTCTATAATATTGTATCCTAAAATTTATAAAATATTCCAGCTAATTTTGGACCCCTTATAATGAAAAATGACTTTCTGATCACTCCTTTCCATACAAAAATAAACTTTTATAAATTGGCGTGAAATACTTTCTTTCAGAAAAAATATCAGGATGCTACCCAAGATTCATACCTTTATCAAAAGTTTGGATAAAAATGGTCTTTTACTTGAATTCAGTATTAAGACAAGGATAAGCAAGATATAGGACATTCATACCATATTACTGGATGCTATGTACAGTAGATTCATTGCAGCATTTATTCAGACAATGTCTCAGTTTAAATCACATCTCAAGGTCTTTATATAAGACATCTCTGAAAGCAGCCAATGAGCACTCAAGTACTTAACTTAAAACAAATTGCATATTTTCAAAATTAACCAATTGAAAGGCTTTGAGAACAATAAATATAAATTTTTCTGTACCTTCCTTAGAAGTCATTGAAGGGGTAAATTAAGAGTACCTGAAAGATATTTCAAAAGATAAAACATATCAAAGCTTTAGACAAATTCAAATATTTAGGTTAGGAATACTGCCGTTTCGTTACATCTCAGATGTATATTTTGCACATGAAAATTCCGCACACATTGTAAAGAAAATTAATAGTTCCTTCGAGTAGTCATTGATTTAGTAGTAGACTGAAAGAAGGGTAAAGGATGAAGAATACACCAGAAAATATGCTGTAAATGAAATTTTTATTGTTATGCATTGTTTTAATACATAAATACATTAGTGAATAAATACATTAGTGAATAAATACATATTACAATGAATTTAGGTTTAACATAACTGAATTGGAATGAAATCTTAATACAGCAAAGAGAAGCAAAACGATCTGTGATATTGAAAATGAAATCAATTCTTCATTCACTTTTGTTATTCACTTTTGCTGCTGTGGATAAGGTCTTCCTCTTGTGGAACAACTGCCTTAAGTGGATTCTAAGATCGTGTAATATTATCTTCAATCCAGGATAATTCTTCTTATAACCCATATCTTGTCCTTTAACCCTTCATTATTCTATCATTCTGTCTAAGAATCTATCAGTCTTCAACGAATACACTAAAGTTCCGGAATTTCTCTTTTTCTTGCACTAAATAAAACAGGAATAACTATATTAAAATTTGCTTCTTACTATATAACTTCCCATGATACTGCAATACGTACAAACGAGAGTGAAATACAACTTTCAATGACAGTTGTATTAAGTTTTAAGAAGGCTTGAATTAATTCAAATTAAGGAAATGAAAATGTTTGAGTAACGTAAATAAACACTTAGGTAAAATTCTCGATAAGACGGTAAATCATCAAGAATTTTACCAACAATTGTAAGCAAGCATTAATATTAGGTTATTAAATATTTAATAACTACTAAAGAAGGCAAAAAGCATCACTTACGTTTCTTTGCTGAGCTTAAAACTGCAGATAATCTCCAGATTGTCACCATCTACACAGTATGGATAACTTTACGTACACGATTTCCCCCAACAAATACCCTACATCGGTCGTATAGTAAAACTTAATGCTCCGGATGAACAACCAAGATCTTTCATAAAATTGATTAGACGGTGACAAGGATTTTCCTGTAAAATACAATTAAGAACTCATTTCTAGGTTGTACATAGTTTGAAACGTGCAATAAATAATCAATGCTTAAATAATGTACTTACAATTCTCTGGTTTCCTTGGAAAGTGAAAAGATGGAATACATTTACTGCTACTGTGCTGAAATATCCTTTGGGGCGACATAATTCATCGCAATATTCGAAATTGTTTCACAAATTCAAAACGATGCAGAGACTAACAATGACGGTTACTCAAATGAGCTACTGCCAACAAAAAATAATTCGCGACACTGCTACCACGCTACGAGACTATGAACCGCTCAATCTCAAACCAGCAAGATTTGTCAGTTTTCGTGTATGAAGGAAAAATGATTGTTTTCCTTATCATTTTGGTGACGTAAAAAAAAATAAACCATGAGAAATATACACGGAAATCAACTTTTTAATAACGTTTGCGATCGATTTCTTAACGATTCGTAAAACATATATGTTTTACGATTCTTTCATATGAATTTGAAAACGGATTGATGGATTTCCGATTCCATCGATGGATTTAAAAACGTACCCTTCGTCTGTAATTAATTTTAATTAAATAATCGAGTAAAACGTCGGCTGAATATTTTTTCATTATTATAAATTCACTTACAGAGATAACAATGGAAAAATAAATAATTTTATGCTGCTTCTTCCTTTAATATGTCATAAATGCATATTTATATTATTTTTTACTTAATTTGATAATGCTGCGGGTTATTAATCTTCCGTAATAGAATCACAGATTCTGTGTTTTATCCTTCTGCTTTTTTTGTTTTATGAGTAAATGAATTTGATATGGAAGAAAATCTTTCTTATATAACATTTTATAAATAATAATCTCACGGAAATGAATACGTTGTGGCCACGATTATATGACGTTTTGGCAATATCCAATGTGGTGATGACCACGTTCTTACCACCTTTTTACCACATTCGCCACCAAAATGCCACGTGGCGAAAAGTGGCGAACACGTGGCGTGTTTGCTGGGTTTCTATTTATTTGTTAAATATTGTTCATCTTTGATCTATTTTTTCTTCAGATTTGTGGAATCCTAGAATATCCTTGCTTTATTCCAGTGCTGAATTCAAATTCAGTTTATTATGTATGTTTACTTTAGCCATGCTTTTCTTCAATGCCTTTTGAATCAATAGAATTATTTTGGATGCAATTTCCATGTCCTCCATTGCTTCTCAGAGTTTGATCCTGTTTGTACTATCAAATGCTTGTCTAAAATCTACAATAGCATATGCAGTTCAACATTATGATCATAGCATTTATCTAAAATTTGTCTGATTACAAACAGTTGGTCTATTGTACTTCTATTGGATCTACTCCCACATAGAGAATCTCCAATTAGCCTCCCAGTTACTACTTTCAGCCTTTCCTTTATGATGAATTCATATACTATATTTAACAGTATTTACCATCTATATTTCTCGAGAACCAGTTTATTTCCCTTTCTATATATTGGGCTTAGGATTCCCATGCTCTAGCCTTCTGGCATTTTTCTGCTTCCTATATTATACAACTAAGTTTATGTATAGCATCACTCATTATATCTCCTCCATATTTTACTAACTCTGCTGCAATATTTTCTTCCCTGGGTCTCTATTATTTTTTAACTTTTGTATGCATTGTGCAATTTCCAGCCTAGTGGGTTTAATTCTGAGCAAGTTTGATTTATTTGATTTGATTGATTCTATATTTGATTCTTTCCTAAGCCTGTCATTTTCCTCAGTTGTTACTCTCTCCTTATCTTCTGTACAGAGAAGTTCTTTGAAATGTTCTACCAATCTTTCCAGAACTTTATTCTCTTCTTGGACTACATTTCCCTCCGTATTTTTAAATCCTTCCATTCTTGGTTGGTATCCTCTTTTCACCTTTTCTAAAACTTAGTAGAACTATCTCTGTTTATTCTGTTTGCTGTATTCTTCTATATTCTCTAGCTGTTCTCCATTTTCTCCTTTTTTCTTGCATATCCTATTTGCTTCCTTCCTCATTTCTTGGTATCTTTCAGTTTTCGTTCTGGTTTCTTTCCTCATCATGCTTTCTCTAGCTTTATTCTTCTCCTGTATAATTTGGGCACACTCATTGTTAAACCAATCAGAATGTATTATTCTCTTGTTTCTTCCAATAGTTACTTCCACAGCTACTTTGATTGCTTTCCCTATTTTTCCCATTCTTTTTCTATGTTTATTTTATAAGTTTTTTCATCGGCTGTTGGTTTGCATTTTACTAGCTAATCCTTTACGGTTTTGCTTCGTGACTTCCTAGTCATCATTTAACTAATTTGTGTCCTATATTCTCTTAACTATATGTGGACCATTTTCTGTTTAAATTGTTCTCTCCCTTACTCTTGCTTTAAATAGTTAATGATCCGAGTCACAGTTTGGCCCTATGCAGCTTCTTATGTCTATATCTGATTATTATCCATTATTCCTCATCTTTCACAGCTTTTTCTCGGCTGAGATTTCGCTTGAAATTGCGTCACTCCCTGCAACGTCTAAGTAATTATACTTCCATCTCTTTTTCTATTAATAAAATTTTGCAAAAATAATTGTATGATATTTTTACCATTTATAGCTCTTCGATAGTTGGATAAAGTAGACCGAATGGTGTGAAAGAAATTCCTTGGTTCCATTTTCGAACATTAAGATATTTCCAATTTTTTCTTGTGCAATAGTATCAAAAATATCTACTTCAACATTAAAGAAGCTCTGTTCAAATCGATGATTATCGAAGACCAAAAATTTCAACTCTCTGAATCCAACCCTTTACCGTCGCGTCTTTATGGACTTCCAAAAAATACATAAGGGAGACATCCTTATCCTCCCAGTGGTTTCAAACATTTCTTCCTCGTGTCATAAGCTGGCCACTGAATTTAATCATTTAATTGCTAAATTATCAGACTTTGTGCCATTGTGTGAAAAACTCAGTGGAATTTGCACGTAAAAGTGAAAGACTTGAAATTTCCTAACAATGCAAAACTCTTTCGATGTTTATAACATTTACCAGAGCTCCTTGTGTAGAGTCTGTTTTTGTGTTGGAAGGGTTACTAAAAAGGGACAATGCGGATGAAGTAATAACTAGTAACCTATTGTCGTTGGCGAATGTGTGTTTAAAGAAATCTTTTTTTCAGTTCCAAGGTGGTTTTTATGAACAAAAATATGGTCTTTCCCTGTTTTAGCTAACATTTTCATGGACTGTCTAAAAGAGAAATTGTTTTATTCAAATTCCCATTTGATAAAATTTATTTTATGCTGTTTACGGTACGTTGATGATATCTCTTGTTTTTGGGGTGGGAAAAACCGACAACTCTCTTCCTTCATCTCTATCCATCCTAGTATTTCATTTTCCCATGAAATTGAAACTAATAATACTTTGAACTTTCTTGACCTCACCCTACGTCTAGTTAATCAAAAATTCGAACTCAATGTTTATAATTTTATTATTATACAGACAATCAAATTATATTAACAGTGCCATCCCCTTTACTTCCAATCACCACTACTCACATAAGCTAACCGCTTTTCACTGCCTTATCCTCAGATTATTTAATATTTTCTTTTTCTACTATAAACTTTCTTCGCGAGCTTAAAACTATTAAAGAAATACCTGTTGCAAATGGTAATTATAATGGTTCAACGGAAAGAAAGACGCATCGTCGACGATCGACTTTTTCCTCTTGCATCCCAATATCAGATGGATTCCCCACGACGTGTTGTCGATCCGTTTAAAGGTAATATTTCGCACAAACTTGCCAATCTCTTCACATTATTCAATACTGTGCCAGTTTTTAGGAATAAAAACAACTTAAGGAAATTTTTATGTCTTCAAAAAGACAATGTACAACCTTTTTATAAATCCGGCGTCTGTAAATTAATTTGCGACACTTGCAAATCTCTCTACATCCGTCGTACTTCCCTAAATTTTAACGTTCGCATTAAAGAACAGTTCAATGCATTCATCAATGCTTCATCTTATTCCCACTCTGCAAAATCTCTTAACGTAAACAAATGTTTTGAAGATAATGATAAACGCATTCGAACAATTAGAGATTGTTCAATACTTTGTATCAACTAATTGCTCTCTCACAGAGATTATTCGATACTTTGTAAAAACCTAATTGCTCTCTCAGTAATTAATATCTTTTTCAAACCCCTCTCCTCAACCTCAACATTGTCAATAGCTTCATTTCAGCTGGAATAGCTTCTCGGAAACTAATATTTTTCTTTGAAATAACTAGTTCTATTATTCGTAACAACTTGTAAAAATTTTCCTTTGACATGCGTGTAAAATTCCGGAATACGTTTACATCATGCTGAAGTTCTCTGAGTAGCCCAATATTTCGATTTTTGCAAAACTGCTTTGTCCACAGGACCCGTTGCTTTTTTTACGTGCATTTTTTTAAAACAAGTAACCTGCACAAATGGCTATCACACTTGCCGATTCTGTATCCATCATGACGCACAGTAGATGATGCAGTGTGGACAACAAATTGAATGCCTCATGAGGCATGCCCGAAAAGCATGCGCAAAGCATGTTGAAAGGGAAAGGGAAAAGGAAAGCGCATAAGTGTAGACATAGCTTAACGGCCACGCAGTCAATTGTTGAAGTGGCAGTTGATTGTTTTAGTTAATAAAATTCTCTATGTGCGGATAGTCATTTTAATCTCAAAATATCTCTCAAGGAAATAAAGATTAAGAAAATAAATCAATAACAAAGTTCATATGATATACTAGAAATTATGATGAATCTTTCAGCGTTACTCCAGTTGATCAATTATTTAACGTTTCTAATTAGTTTAACATCGAAAATTACAGACTTTAGGGTCTAAACTCATGGTTTAAAATGATTTTCCTACAAAGGCTTCGTCATTTTTATTATTTGGTAGAAATATGAATTACCTTTGCCTTCCAATAAATGTTTTTACGGTTTCTGGGTATTTCAGGATGAAAGGGGTTTTATTAACTGTGTATGAATATTATTGGCTTTTTAATATGTATATTGACTCCCAATGGCGGTAAATCTCACAAACTAGAGAAAGCTGGCGATTTTAAAAGAAATCCCAGAATGAGGCTTAGAGTTTTATTTGTAACATTTCAATATTTTCAAACTTTAGAAGAAGTTTTACATGAACACCTAATTAAAATTCTTAATTATCATAATGAATCCTTCAATTTCATTTCTGGTGGAAAAGATTATTTGTTAATATTTACCTGAAGAATTCTATCCTAGTTTCAAAATTACATAATCATTTAACTATCATAATTCTATTTGTACGCAAAATAAAAATTTCATTGATCTATAAATAACTCAAATTTCATCCTTACCCTTCCTGGTTTAATTTCTATGTTTAACCATATTTTTATGGTTCTATTGCATTTGATTTACCATTAAACGACATCAATTACATCCATATTGGTAAATCCAATATGCAAATGGAAATATAACATGTAATTACGGCTACTTTATGTTGCTATGACAATAAAACAACTACAATAGAACCTCTTTGCCTATTTTGTAACGCTATACCTACTAAATTATTTCGCATCTTCAAGTGATACAAGAATTCACCATAATCATTTACTATTATGAGTTACGATACTTTGGTAATCCGCAACCTTCATTTAAGTTTTATGTGTTGTTGAGAGTGAGTTTCCATTTTGATGCCCTTGATATTTATTTTAACGACTTGCTCATCAACCAAGTACGAAATGCAACATCATTGGTGATTTGCACAAATAGGTCAGGATTGCATTTTATGCGTCATGTGTCTAGGAAGTGTTATATTAATGAGACGCGGAGCTCTGAAGAATATATGTATTTAGGGCAATACCGGATCTACGGAGTTTATATTCAGTCGGTCATTATTCTTCCTTAATTTTGTCTGCCTTTACCGAGAAAGTACTGATAATTTATGGTTGAAGTATGTGCACGTCTTGGAAATATAATTAATGTGATTATGAATCGATAATTGTATGAAATGTGACTTTTATCCATCGAATATTCTTCATACAATTAACAGCCATGGTTGAAGTCATAGAAATTATACATTAACGGAGTATTAAAAGGTCGGTAAAGAGTAAAAATAGGTGAACAGTGGATGGAAGAATAAGCGTGCTGAGATCTGAGGAAACTACCGAACCTTCGGCGCGCAAGCAGAACGGCGAGGCGAGCCTACGTATACTCGTATACTCAAAATATTTTTTTCTATCTTAAAAGAAATATTACCCACAACAATTTATTTTATTTTTAGAGGGTTGTATGTACAAAATATAAAAAAATAGAAAAAATCGAAGGGGTAGGCACACTCTCAAAATCGATTTGAAAATTTAATATTGTTATACACTTTATTTATTTGTTTAAATCAAAACAAAAATCTAAATTTATCTTTTCTAAAATAATACCTTTAAATTAAGCTATATTGGGTACTTTTAGCTTCTATTTTACCGGAAATATAGTCTCAAATGCGAAGGTACTTTCGTAAAATTTTAATTTTTAAACATTGCAATATTTCGTTAAAAATTGCGTAAATTATAAAACAGTTTGTGGGTTTTCAAAGCGATTTGCCAAATTTGGTCAAAATCGGTCACCTAAAGGGTCAATTTTGCCGATTTTCTTGTCGAATTGGCGTGGAATGACCCTAGTACATATATATGGGGTTGAAGCATTTAGAAAAAATATACGAATCCGTTTTTGCATTCTGCATATAACAAAACATAGAATTGCTTTGCCCTTTTGATCAGGTATACGATGTTGGAGATTGGCTACAACTTCACAAATTACCTTAAAGATTACAAACATCAAATCTGGAATATCTTTATGATCTTCACTAATTCCATTTTCCTCAATCGCTAATTATACATATATGCAATTAGATTAGATTTAATACTTAATTTAAGAGAATATATTAATAGCATCCGCAATATAGCAGTTTATTAATTCGCATTCAGTTGAATTGATAGTGAGAAAGCAATTTCTATCAACGCACTATAAAATCTTTTTAGTTCACGTAAAATCACTAAACAATTACGTTGCCATAAATAAAACTCGGTTGTTACGGACGCTCAAACAAAATTTGATTATTTTTTCAATGTTCGTATATTTTTTCGCGAGAATCTTCGCAGAATATACTTCGTAACTTAAAAAAAATTATTTTCAAATAATTTATTGTTTCATTTAGTTTATCTCTTATTTTCAGAATTAATTTTAACTTGTCATCGATTCTCCATCGAGTCTTCTTATGGAATAACGCCTGAAATCGGAATCAACAATCGCCTTGATCGTCATGGGAATGGGTTGTTTATAACCTCAAAATTTACCCCACAAAATTGACCCACTATCTTTCTATCAAAGGGGTTTAATCTCCGTTGCCCTTTCGAGTTCCATTTCCATGATAGCCTTTGTGTTAATTATTGTGTTCAGAGTTTATGTTTTACTCATTTCCGTAAAGAATATTCATTTGTGGTTCTGAGAGTAATATTTACTTCATTTATATGTGTGTAATGTTTGTTTAATAAATCCCTTTGTGCCTTTCCGAAAATTACTTCTTAAATGAGGTGATGGTCATCCTAATTTGATAATCGAATGTAATTTTTTTTATAATCATCGAACGAATGTAGTCCTAATGATAGAGTTTTTTTCATTCAGAAGATGTGAAATAAAACTTTTAGTTCATGTGATAGACTTAGTTATGACTTTTCACTTTGTTTATTACTTTTAAAAGTATTACAGCCTGGCGTTTGCTATCTACTTAAAATTATGAGGCATGTGTTACGATAAAGACTGTAAAAATATATTTTATGATTTTAAATTTCGAGAATCAACCGGTACTTCTGCTAGTTATATCTAAATTAATACTATACTAATCAGTGTAACGATTAGAGTTTACGAATTTTGTTATTATAACTATGAGAGTCGTGATGTAAATATGCCATCCTAATCTCATTTAAAATAATGAGTCAGAATTTGAAAAAAAGATAAAGACGCAAGAAAGGGATCCTGTTAATACTGCCCTCGGCATTATCTACGTTTCTGATCCGGAAGGATGTATTTATTCCGCGACGGGTGCTCTGTATTTGATTAACATATGCAGTAAAAGGTATTTGAATCCTTCCATTATAAGATGAGCCTTAAGGCATTGATAAGCATGATATTTATCTCATGGATTTTTATGACTCAAACTCCTAAATTAGTATTCCATGCGCCACATCAGCGTGGATGGCGATATTTAAAAACAATTTGATTGAATTGCATTAAAATACGTCAAATAAGCCCATTCGGAAAATATTACGTAGTCATCACATTGCATAACTGTTTAGTAAATGAACTTTTGGTTTGGTGGAGGAATTTCATTAAAAACTCCCCAGGTTTGAATCTGAAAAAATAAAACACACAAATATTAAATTAAAATTAATTAAATCATCTACTAAAAGTAAATTCGCTAACTCCATAACCTTTCAAGTCTCACATATCTTTCACGATGTAAAATGTTTATGTACCATTCAGGGATAAATCGCGAAAACGAAAATCATCACGGTTTCTTTTATGAATTCTACAACCAATACTTATTCTACGATTCCAACTTTGTTTTTAACATTTTAACTGTGACACAAGCTAAGGTATCAGTTGTTATGACCAGAGAAAAGAAAAAGTTAATAGGAGTGAATTTAAAGGAATTCGGCAGGATAGAATTCATCGCAAACGGGAGGATTCGTGGAGATTCGGTTTATTTATCTTACATTCATTTGTAGAAAATCAATATCGTGCGTATGGGCTCTCTCTAAGCTCCAGAACGGATAATTCTATCCAATTATTTACCGCGTCCCTCATAAAGTTTGAGGTGGATTGTCGATAACAAGCTATCCCACGACATAAATTAAGTATCTCATTTCCTGCTTGTATCGGAAATTGTATTTCCCATCCTCCCTCTATAATCACCAAGAATTTGAAGGGTATCTAGTGGAAGGAATCTACTATTAATGCTATTACAAATGAGGAAGAATTTAAGAGAATAATTATTGCTGATTATAAATCCCGTCTCCGATTATCTTACCATACTTTTTGGATGAAATCCAATTTCAGGAACTTCCTTATATTTATTTAATTCGGTTTCCCTTATCGGGCGCAATATACGTATACATTCTGCCATTAAACCTAATTCATATTTCTAATATTTACTTAAGGAATTCCCTAAATAGTTCATTATATTTATGGAATGTATATTTTAATAATACTTTCATATATTATTTCCCATATGAGAGCTGATTTACGTAACAGAAATATCTATTAGTCATACATTAATATATTAGATATTATCAACATGAAAGATACCATCTTGATATAGGAGGAAAAAGGAAGGTAGATGCATATTCATCTTTTATTCCATTTGTCACAGTGGCCAAGTAACAGTTATATTCTGGCAAATCTACTAAAAATTAAATATATTGTTGATATCCTTCATCTCTTGGGGCTTGGAATTATCGTTATCTCGGCAAACCTGAAAAGTTAGTTGCGGTTTCCTTTTGTTTTCTCCGCGTCTCGCCAAATGTAGCAGAAAAGAGAATGTTAGAAAAATAGGAAACTTGTGACCAGTGGTGGTACCTCAAAAGCCGCATTGTTCGACTCCTCGTCGGAAAAAATAATATAAATGATAGACGAGGCTGAAATTTCGGAAGCCATAGAATTCTTTGACTGGAGGCGATGTCTCTCCAATTCCGAGCATTATTATTTTACGGGAAGCTTCCAATTACGTTAGTGATGACGAAAAATTTTCCGCACATACATTTTTCTCTCGCGATGTCACCGAACTTCCGTTGGTATTATTTCAGCCACAGAATACAACGACGAAAACCTTCCAAACGTATTAACTTTCCTATTCATCCAGACTAAATAATCGAATCACATTGGTGATGTGTACAGGGCACGGAGATATTGCAGAACAAGATTATACGATTATTGACTGAGTTCCGTAAATTTTACGAAGAACGTTTCATTCTCGATCATGATGAAAGGCTATGTTACCAATATTTAGATGCTCTTCTCCACAGAATCTGTTATTATCTATGCACTTTCAGCAGCCAAAGTATTAATTTTTCCCCGTTTTATTAAATAGAACATAGAAACTTATTAAAATTTCAGTAATGAAACACATTTATTTAGTGGTATCGAAATAATAAAGTTGTGAATTCAGTACAAGTCAGATATGGAGCGTAACATTACATATTTTTCATCAAATGTTGAAGATATTGAGATTTTTCTTTATAGCTACGCAGTTTTAGTTTCTTATCACTGCTTTATTTACCTACAGATTTCTATTTATATCATAGGCTAGTTTCAAAATCAAAGATATTATTTATGATCCCTTATTTCATATGGAAAGCTTCCTTACTTTTCTTTCTTAATTACTTACCAAAGCAGTTATCGTGATGAGCTTTTAGCGAGAATTTTTCATTGTATATTTCCGTTGTATATTTACACTAAATAAGAAGAGAACGAAGTGGAAATACACGCCACTTTGCAACGGGATTCAAATTTCATTAGAAAAACTTTGGACTTCAATAAATGTTCATTTCTGCTAGATAAAAATGAGGTTCTATCCGGTTTTATGGATAGGGAATCTTGTAAAGAAACTTTTTATGGTATAGACTCAGTAGCACATGCTCTGATTATCTAATACCCTTCCGATAATTTCCTCTGTCCCTATATTCAAAATTTCCTTCGACCTATGAGTACTTAAAGTTATTAAAATATATATATATGGTGGTAAACACTTTCTCACATCGTCTTCACTTAATGAGTTCCTACTATTTGACAAAAGATTTAGTATTTCATTAGAGTTTATATCACTGACCGAATGCTCCTAAAGCGGGGAGGTTACCCCAACACAAATAATTATTTCTAAGTATCTATGCGGCTCTCTAGAAATTACGAAAGGTGAAGTTACTGACACAAAACTGAAAAACTACCTCGAAAAATTGATAATACCAAAATCATACCTCAAATAATTTGCAGACATTTTCTGGCCTTCTCTCACTTCTAGATCTGTTAAAGCTCCCTTGCACGGATGAGGATAGAAAGAATTGACTCAACATAGTTTAAAGATATTGATTTGAGTAAATCAAGTTTTGAAAGTGCCATCATTCAGGACTTTAATGAGTACTTAATAAGGAATCCACTAGGAAATTATTCAGATATCTCAATTAACCCTCAGCGGCCACACCTCAGCCCGGCCACATCGCGGCCACACGGGGTAACTCGTTACCCCACGCCGAAAAAACCTAGTTGTACAAAACATACGGTTTTTTTAGGACTTCTAACCGGGTGCTTCATGTTTGTTGAGCGGTTCTTCAACAATTCTAATGATTTTCATAGGTCAATTTATAGATGACGCTCTAGGAACTGGTCATATATGTCAGGACTCCGAAGAAACGGCTTTTTTCGGAAAATAATTCATTACTCCGTTATTTTTCAATATTTAGGGCTAAAATTTTAGTGCTGTACGCACAAAATGTACCACCACCAAAAAAATTAACGGTATCCGCCGATCTTACAAAAAGTATATTTATTTTGCAAAATTACTGTCGTGGAAAGTCGAAAAAATCACACATCATAAAATTTGCTTTTTCGGGCTTTTATTGGCTTCTAAAAACTTTTTTTCTTATAGAAAAGTGAAAAAATATTATTTTCATGATATTTGAACAAAACAAATTTATTGGCCAGCACACGTCATGCACAGAGGCAACCGATGTTCCTCGCAAGCCGTCCTTCTACAGGACGAACATTCAACCCGCGTTTTTCTATCCTTCTTTCGCTCGCACAGTAAGCACCTCCACCATTGAAAAATAATTATTTTCACTAGAATATTGAAAACTCTCCTTTATTTTGTCAATTGGCACCACAAACAAGTTGTTTCGAAAAAAAAAAAGATCTGACTCGAGCAACGGTTGTGGCCACACTGGGGTAACTAGTTACCCCACGCCGATAAATGGAACGCTCGAAGCGCCCCCACGCGTTTTTTCGGGTTCCTATGTAATGGAATCACAAGTCACACTTGTCTACCACCGACAGATGTAGTTACTTGTATCAATTTCAAACGTTTTAGAAATCTAATTTCACATTTTCTGAGTCTGGGGTAACGAGCTACCCCCAGTGGCCACTAAGGGTTAAATTATTTTATTCAGCCTTTACGTATATATTAAAATTATAAGCGCGCAAACACCGGCTGGAACGAAAAGGGGAAGGGTCAAATGTTCACCCGTTTTCTCTGAGTGAATCGTAATGCTAAGTAGTATTGCTACCGAATTGACAACACAATAAATAGTCTGCTGGCAGTGTGTGGGATCATATACAGTTGAGGAAACGTCCGATTGGCGCTGGTGATTTTGTTGATAGGCGCAGAGGATAACCGCTTCAATAGAATCCCGATGAAGGCGTGGGAAGATATTGGAAATCAACCCACTGACAGACTTATCAGGGACCCGCTCATGTCAAACATCATCCGGGAGAGTAATCCATTCTTCTTGAGATATAGAGAGAGTCTCTAAAACGCAATATTTACCAGGTCCAAGAAAAGGGTCTAGGACACTTGGGCGGCATTTTCGGCGTGGGCCACTTCGGCGCAGGCCCATTTCGGCGCGGGACACTTGGGCGCCAGCCACGGTATGACCAAAAACAACTTCGTTGTTCGTTAAATTATTAGTGAATTACATGTAACTTGTGATTAGCGTGAGCTATTGAACTCGTCCATGGAATGGAAATTAGAGGTATATTGTTTAATGTTTAAGATGTTGTAAAATTATGCAAATAGTGTACAACCCAACCCTACCCGAATTCTATATCTTACGCTAATCACAAGTTACATAATATTTACCAATAATTTAACGAACAACGAAGTTGTTTTTGGTCATAACCGTGGCCAGCTCCGAAGTGGCCTCGACGAACTGGCCGTGCCGAAGTGACCGCGACGAAGTGGCAGCGTCGAAGTGGCAGCGCCAAAGTGTTCCATTCCCCCAAGAAAAATCCTCATCGTGCACTTTTTCTAGAGCATTATGATGATTCGTTCTTTTTGATTTTATAAGAAAAATAAATTACGGATGTAAAAAAATAAGTGAATGCCGGAGAAGTTGTTAATGTTGTGACAAATGAGTGAAGGAGAATAGAGCTGGTTAAGAGGTCTGGGGAGCATGCTGACGGAGGATTGGAAGAGTAGTGATCAAGACAGGAATAGCTATGGCAAAGGAAGCCTTCTATAAGAAGAGAAATGTGCTGTGCAGAAGTATTAATCTAGAACTGAGGAAGAGATTGGTGAAATGTTATGTATGGAGCGTTATATTATATGGATGCGAAACATGGACCTTGTGAAGGAAAGGGAAAAACAGAATTGATGCTTTTGAAATGTGGGTATGGAGGAAGATGGAGAGAATAAGATGGGTGGATAGAAATGATGAAGTGCTAAGAAGAGTTAGGGAGGAAAACACTTTACTCCGCACAATACAAAAGAGGAAAGGGGATTTTAACTACTGCAATTGAAGGAACGGTGGAAGAAGAAAAGAGAAGAGGAAGAAGAAAGCTGAAATTAATAGATAATTAATTAACTCATGTTAAACTAATTAATAGGTGAAGAGAGGAGGATACAAGGAGACCAAAGAAGAAGCCCAGGACAGGATGAAGTGAAAACAGTTGTAGTTTATGGGACCTGCCAACAGGCAGAATACCAGATGATATAAAAAATAAACGCGGATGTGTTTAGCAAACCTATGGCAATATTACATAATGTAGCAAAAAATCGTTGCCACGCAAACAAAAATATCGTATGAGAAAGGGTTGTCGAAATTTATATATACATATTTTTAGGGAGTCTATAAGTAAATTGGTGTAGTGAGAGAAGTAAATTGATAAAATGTTTGAATTTTGCCAAGATCCTGCAATGATTCATATCATATTGTCTTTATGAATTTCACGCCATACGAACGAGCTCCTATAACCCACATTGCGATGTGATTTTAAATGCTCTTGTGTTGTCTTGATAAATTCCAATTCGTCAATTGCTGAATAAAGTCTAACATGTGCATCATTTAGTGTTAAAAATACGAAAATACTTATATCCATATAAGCAAATGACCGCGAGATGAGATGAAAATTAAGTTATTTTTGAACTCCAGTTTATACCCATCATTCATCATTCACGTTTTGTGACGGAAGTTTTAACTGCATACATTACTATCCTTTAATTTGGGGAAACTGCAGAAATTCGAACATATTACTGTACAGAACTATTTACTCCGTGCTTATTCTTAAAATGTAAAGATTCCAGGAGAAAATTATTTCGAGCGGCTACAGAAACTGAAATTTTAGAAATAATATTTCAGAAAGCATTAATTGTTGTCGAATTATAAACATTGCTCTAACTAATATTAATCGTTGTTTTGTTTCTTTTTCCTCGGCGGTACAAGCAGTTACAGCTCATATGCGTCTATCACACAAAAGGCGAGATTCCACAACATGTCGCGAAAATCCATTCAACTACACTGCTTGAACTCACCCTGGACTGCTCGTTACGCAAGCAACGTCATACCTCATGAATTGGCAGTTAAGGGCAACTACTAACTGTGGCCACATTGCTCCAACTTCTTCTCAATGGGCATTTTTACTTGTTGACCTTCCGCCTGGTGGTTTCAACTTCAGTAACGCATCGTCAAGCATTTGCATTGTGAAGAGTTTCAAAATGTTCAGTGAAACATCGAGCGATGGAAGTAATTTTTAGTCTAAGTATTTTTTATTCGTGAATTATCAAGTGGTGCGAAATTAATGTATTAAATTCTGATATACCTAATTACTAAAAATGTTCATTTAAATTCCAGAACCGGTATGCATTTATTCTGTATCCACTGCAAACTATTTGCCCGTTTGAGCACCAAACCCTCCGGAATTACCTATCTAAAGCACTTTATAGATAAAGAGGTGTCCTAGACAAGCTCAGGAGTGAAGTATTTTTGTAGAAAAAATCCTACGAGAATTGGTTATTTTTCTTGAATTATAATTTACCCTTACACTATCGAGGAAGATTCGCTGTAAAGGTATCGTTAATGTAGCTCTCGTTACATCGCATCGTTTTCCATCGCAAACAATTTGCGCTACAGAGATTTTTGAGCACTTCTGTTAAGTGTAATATTTGCAAAGAATTATATCGCTACGAAATTTTCTTTTCTAAAGCAGTTGTGCCTCTTAATATATTTCTTGTGAATTATTTTGTTACAATGATTTTTCGTGACGAATATTTTACTGATCTTTCTGGGACGCTATTTTCTCCAATATTTATTACTATTTATTATAAAAATATTTGCTGCACAAACTTTTGTAGATTATCTTACTTATGTGTACATAAAAGTGATTTGTCTCGGTACATACAAAAGTAGAATTCAATCTAAATATACGATACTGATTTTTTCTACAACATTTATTTTATCATAAAAAATTAAATTCTCAAAAATTATATAAGAAGATAATAATAATAATATCAGAATGGAGAAAATGTAATAAACATTTTAGTGCTTACTTATTTGAGAAAGATCAAGAGCAAATAAAAACTATCACAGAACTTAATTCAACACCCTTAGTGATGTATCTAGTTAATCATTCATCTTGTAATAGACGTGAATAGGAACTACATAATAATATAATATATTTTATAAACTGTAAATAAAATACATGATATGTAAAATAAGTTATATAATAAGATACTATCTGTTATAGAAGTAAAGTGACGCTAATTTAATTTTGAAAAACTTATACATTTTTTTTTACTTATACATAAAATGCGAGAATATCAAGAACATTTATTAATTTTTTCTCTTGAAATAGATTTTTGCTTTGCCGTTATTCAAAAAAGTCTCTTAGGAGCAACACCCTCCCTTTTTTTCCTGTAAATAGTCTCCTATCAGTTTCGTCTTGGATAGAAATTTGAGTCTAATTTTGGATATTAAATATAATAATCTGTAAAGAAACTTATCTTTTAACCCATCCAAAGTTTCAGAAAAAATAATGGAGATTTTATTTTGTGAATAAAAATTAATTCAAGTCAACTTTCATTAAAAACCAAAATTTTCGGAAACGCAAAAACAAATGCTTAGCAAAGTTTGAGAAAAAAATTTAAATAGCATGTGTACCCAACGAAAACTATTTACTTTTATTGATCTACATCACGTGACAGACAATCTAGGGAGATGATGTTCCTCCTCACCAGTTTAAATAGCGTTTCAAGTCCTCGCATTATCTTTAGGTTCTTACGAAAAGATTCGGCGATTGAAGGAAGACCTGCCAATTAATGGAGTGGGGTGAAAACGTTCGCTTGTCATAGGCAGAGGAATCAAGTCGATTCGAAACAAGTGAAAACCTTAATTATGGTGCATCTACTTACTATGGAGGCGACGGAACCCTTACGTCGAGTGAAACCGTGGAATGAAAGGGGAGAGAATAGGGTGGAGCTCTATATCAGACAGAAGAGCCTTTCGCTCGGAAAAAAGAAGTGATGGGGAACGGGAGGGTGGAATTGGACGTCCTCATCCGAATCAAGAGACTCCTTAAATGCCTTCTGAAACGCTCTCTGGCACCCGACGGCGGATTCGTCTCAGTCATACGCACGCGGATTTCTCCGTGAGCATTCCATGAAGAGCATATAATTATGATTTCGAAAATTATTTTTGACACTCCCAAAAAATATCTGCAACCTTCATTCCATCAGCAGACGCTTTCATTTTACATGTTAGCGATAGCATAAGCCAGGGACGGATCTATAAAAAACTTTTGGGGGGGTCCGATCGAAAAATTTAAAAATAAAAGATATTTCGACTTTCACAAAACGTGACGTTAGAATTGTGTTAGACAAACTCGATTTTTTTCGCTAGTGATTGCTTATTAAATTGTGTGCTTATTTGCGTTATTTGAGCTTCATTTTCGAAAAATAGGCACAAGAATAAAAAGTTTAATAAAAGTAACTGTCGATTGTGATCATAATATATCAGAATATTTTTTATTAGATGTTAATAACACACAATATAATATTATAAAATATCTAAATGACTTATTGACTGTATATATTGATAGTATATACAGTATCTACAAATAGTCTACGGACATCCGGAGCAATCCGGAGACCGTCTCCTACGGTTGAAGGACCGTGTACGGGTATTGAGATTTGAGGGAGTCGGATATTTTGGGGGGGGTCCGGACCCCCAGGACCACCCCCCTGGATCCGTCCCTGGCGTAAGCTATCAAATATTTTTGGGGAAGTAAATCAAAATAAATGCGATAAATCTGCTGCTAAGATGAAACTCCAAGTAACACATGAATAACTAAAGGACTTCGTAATTGAGGAAGTCTGGACTTCCTCCTTTGATTGGTATCAGTTCACCTGAGTTAAATTCCCGTCAAAGCATTCTGCTGAAACTAATTCATGTGATCCATAACTCAAAAGAGGGAAATTTAATAAAGTATTAATGACAATCTAATCTCAAAGAAGGCCGAATGTTCATTATATATGTATACATCAGAAAGTAAAGGAACACGGCCATGTACTGAAGTTATTTTTGAAGCAGAAATTCACTCTCAGAAATGATGATAAACTATTCAAGCGAACCACAAGTTCAGTGGCAAGCGTAAAGATTATAAAGCAAATATATATCATCTCAACACAGTATATACCATATTTGATTTTGTCAGACGGGCATCCAATTTAATTGCTTTAGATAGACAATATATTTTGGATCTTCGGAATAGTTTCACAGTCACAGGCAAATCTACTTTCAATCAAAGCGATCCATAGAAACAAAAAATAACACTGGATGACATGTATTACAAACAAACTTGCTAGAAAATTATTTTTACTGTTGAAGATAAATTATGAATAAACTCGAAGCACATGTATAAAGTGAAAGAAATCGGATACAAAGATAATGTATTCACCGTATCGCAAAAGTTCAAGCGACGTAAAGAAATATATAAATTACACTATACATTCAGAGTAGATTAAAGTATGTAAGATTATGGAGATAATAATTTAATAAGAAGATAGGATTTCATACCGATCGAATGGTAATTTGCTTGATTATAAACATATCCACCGAAGAAGTCCACAATCTATTAACTTAAAATGTACAGGACAAGTTAAATTTCGTTTCCTTTTATGATAACCGCGTTTTTATTCTTTATTGCTCCATCTCGAACCACATAAATACTGCCAATAGTTTAACACGGTTAAATAATACTTCCTTGAACGCGTTCTTCAATTTGTCGGTTTTCTTGGGAATATCGGTCGTTGGCATTCCTTGACGTGATCGAGGGAAGGAGAAAGTAGCGACGAGGATTTGGCTGCATCTGAGTGGTGAAAAGGGAAAAAAGAAAGAAACCGGATCGAGCGAGAGAGAGTAATTGACAGCTTTATTCCTAGGAAATTGAAATTTCATTTTCCCTTTTTTCTCCTTTAGCCTTGACATGTGAGATGAAGAATAAATTTCTGAAGTGCAAGGAATTATTCCATTACTGCTGGAGATTAATGTACTAAGTTCTAACAAAGGTATACCTTTTTTAGTAGATATATGTACTGAGTACCTCTCAAATTTTGAAAGTTCTCAAAATAATTCTCAGTTCTCCTTTCAATCTTATTCCTGACGATTTATATTTTAACGGGTATCGTTATTTTAAAAGTCGTTTATCCAATCTCGAAAAACAGGCCAAACACATGTGACACATCTCTTTGAGTTAAATTAAGGCCACACACTCATACCATCACATCGAGTGACCAACTTCTTTCGTTCCATTCGGGGATCAATATTGATTCTACATCTAACAATTCTGTGGTCACTTCCAGTGTTGAGGTTATTCGAAACTTTCCAGTTCGTTAAAGTGTTGAGTCTGTTTACCAATATGTAGTCTATTTCATTTTTTGTTCCATTGGGACCTCTCCACGTCCATTTCCTTGAAGGTTTTTTGTTAAAGTATGTATTTGTTATATACATATTGGTGCATTCTGCAAACTCTACTAAGCGGTGACCTCGCTCATTTCTCTGGCCCAGTCCGTATTGTCCTGCGACAATCATTGTCATCAGCTTCCCGCTGATCTACACGAGCATTAAAATCTCCCATAATGACTTTTTAGTAGTTGGCCTCCTTGTCATGTTCAGTGCCGAGAGTTTGGTAGAATTTTTCAATTTCCTCTTCGCTGTTTGCGCGGTTTGCGCTGTTGGTGCGTAGACTTGTATGACCTGTACGGTGTAACGCTCATTGATCTTTAGTGTGAGTTTATAAATTCTATCTGATGCACCTTCGATTTTTACCAAATTATCCTTCCATCTCTTGTTGATCAAGAATCCAACGCCTCCATTTCTTTCATCCTTGGTACCCCTGTAAAAGAATAAGTGTCCTTCCTTCAGTGTACACTTCTGACTTCGCTACGACCGATGATATCCCATTTATCTTCTCTGCTTCATTGAGTAGTTTCAGCAATCGTTCTTTACTCTTCAAGCCGCAGCAGTTGTAGGTAGCGAATTGCACGGTAGTAATTCTTTTCTTCATGATGGACCTCTTTAATGCCACCTCCTTCCGAACATCTGAATGGGAGATATTTCTACGTACGGATAAATTTCCATTAAAGAAACTCATCATGAAAATTGTACTTGTATTTGGGGGGTTTGGACAATAATTCACCAGGCAATCATCCTGTGAAAATGGGTAAATTAATGAATTTATCAAATTCACAGTCGCTGGTGATGTTTTGTGGAAAATAGTCATGATAAAGAAGGAATCGTAATTTTTCATCAGTATAGTGTATATTTTAAATTTAATTAATTCATGCTTGAAATACTTACGTAAGGAGCATGAGATATATTTTCTATTAAAACTTAGATCTTGTAAGGAGTAAGTTAGTTTGTGACTAATGCCTTAATTTTATGTATGGATATTCAATTGGGTTTATAAGCTATTCTCTCCCATCTTAGTATTTGCAATAAATTCTACACTTCCATCAGAGAGATTTGATTTACTAAAGAAATCCCTAAGGCACAATAAATTTATTCTGAAATACAGAACATGGGTAACCTTGAGAATGAGAGGAAAAAAGGAAATTTAATTTTCTTCAGGTGTATGAGATGTTAGAATAGAGTAAACAAAGATAAAAACTTAGCATAAGTATTCCAAGGTGACTCTCAAGAATGTGCGGGTGGACAATTCATAAGATGACATTTTCCTGACAATTTTGCAAGCTTCTTCAGGTTGGAAGCATTACAGGGAAAACTTCATTTTATTAATTGACCACTGCTGCATTGCCATGGATCGCCATAAAATATACGTACAGCAAAAGCCTTCACACCAGTTTAAGCATAAGTATTGTTCATCCATCTTAAGATTGCATCAGAATGCACAAAGAGAAGATGCTGTGAAAAGATGAAGGAATGGAGAAAAGCCATAGACACAAGCCAGTTAGCTTCCATCAAAATAATTTACTTTAATGGAAATGATGGGCTTGTAATGAACAGACACTGTTGTATGGTTATGTATGACCTTAGGCGATAAGCCCTTCAGTGGATGTACTAAACTTGATATCCTGGGTTGAACTACTGACTTGGTAATATAACAATATGTTAAGTCTTTAAATGAACATTGTTATAAAAGGAATCCTATGGAAAAGATTTGATGAAATATTTGTATTGTGTGATTTAATATTTATTTTTGGATTTATCTTTCATTATCTGCAAGTGCATTTGAATTAAAAAATGATGTTGCATATCCTATTAAAATTTAGGTATTCATTATGCTTAACCTAAAACACTTTAATTCCGTTATGATGAAGCCATACTTTGAAAAGAAGACCAAATGTATAGATAAAATTTTGGAGTTTTTACTCATTAATTTCTCCCAAAAACTTATTGATACATTTCAATGTTCCAATTAAAAGTGTTAATCAAACAATGAGCTTGAGCTGAATAACAGTGAGGTTGAAAGGCAAACAGGCTTTGGTGGGAGGAGAGCCTGAGTGCCTTTGATGATTAGTAGAAAAGATAAAGAGTAGAGCTGAGTTGACTGAAAAAAGAACAGATGCAATGCTAACAAAAGTTAGAGAATAAAGTTGTTTTTACCCATCTTATATAAACTAAGTTGTATGAAATACTATTAGAAGATGAGCTAAAAACAATTAAGATAATCCATGTTAAATAATTTTAAAGAAATACATTCCAATTGACAAGAGAATATTGTATCTAGACAAATGATTCATTAATGATGACATAACTAAATTAATGCATCAATATCAAAGTTTCATCGAGAATTTTTGAGAGAAAAATCAGATATTACTGCTTATAGTGTACCACCACCTTGGGAATGCATTCAAATATGAAGAGAGTAATAAATATCCACAGAAAAATAAAAACCTGCAATTCATTGACATAGCTTAAGTTCAAAGAAGCTCACCTAATCTAAAATAATTTATTTACTAGTTAATGGACATTTACATATGCAAATCAAATCCCCATATGATATCTTAAAATGCCCATGTTGTATACATCTCACATATTCTCACAGGTTCAAAAGCTAAGGAATGCTAGAATATAATGTTCACAAGAAACTGATAATAATTTTCATTACCAGGGATGGTAAGATACATATTTTATAATACAATCTATCAATACATAGTGATAAAAGTACATGGTGTCAAAATGATACAAGGAAGTAAGTATTTATGAAAAAAATGTATAGTTAGACTACAGATATTTTCACTAAATTTTGTATTTGAAGGTCAACCTATAAAGATTCATATATTGTTATATTACTGTAAAAATACACTTCAAGGTTGACTAACAGTACAGTAACATTACAGTTGATACAAGTCTAATTTATCATCATAAAAATAAATCTGTCCTGGGACAAGTTTCAGCCGAAGACCACCAAACCACTCGATTCCGTGCCTTCTTCTTCATTTTCTGATTTTCAAACTTCATCCTGCGAATCTCTGAGCATATCAAACTTTGGCCTTCCTTTCCTATGTTTTCCTCTTTTCTTTCCTTCTATTATCCTTAATAGTAAGCAGTCATGCCTCATGGCGTGACCCAACCACTTAGCCTCCCTTCATTTGATGATATTCATGATTTCTTTCTTCACTCCAATCCTTTCCAAAACTTCATCATTCCTCACTTTGTCTTTCCAACTCACTCTTCATAGCCACATCTCAAAATTTTCAAGGTACTGTACTTTTTGTTTCAAATATGTCCAAGTTTCTTATGAAAATAGGACAGTATCCTATATGTACATTAATTAATGTGATTGGTACTTTTTGGCAATTAATAGAGCTTTTTATTTTCCATAGGCTTTCTTTCCCATGGCAATTGAACTCTTAATTTCCTTAGTACATTTGCCAACATTATCTATCAGGCTACCGAGATATCTGAAAGAGTCAACCTGCACCATCCACTAACTTCTTAATAAGATATTTAAATCACCCTCCTCTTTCCCAATCCTCATAACCTTTGTTTTATTTATATTCATTTTCATTCCACACATTTCTCCAACCTTACATATACTTCCTATCCTTTTCTGTAGCTCTTTATCTGTTTCTGCCACAATTGCTTCATCATCAGCATATTTTATGAATTTTACTTCTATTCCTCCAACATTTACCCCTCTTGCCTTCATTAGTGCTGCTTCTATTAGATTTTCTGCGTAGAGGCTGAACAAGAGTAATGATATGCAGCATCCATTACTCCTCAATCCTAATTTCTCCTGTTTCTACGAATTTCATTATTACTCTCTTTCTAGTGTATAGTGAAAGCTTTATGAAGCATCTATCTTTCCAATCTATTTAAATATTCTTCGATAATTTTAATAATATGTTTCATTTAACGTTATCAAAAGCTTTCTCCTAGTCTATAAAACATATATACATACCTGTTCATTTCCATAAATCTCTCTGCTAACACTCTGAGACATCCAGTTGCATCTCTTGCACCCTTCCCTTTCCTAGAACCAAATGGGTAATTTCCTAAGTTCTCTTCAATATTTTTCTCAATCCTCCTTAATACTGCACTTGAGATTGTTTTGGTAATATGACATAACAGACTGATGGTTTCTATAGTCTTTTTTTCTAATTTATACACAAGTGATTAGACATGAGCTTCAATTTTTTATTGTCACTGAAAAACTTTCAGATTCCTAAATTTTTACCTCCTTTGACCCATAAACAAGTAAATTGATTGCAAAAAATCCTGATATTACATGGGGAATTCCAACCCTATAATTTAAAATTATTAAAAAGAGAAAAATTAAATGCAAATCATCAAGACAATGAAATTCATAAAAATAAATTTTATACGGCTTAAAGCCATTGTATTAAGATCATTCATTAAAATATAAGTCAAGTGAACAACTCAAAAGAAAACAGCATGCATTTTTAAGTAATTACATTATACTAAACTGTTTATATTTATTTGCTTTAGACTTTCAATACTTGGTTTTATAGATGATAGAAAGAGGAATCAAAAGGAGGCAGAAATGACAAATTGCAATGGATTACACCTTCACATAGAGACATATAACATTTAATTAATAACTTTACATAATAAATTGGGAGACATTTAAGCTTAAATATTACTTACAATTAGTTTAATATCATACATAAGGAATATGAATTTTCTGCAAAATTTTGCTAAAAATATTTCTATTTCTAACAGCATTTGTGGCAGGAGAAAGTTGTTGTTTCTCCTGTAAGCCTTTTTCCCATATTTTATGGGGTCAGCTGATGATTGATGGTTTTGGTAGGGAAGGGAAACTCAATGTATTATCTGAAAACAAGGTTCAAGCGAAGGGGA
The DNA here is from genome assembly GCA_947579665.1 of Sympetrum striolatum. Taxonomy (NCBI): domain Eukaryota; kingdom Metazoa; phylum Arthropoda; class Insecta; order Odonata; family Libellulidae; genus Sympetrum; species Sympetrum striolatum. The sequence goes on from OX388350.1 coordinate 16,063,944, forward strand.
GGGGCATTGGCATGGACGAGATAGTTCTTTTAGGGGCTCACTCTGGCGCTGTTATAGCCAAATGGCACTCTCTCTCTCTTGGTTAAAGTTTGAATTATTGAACTTTACCTCAAACGGCAGGGAATTAAATGCATTCCAAATTTAATATTGCTACAAGTTTCCATCTATGATTACAAGTTTTCTATAACTTATATTATCTGCTTGATACACACACAGTTTAACATTCTAAATATACGGAAACTTATTACACTACCCTGTAAAATGGAAAAAAGCAGGAGTGGAATATCAGGAAAAGGTTGTTGAAAGAAAGAAAGGCAGTACATAACAGTAAATTTAGTTTATTTTTGTAATAAGCATCTTCGATACACATTCAATTCACTAAATAAAAGAATATGTAAAACAAGTAAGTCACCTCTGAGTCCTCATTAAATTATACCTACTGATTTTCAAATTTCGGGAATGTGAGTAGCTTCACACCACCTTCGCTAGTTGTGCTACAGCCACACACACTGGAACATCTGATCCTCATCTTTCCTCTCAAAGCAACACCTACAATCAGCTACACTGCGGCAAATGGCGGAAAAACTGGGGCATACTCGCAAGATCTACTGTTTGCATAGCTTAGTGATACTAAACCACGGAAGCGAGCACTGAACGCAACGACTTGCTCCACCCCTAACCTCGTATTAATTCCCACCATTTAAGTTTCTAAAGGCTGGTTTTGCATGTTAATGAGGATGAAGTTGGTTTTGGCGATGAATTGACTTTTACAGCTGGATGCCCTTCCTGCCACCAACCCTACATGGGAAAGTCAGACAAACACACACAACCACTCCCTGATCAGAAAAATATCAATTAGCCTGGCCTTAGGGTTGGAGTAATAGGGCTTAACACCAGAGGACCACCATGTACATATATGAGTAACATGATATAAAATAAAATACAATGCTAATGCAACCATAAAATGGCTTGTGTCTGCATTATTTGCTAAAATATTGTGATATTGAGTAATACTTTTACTCTTGAAGATATATGTAAATTTTGTTGGAAGTTGAAAATTTTCTACAGATTTCAGCCCAAAGAGGCATTTTATTGCATTCCTAAATGAGTTTGGTTCAGGTTAGCTTCAAACCTAAGCTAGTGGTATTTCCAAGAAGAGTTCACAATGACGGTATAGTTTTCTTAACTACCTGGCATTCTTATTAGTGAAGCAGTTCCCTTCAGCATTGGTACTAATCTAGTACATGAATCTAATATTTAATCCTAATTACTGGACTGATTAGAACAATTATGGGACAGATAATAGAAGTTATGATATGTAAAGGCTGGTTGTTCTAAATAGATCAAGGATTAAAGGATTGCATAAGTGAAGTACACAATTTGGTTTCTAGGAACAAACCCCCAAAACCAAAACAAATGTCAGTAGTGATTATCTACAAGAATAGGTTGCATGGGCTTCACATAGCAAATTTCTGTGAAGTCTGTGTTCTGAAGTTAGATCTAGCATTAAATGCACTCAAAACAGATTGTAAACCTGAATAGACAACATCATGGCTTGCATACTTGATTTTGCATGTTCTTGTATTATAATCGGTGAAAAACATCAATGATATGAGTGATATTGACAATTAATGTCATTCATCTTGATCACTCATTATTAAACACTAAAACTGATATTGGAATAATGATGAATCTTCACCTATCAAGTCATACTGTTAGTATTCAGGTTCAGTAATGAAAGAAATTTCTAACTTCCTCACAGTGTGGATCATTGCTTGACTTTTGGTTTTTTTGTTTTTCATCAGAAGAAAGCAAGATACTGATGCTTTTGGCAATAATTGAGGAGTTGAGAATGCAACCATTTATTGAATATGTTTCAGATAGACATCACTGTTATAATTATAAAAGTCATATTAACAGCTGAGAGCTGAATTCAAGTACAAGTAGATCTAGAACAGTCAATTATGGGTAAAAATGAGAGAAAAATTCTACAGGACAGCATCACCTGAGAGAATTCAACCACACCATCCTCTACTACATCTAAAGGAATAATTTTTGAACGATAATCACCTCATAATTTAGGGGAAATTTAGAGCTAGAGTGTATTATTTCTTATTTCTTTAATTCATAATTCAATGGAATGATATAGTCCCAAAGATCACATTTATGATTTAAAAACTACAAATGTTAAATTATATGCAAAATAGTTCAAAACAAGGATACAGGCCTATACTATATGATGATAGAAGTTCTTTTTACATTAAATAGCTTTGCTGGATTTTAAGATCAATAACAAAATCTTTCCAATTTGTAGGAGGTAATGTAAATGTGCTTTACATGCATTTTTGGCAACTTTTGTTAATTATGTTATTTGATTAAAATGATACTCGGCTACCAAATTAAATATATATAGATTAAAAATTAATATTCAAATATAAACTTAAACTAAGTGCCTAAAATATATTTGTCACAAAACATATATCAATTTTTATTTTAAAGAAGTTTTATTTTCCTTTTTTGAATTATATTATTTACATCCAAAGACTCTTTGGCACCTCATTACAAAAGGGATATAAATAAGTGCCTTGCAAATACCTCTATATATTGTTTTGCTGCTTTCATATGTGCTTGACTGAGCCTATACTTATGTAGGTACAGTTATGAAATCCATTCTACTCCACAGCAAATGATTGTAAGCCTAAGAGCATTTCATTTTACTTCTAGTTATTTAATTGGAAGGTGTCTTTGGAAGATTATTGTTTTGGTACGGATGTATTTACTTATGGATTTATATACATGGATAGATACTTATATATGACCTTGCCAATGAGCTCTTAATAATAAAAGCAATCATGTTTTTTTTTTAATCATATTCATTGTCATTCAACAATATGTTTCTAACCAAGGATTTTAATTTTCTGAAAACACTTAATTCTTTGTTTCTGAGAGATTCATTGGTGTTTAAAAAAATAATCTTACTATCATTGATTTAAAAGCAATTATTAATTAATTAGAAATTAAGGGAAGGTCCTTCTTCCATGGTTAAGACTGCTAATACTTAGCCTAAAGGTGCTTCATGGAGTGCGGCCAAGTGTCATTTGTCCTTAAGATGACTGTATAGAAAGCAGCTGAAGCATTGGCCTCCTTTGTAAAGCAATACAGTTGTCATCCCAAAAACTACTCCTTCAATAACTAATTACTTCCTATACAGAGTGAAAAAGCTTTTTGCAGTATGAACTTCAATCAGTAACACTCTGAATAGTAATAGAAAATCTTAATAATATTATAAAATGTATATTTCATAGATATATGCAGTATTTTGTACAGTAACAGCCATTGACATGATATTGCTGTGTTTTTTCTGATATTTTTCTGTTAATAAATTCTAGTAAGATGTATTACACCATTCACTATAGAGTCTGCCACAATAATGTGAATTAGAATGTGATCCAAATGGGCAGGTTCTTACTCTTTTCAGGTCTGATTTTATCAAGTTATCCACAGCATTATCATCTCTTCTGGCATTATTGTTATTAGAAATTCCAAAATACTTGGGCATTCTCCTATGCTGATAATTGAATAATTACTCAAAAATTATATGCTTACTCAATGTCCCAAAATAATACTATTTATTTTCATTTACTTCTAATACATATATAACATGGACAATATAAATAATAAGATTTGAAACATAATTAACTTCACCATCAACCATCTGAGGTGAATTAATTTCTTTTTGAGAAATTAAGTACTTTGATTTTTCATTTTAACTGGTCACTGCATGAATCATTCACCATGTTTCCACCAGTGTTATAATTTTTCTTTTAACCCTAGTATATAATCACAAGAAATTTATATTCCTCTTTTTTCTATTAGTAATCCAATTTAAACCCTTACTCATGTTTTTACTAGACTTCTATAGAAATTAAATTGAATTTAAATGAAACATGTACCATTTAATTGAATTTCTACAAGTTTTGAAGTAAAACAAATTTAAAAATTTTGGTAAGAGTTTGTCGTTATATTGAGTTTGTAAGTTGAGTTACTAAACTGGTGCGGTGTATATGGAAGAAGTTGGCACCTACTGTTATATACATGCTTTTGTTATTGTAAGACAATTGAAGAATGAAATATACCTGATGTTCTCGTTGAATACCTTGAATACCATGTGATAAGTTTCTTTTACCTGTGAGAAGATAAAAGACAGTAATAACAAAAATTAAAACAACAGAGTTTTCAAGCATTTCACAGCATGTAAAAATTTTTCTTCAGCTTATATTTACGTACATGAGCTATCATATATGATGTCTTAAATACTAACAAGGTACAGAAGATCTTAACCCTAAGAATAAGAAAATAATATTAGCATCTATATAATATACCATTATGAGAAACTGTGAATGGGCTAAGAAGTTATGTTGTATATTTCACATCAATCTTCTTCTCAATTTTGTTTAATGAAAATAAAAAATTGAATGATTTCAAATATAGATAGAGTTGTGATGATATAAATTTTTACTAGTAGCTGTAGGAGGATTGTGTAGCATGCTACAACGTCTGAGATCATTTCACACATGGGCTCCCACCAGGAATCAAACCCAAGATCAATTTCACTGTTTAATATTCTAAAACACAAAATAAAGTTAATACAATTTTAGAAAGTCATTATTAATTAATTTTTAAGCATTAACTTATGATGCAAATTTGAAATTGTAAGTGGAGATAATGAAGGTGTGAATGCATTTCCTTTAAGGCAGTTGTAAGTCCTAGGAAAAAATATATGAGTTCCATAAAGATAAAATAATCTTCATGCCCTAAATACATGAAATTTTTAATCGTATATATAGTTAATGCCACCAAAAATTGAATTCATAATAATCCACAATCAATAGAATTTAATTGGAAATAATACTTGTAAAGAATATTACAATAGGGCTCCTGAATAGTGGTTAGCAATGCGTTCGGCTTTGAAAATACTGTTCTGGGTTTGATTCCCATACGAGCCCAAATTTTCCCTTGGTATGGGTTGGTGGCAGGAAGGATATCCAGCCATAAAAATCAGTGCTGAATCAAACTTCATTGTCATGATCATCACCAATGATCATAAATCATTAACTGACCCCATGAGTATGAGAATAAGGTCAAGGGAAAAAAATGAATATTCCAACAGATGTCTTTTGTTTATGAAAACAAAGGTATCAAAATTAAAGTATATTAGCAGTGAAAATCACACTAGTCCAAGTTTACATATACATTTTGGACTAATGGAACTGATTAATCTATATTAATCCATATATTTTACCAATTGCAATATTTTACTAATCCAATTTTAAAGGATACAGATTCAGGGTTAATTTTGTAGTAGTTATTAAGTTGAGAAAAATCCATGGTAAAGAAACTTTTACTAGACCACTATTTATTTCAGAAAAACAAGTCCCAGGTTTTGTAGCATCGCTACATCTTCAGGTGACAAAAAAAACGAAAAGACAATGCTACAAAACCTGGATTGTGTTTTTCTGAAATAAATAGTGGTCTAGTAAAAGTTTCTTTACCATGGATTTTTTTCCAATTTTAAAGGTTACAGATCTAAATATACACTAACCAAAACAATATTGATTACTTAAAATTTCAAATGTAAATATAAAATAATTAATAAACTATTACTATGAGTGGACAATGAGCTTATATTAAAGGATATTGCAGAGCTTATCATCTAATGAGAGAATTTAAAGGGCTATCAAAAAGATTCAGATTTGGAAATAAATTTTTAATCCATATATGAATTACAAGGCTGCAAAGTATCAAAATTCATAGTCTGGGTGCATCTTTTTTTAATACTTGCTTACTCTATTAGTGAAGCTGTTCCCTTTGGCATTTGTACTAATCCAGTATTTGTATCTACCATTTGTGCCGGCATATAAGTCGATCTGGCATATAAGTAGACCTCTAAAAGTTTGAGGTGAATTTCAGGTTTTAGGTTATGTACAGCATTTAAGTCGACCCTAAGATTAAGACGCTAGAATTGTTGTTTCTTTCAGCTGCCATCTTAACTTCTTGCCTCTGCTTAACTATTACACAAAAGTTTCCTTCGTTGGTTTCACTCAGGCTACACAAATAAATATGCATTATGAAAAAGAAAGACAATGGTATTAAAAATTTATTATAGAACTAATGGTAATATAGAGTGGTAATATCAAATCATGAAACTGCTAAAACAATTTCCATTAACTCCTAATGCTAAGTCAAATCATAATGATAATATAAAAACAAACGATGATGTGCTCATTGATCTTCATTTGTTAAAAGAAAACATCAAATATATATTAAATTTTGTGAAATGAACGTAATTTGCGAAGAATGAATATGGGTCAAATTTATTTTCTAAATATATTTGACTTTACATTTTTACTTTTGGCCACAATTGTATTTTGTGATGAAATTTGTTTTATATGATATCTAAGTTAATTATACTTGCCAAAAATTAGTTCCAGTAAGAAATTATTGTGGTTAGTTGTGAGAGTTTTTGTACAAGAAGTGTTAAGCAGGCAGTTTCATTTATTTACATGTTGGTGGTAAAGGGTTAAATTTTATGTACGGCATATTAGTCAACCCCTTGTCTTTGAGAGATTTTTTCAGGCTTCAAAAGTCAACTTATACATTGGCATATACAGTAATTAAGATTTGATTTTCAGCTAAATCATTAAACTGACATTAGTAATTATGATACATAAAAGGTAATTGTTCTAAGCAGAATAGTTTCAAATGATAGATGTCTTAATTATCTGTATTGTGTAAGACAAGTACACAATTTGGAATCTAGGAATAAACTTCTCTGAAAGGAAATGAATGTCAGCTGTAGTCATCAGCATGAATAGGTTGCATGGGTTTCACATAGCATGCTGCTGTTAAGTTCTGTATTTATAACCCACATTCAATTTGCCAGTAGTAAAGCAAAACAAGACATCATGAATTATGTTCACAGATTTTACATTTACTCAAGTCATAATATGTAAAAAATTATCAATTTAATATACTGGAAGGATTCATTGCAGGAATCCTAGAACAAACCTGAAATTGAATTATTTCTTACTGAATGTGGAAAACTCCCCTCTGATGCACTTAACTAGCAGGTGAAACATTTTAACTTTCCAAGACTAACTGTCCTACTCAGCTCACTTAACAAAAAACTCAACAGATCAAAATTCACTTCACTGTTAATTGATGTATTTAATGTAATGCGGTGTAGTGCAATACAGTCAACAACAGTGGTTGGACAAGAAAAATATGTTGAATATACCTCAACCTTACAACAGCATAATTATTGCCCATTATTGAACTTGTTCAATTCTTCATTTGACACATATCAAGTTCAAATGGTATACTTTGATCAGATGATAATGATAGGTAAATGAAATAATGATAGATAGAAAATATGAATTTAAAATTATTTAATGTCCTAATTATTCAAGATGTTAAGAAGCAATAGAATTAACCAAGAACAATATTAGTAAGGGTGATGTAATGGTTTGCATGCATAATATGTCTTGTATCTTATATTTTGTACACTATTCTTTATGATTTCATTAGGTAGCTAACTATGCTAGAGTTTTATCCAATACTCTCTAAGTCAGCAAAAATCTAAAATTTCCAAACTTGGGAGTCTTAATAGCTTTTACCTATGCATGCCTCTGACTTAATTGTATTGTAAATCTTATAAGAATCTATTATCCTTATGAAATCTTCAAATGCAACCTAAAATCTAAATTATTAGTGTATCTATATCTTTGAATCAAAAACTGTATTTGCACATTGTTCTTAAAAAATCAATTTCCAAAAATCATTTCTAAGAAGAAGGAGTGCATTAAAATGATTGATATATTGCTTGATACGTTCTAAATAGAAATCCTCTTATTTTGCATAAGGCACTTTTCATCACACACTCTCTTTATCTTGAGACTTTACTTCTGTATTTAGAAAAATCCTACATTTGAACTTTTGTGATATATTAGTTATTATTTAGTGGAGGATGAAAATAATTAATGGGTTGATTGAGACTGGGAATTATTTTAGATATTATCAGTGAGGAATAATAGACATATAATTGATTTGACTAGAAATATCAAATTAATCCCCAAGCATAAAACTGAGAGAGGAAGAGTCTGGCAACTTAGCAACATACCAACTTTCTTGTGTATATGTCATGGATGGTCTCATTAAATCGTATTTGTGTATAAAAATATGTCAGCAGCATTAGAACTTAAATATGAAATGTAATACTTTAAAGCATGATAGATGCAGAACTAGCTATGATTAATTTCCCACTAATCATATCCAACACTTAGTACTGGAATTAAGAATTTTTATTAATTAGTCAACCAAGGATGTAAGAATCATGGAATTAGTTCTTTGATTCTGAAAAATATGAATGTATTAATAACTTAATTGCATAATTTTAGGCTCTTACATAAAAACAGTTCAAGAAACTATAATCCTCATTCCCTGGTTCATTTATCAGAAATCAGAACTTACAGATGATGTTCATAAGATTATGAGAGAAATCAGATATACTATGTTGCTAAAGTAGTATTTACATTTTTTAAACCGTTTTCAAATAAGAAATATTTTTATAATGTGTCATAGAGGTTAGTAAATTATGTTATGCATTTTAATGTACCCTTTACCTTCTAGATGAGTAAAAATATTAGGAAAAAATGCTAAAAAAATAGGTTTTTGATATATTTGTTTTCTGCACATAAACAGAATAATATCTTCAGAAAGCAAAGCTGCATAACCTTTAATTACATATAAATTTTGCGAATACATATTGGGCCGCAAGAAGGAAGGAAGGAAGGAAGGATCTGCAACAAGTCACCTTTTAATTTGCCTCTTAAAATTCAAGTAAAATCCATTGATTCTTTTCTCCAAAAGTTTAGGCTTGTTATGATCAAGAATATGCTCAACTTAGAATAAGCTGGTAAAACTGAATTATGAGGAAAACTGAAAACGCACAACCAAAAAGCTTTCCATTGCAGCAGCTTTATGAAAATCTGATGCTTATTCATCTTTCTACTTATTTTAGTAATTTCGACTGATTTGTTGTCTTACTAAAATCCAAATAAATTTTATACACTTGACTCATGGAAATTTTGATGTTAGACTATCAAATAAATATTTTCTATGATAAAATCTAGGAAACGAGTGATTAAAATATTAAGTTTAATCTCTTAAATCTTGTCACAAACAATTTCACTCCATAATTCCATTCCTTCTTCCTTTATGCTCTCCTGTGGAAAATATTTATGTTAATGAAAGAATTGGAAAAATTAAACAGTTGCAGAAATTTTATTCTAGGAATTTGATTTTTATGAAAACTGTTCGCTTTGGAAAATGTATAAATTCTAGCAAAATTAATTGTATCGTTCCTCGAGTAAAACGTTTCCTACATTAAAACACACACTGTTATGCTTATCCAAATCAATGGATCCCCAGCACGGGGCAGCATGTTGGTCGTAACTACGACAGTGAAAAAGCAGTCACCTAACACATTTAGGCGGCGATGTAAACAAAGCTGTGTGGCTATAAGAAAAGACCGCCATCGATGATAAAACCTGCGATGCGCTGCGCCGGTGCGTTTGACCGTTGAGACGACATTCGCCACGTTCACACGTCCGAAGTTTTTACTGCGTCTGAAACGCGAAGGGAACCTTTTTCACCAGAAGAAATGAGTTGCAAATATACGACTTCCTTCCACCGCAGGCGAACCCTTCACTTGTATAATGCTTCTTTAGTCCCCAACTCTTTTCCAGTTCAGGTCATAAGTAATGTTTTCTGGCATTAATCCAATACCTATTCTCGAGGATAAAAACAGATATGCAAAGTTTGTGGATGTCCTCCACCAGAAGAGAGAAAACCGAGATCCCACTGTCAAAACCTGTTACCTATTCGAGAGTTCTTTTTTTATTCTTTCAAAATCCACATAAATCCATCTGCAAACGAAATTACATCAATCTCTACGTTTCTCACGGTCCGTTAACGATAATGGAAATTTAATTGGACAAAATTATGAAAATATCATTGACCTGTGAAAATTATGTCCGTTGTTAAATAAGCTTTCAATATTTCTGAGAGATAGACGTCCCTATTTCTTCTATTAACAACATCAAGGCCAGAATATTCGGTCAGTAGCCCTTCCTTAGTGCATTATACAATCCCTCTGACTTACCACAGATAGCAGATAGATAGCAGACTGAATTAAAATAATAGATATTTCTGGTGTTATTATTTTACAATTAGCAAACCTCGATAAATACTCTACTCGTACGCTAAAGGCCATGCAATCAACCCTCTTTAATTATTTCCTAGTTTAATAAATTTTATTTAAGATCTTCAATTTTTTAGGATTTTAATTTTTCTATTTCTGCATAGCTCGAAAGTTCATTCAGCAAGCATCTTCCGCAAAGCAAACTACTCCAAATGAACTTCTTTTTTTCTAAACTGCCTCACTATTACGTTTTAGGCAGTATTAAAGTTTACGAGAGCGATTCGATATAAAATTTGCCACATTCCTTTTGTTATCTCATACTATTGTGCTGATATACATTCTAGGAATTGTGGAAGTAGCGAAGAACCAAAGGCATATGGAATTGGTGGCTTTTAATCCACGATCAAAATGTTTAAAGCTGCTATATTTTGCCAAATACTGAGAAAAATATCATAAAATAGATATAAAAACTTCATTTCTCACATCTTGCCGGTACTGTTTTCAATTTAAATTTCGCAATGCACGAAAAATAATTTTTAAAGTGACTAAAAAGTTACTCATAAATATTCTCTAAACGATTTTTTAAAGATATTAATCTTAATGAACTCATCAGTTGTGTTTGTTGACTTTCAAACTTAGGGTAATTTTCAGCAATTGAGTCAATAACATGACTTAATTAATTAATCTTATCTCGCGACATCAGAAAATGAATTTAGAACTTTGGATATGTGCGAATGATCGTTATGGCTGTTATACCACTTTATTCATCAAGTACCTATATATTATTATCAGAAATAGAACTTGCGTGAGGAATGAGTTGTAAATTTTAAGGGATCCTTCCCAGCCACTGAGCTTTGAAACCCTTTACTTTCGTTTTTCTATGAATAAATTTATCCCTCCCATAGCACTATTATATTTCTCTCTCCCTTCTATAGTATGGCGTTCGTGATAGGGAAGCTATTCAGTCACGCTGTGAGATTTTTCCACTACGGCTGATTCATGGAAATCTGGCATCTTGCCTATTTTCCATCTAAGGGAGAACCTAACTTTTCTCTTCTATCGGAAGCCCACCAAACCTCACCGTTTGACAAGCGAGTTGACGATATTCTAAATTAATGACAAAAGTATGCGCATATTTTCTCGGTAGAGCAAAAATTCCACGCTGAGAAAGTGGTACCCGAGTTAGTAAAATATTCCACTTGATCGGCATAAGATTTTCAGCTAAAAGAAGAACTTAGCTTTTTAAATGGTGGAAAATCCCTTATCGGTGAGTATAAAATGTTATACAAAGTTTTAAATAAATTAGTATTCTTACCAGGTGGAATACTGCTTACCGAAATTTCTGCAAGCCAATAGTGATTAATTTTACTTTTGAGAATTATGAAAATGCGATATTAATTTCAGCAAGTGTGCTATTTCAATTATTCAGTCTATAATCATTGGTGGGCTTCTTTCCTTGAAAGCCAAATTTAAAAGTTCGAAGAAAGGAAATTCTTGTTGAAGATACCGGATGTGGTAAATTATCCATAATCGTTTCACCTTAGCTGTCGAATTCTAGGTTGACATTATGAACAATGATGGAATTATGATAATAAAATTAATATGAAATCGTGACATTAATACCATCGTGAAATGGTAGACAATGAAATAATAGGCTAAATAAAAAGTTTGTAATTTTCATGGACTACATTGTGCATTTTCACAGCAGACCTTACTGATTAAATTTTGAAAAATTATTTCTCCAAAAATCCCTTCAACGATAGATAAAATCGTAGTTTGTCAAAACAAGACCAACCGAATTCTTTAGAGAGACATATCGCACTCTCCGTATGACGCATTTAACAGTCCTGCATCAAGCTCACGTACATAACCTTCGGCTTAGGGAAAAGAAAGAAAATTTAATTTTTGATTAAGACAATACGAACGACGTAACCCGCAAATTTTGATGTCCGTATTGTTAAGAGTTCACCGAATCTCCTCATAACAGAGAGAAATTTACTAATAGAATAATATTACGCGAAACATCGAGTGAAATGTTAACTCTCCAGAAAGATAAATAATAGTTGTGAACCAATAAACTACCAAAATTCGTTAACCTGTTACCCTGTTTATGATGTCTGACAAAACTGATTTAAGTCTAATAGAATTCTTTTCTGCTAAATATTTCATGTCAATGAATTTGAAATATAAGTGAGGGAGGGGATTAAATTTTCCAAATTATATTGTAAGCAAGAGTTCAAAATGAATGTTCACATAAAAAAATGTTTCCTTTGAATGAAACTATCATCACAAAATGTTTCGTTCTACTAGAAACCAACAGACTCTTCAAAAAAAAATAAACAGTTATCTTTAATCGTAAATTAGCTCATGTTAATCTGATCGAATGAAGTTCTGAAGCATTTAGAAAATAAGGAGGGAATTTAAAGTTTAGACAAAAATATTGAAATGTCGGAATTAGATTTTAGGGCCATGAATAATCGAATTTTACTTTCTCCCTATACGTAGTAAAGTGAAAGTATTGTATTCGTAAAAAAATTCAACCTCCAGATTTTGACGGAAATAGATGTTTTGGGTCCCATAGAGTTCTTTTTCGCTATTTTCCCGAACATGTCTGTCTATGTTTGTCTGTCTGTGTGTGTCTGTCTGTGTGTGTCTGTCTGTGTGTGTCTGTCTGTGTGTGTCTGTCTGTGTGCGTCTGTCTGTGTGTGTCTGTCTGTGTGTGTCTGTCTGTGGTAAAAAGTTTTGTGGGCACTCTATCTTAAAAAGTAATTATCCGATCATTTCCAAAATTCATATTTAGTATTTTCTTAACAATGCCAAGAGTTGATTAGTTTTTTGATGAATATCGCTTAACCGGAAGTTGCGTTTTATCCGGAACCCAAATTTTGTTTCTTAAATTTCTCTGTCAGAATGCAATGTAGGTATATACAATTACATACAAAAGTTATAGATAATTTACTTTACTACAGCTTTTGTAAAAAACATATTTTAGTAACACTGATTATTTAGGAGTTATTCTTGAATAATGGTTAACCGGAAGTTGTTGGTTATCCAGAAATGGAAGTTTTTCATACATATCTCCGTCAGAATGCAATGTAGGTATATACAATTACATACAAAAGTTATAGATAATGTATTTTACTACAACTTTTGTTTGAAACATTTTCGGTGACACTCATTGTTTATGGAGTTATTTATGTATTACCGGCATAGGCTTCTGTTTTCAATAAATATGGAGAAAGTCGTGTGTTGGCCACATCAAATTTTTTTATTTCAGCATCACATTGGTCGAAATGAACAATCGGCGACGGATCAAAGCTCTGAGTCATGTTGAGCCTACGAAAACTCATTATACTTGAAATAAGTTGTTTATATCTATATAACCTGTAGACTTAAAGCAATAAATTGCTATAATTTATCAATTTTCCCAACTGTTTTATCATAAACAGGTTGACATTGTCACGATTAGTTGCTAGTGTGCTTGCATGCGACCTGCAAAAATGTTCATAGTGTTTAAATGATAAGTGACCATCAATCGACTTAGATTTCAATAGCTGTATTGCTCATATTTCTTTACTTGCATTTGCTTAATTCAGATCGTGGAAACTATCGATTATTAGACAATTGACATCGAGATATAGTCTATTCTTTGGATTCATATCCATACACTAAACAACGGATCCTCGACATCCGAAAAATATATACAAGGTCACCTCTACCTTATGGCGAAATAAATTTACCATCTAAAGCTACAATAAGAAATCCCCGATGACAGAACGAGATAGTTTAGAACTTAACCATCCCTTTGATCAGATGGTGGAAACCAGGTTAATCACTGTAACATCAAAAGGTATTGATTTTCGTAGGTAATATTTTCAACGCAAACGATAATTCTCTGCATTAACTTGTTCATTCAGATGAGAAGTTACTTATAGCGAATTGGTGTAAGAAACTAAAAACACTTTTATTGGATCGATAATTGGAATGTGATAGCCATAGAGTAAGCTCCCTTTTAGAAAAATATGAGTTACTTGAAAATTCAAAAGGGTCTAAAATGTCCAGCGGGTTCCCGCTGTAAAATCTACTTCTTTTCTATATCTAGTGTGATTTTTCTTATCTCGAGGAAATTAAGCATTCTAATCTATGACGTCAACATGAAAATAGGAAGCGAGAGTTGAGTGCAGTCCACAGAAAAAAACTGAAGCCATAAATATTTTATGGGTGATAACGCTGTAATTTATCGTTAGGTTGGGGTATCACGGCTTTCATATCGCCCCCAGATTATAACGGACCGATTTTAAATACGAAGATGCATACATTAGTATCATCCTAGTGTGAACATTGGAATAGTGCTCCATTTGAAGAAGATGCGTGAAATGGAAGGATTTCTTTTATTATATATCTCGTTATCATTGCGGTTCTTTAATTCTTATGCTTCCGAAGAAGAATTACATTTTTGTGAGGGCACGTTTCAACTCTCCTTATTTGGAAGATATCTGGACAAAGAAAAGTGGAATACGACCTATGATTTGAAGAGATCGTCTTGTGCATCGACGAAAAGCTGGGATTTAGTGATGTTACGGAAGATTACGCTCCATGGAAAGCTTCAAAAAATCCATCTTCAAGGACACTTTACTGGTATGGTAGATTACCTTTGGTACGAGATATGGTTCCTTTCCTTCAGCTAGACGCATGAGACACTTTGAAGGAATAGGCTCTTTTTAAATAGCATCATTAAAAAAATAAAATAAAAGCAGTATTGATCTAGTCATTACAATTGTGATCAGTAGTATGACGTACTGCGATGAATTGCAGCTGTTATTTCAAGTGAGTGCTTATTTTAAAGCTCTTAAGTATGTTTTTCGCACCTCAGTGCGTTATAAAACTGTCAAAACATGACCTAATCAGGTAAAAAACGGGAGGGAATTTCAGCTTATATTTAAGTAAGAATATTTAAACACGGAATGTAATCAAAAGAAATAACAGAAAACATGAGATGTCAATAATTCAAAACTGGCGGGTAGAAAATGAAGATGAAGTTGAATTTTATATAGGAATTTTTGTGAAACTTTTAACCGATGTCGTTTTACATTCACTCAGAAAAATGAGCATTTATTCTCGCTATCTTTCGTTTTTCGTCTAACAGTCTTCAAAGTGGCCGAATTATAAGACTCATCCATTTTGTGAATGAGCCTTATAATTCGCCGTATCGCCACGAAAAAAAATCTATAAATAAAGTTTCAGCATAAGCAGTAAGTTTAAAATAAGCAGTATACAATTATCGAGCACTTTCTATAGGAATGGTTATAAAATGAACTTTTCCCAGTGATAATTGTTAAGATGAAGTTCTCAAAAATTCAAAATTTATACAAATAATGTAATGCCTATGTCTATAATAAGTACAGTTACTGATGATGACCAGAAATTAGTCGACACTGGTCGTGACATAAATCTCTTTGTGTAACTGAACTTACAAGTGGAAGCGCAGTTTTGTCCGGAAATTTTGATGAACATTTTTGTTGTGTTGCAGGAAGTGAAGTTGTTAAAAAGTGCGTTCGAATAAATGGGCTTTAGCTTCGTTGCAAAAACTAATTGAAAATTTACAATCGGATTATAGACTATATGTTACGTTTTTTTAATTGTTATTCACTGATTGTCTTAAGAGCAATATTTCAATTCCAGCACCTGATATCCGATCGAATAACTTTATTTCTACCAGATAAATTTCGATGACGGAGAGTCTCGCTTAAAAAATGATGAATAGTGTTTCGTAACAAGAAAAAATATAACAAAAGAAAATGGAAAAATAATTAGAGAATTACTCGCAAACAGCGGATTATTCCCTTAAGATTTGGTTAGCACGAGCATGTAACACGGATTGCCTCCGATACTAAATTTAAAAAAATAATTATTGCAACGAAAGTAAGACCCATTTACTCGAACGCCAATACAGTTTTTCATTGCTCCACTTCCTACATCACCGAAAAATTTCTTTTTTTCAAAGTCCCCGGACAAAAGTGAGAGACTTCCTTTGTTAGTTATCTTCTTTCTTCACAAAAGTGTTCGTATTTCTTCTACAAATTTACATTTTGGATGATGCAAAGAATTTTTCAGATATTTTTAGTTAATGGTATTTGATATTTCTGATCTCTCAGATGGTCCTTCCTCCACTGAATCCTTAATATTAAAAACTCCAGAGCACGATCGATTGCAAGTACACCCGTCTGATGATGCGAAGGGTGGCCATGGAAACCTTTGCAAGGGTAAATATTTTTACGTATTATTCCAAATTTATTTCGCATGCAGTTTTATCTACATCTAGATCTACATCTACATTAATACCCTACAAGCCGCCTTTCGGCGTGTGGCAGGGGGTGTAAACACCAGTCGAATCTAAATTACTTCCTTATTCGGTTATTGTCGCGTATTGTTCGCGGAAAGAATAAATCTCTAAAACGATTCGTCCTAGCATCTATTTCTCTTAACTTACGGTCATTATCGGTTCGACAGATTTATGCAGTTATTTCGAATGCCAATCGCAGAGAAAACTCATATTTTCTCGTTCATCAACATTTCTTGCTTTATGTGACTTTAACATCTCTGCAAAACGTCTTTCCACGTCATTCATCACTAAGATCGTTGAGCAAGACTTCTTTCTGTGAGTAATTAAGAAGAAAATGTATGTAGTTTCAAGAATTATACTTCACTATCCTTGTATAGTATGTGTGTAGTTCCTCGTACTATAGGTACTACGTGTGGAATTAAAATGAAATATTTAAAAAATAATTACGGGGTAATACTGGTAAAGCACATGATTTTAAAATAAAAGAGTGAATAGATAACGCTGAGAACTAAATATAGATAGATTTCGGATAAGGGACCACAATTATTCAAACTTATTTCTGCATGAAAAATTGCATCAGTGTGCATTTAAGTCGAATTTCCTGGGATTTGTAATTTTCATACAAAAATGAACCCAATTATTTAATGGGTTGTTATGATCCATAAGTAAAAGTGAAGAATGACATACTGAAAAGGTGCGAAATGACCTCAGCTGTCGAGGCATCTTCATAAATACTACCACTACGACATACTGAAATTTCTGCAAAATGAAAGAATGAAAAAATTCCACTTTATTGACATAGCACTATGATGACTGAGCTTAAAAAAGTAGAAAAAACCAAAAATAAATCATGGGAACACAAATGGAAGAACTTAGGATATGATGCTTATAATATAGGTAAATATTTTGGTAGAGTATTTTTCAGAATGAAATCTAGACTTGAATATTATATTTTAAAATTTCTTGCGCGTAATTCTGAATTGTTCAACACTAAAAGTGCAACGTTTTAGCTCATCTACAAATAAGTTGGCTCTTTGCATTAAGTTTTAATGGAATTTAAAGTACACCCCAGTGATTGAATTATTACAAATTGAAATATTAAATTTCAAAACTTGGAAAGAATTTTATTTTACCATATTCATTTGCTGGCCATCCTATTATTATTGTGACTATTTCCGAAGATTCAATGAGCAAAGTAAACAGAATGAATTTTCGTAAAGCTGTTTCCTGGTGAAAGAAGAGGCAAGAAAAATTAATGAACTATGGAACGTATAGTTATTAGCTAAACTCTTCATTTAGGTTTCAAAAACTCACTATTTGTCATTCCTGCATGAGCTAATAACGAAATGAGTTCGAATATAGTTCTAATAACGAAACAAATTTTCCCTTTATTTTTGCAGCATGAATATCCTTGAAATAGGGGAGGGGAGAGAGAGCAATAGATACGGTTTATTTTACTGGATTTTTCCTTCGGTGTGCAGGGCAGAACTCGACGGGAGAAATCAACTTGAACATCGTGTCTCGATCGGAGTGGGGGGCAAGGGAGCCAATAAAAGCTGTTCTCGCCCTCGATCATCCCACGAAAAGACTGTACTTTTACCAGAAGAACGAGAGCTGCTCTACCCCCGAAGCGTGCATTCTGACCATCCGGAAGATACAGCAGAAAGAGATGCCCTCTAGAGGCGATATCTTCGCCAATTTCATTTCCGGCGGCGACGGCAGAATTTACGAAGGCATCGGCTGGGACCGCACCATGGATAACGAGTTGAATTTCAAATATCTCACCGTAGGCTCCAGTGACCCGTCGCCGCAGCAGCTAGCCTCTTTCGGCCTCTTGGTTCGCCGTGGAATAGAGACGGGAAAGATTTCCTCGTCTTACAGGTCCACGGGGAAGATGGCCGATGAGACGAAGAAGTGGATTCTTTGGGCCAAAGCTCTGTGATTTCGCAAGAGATTCTCTTCTGGACCTGGGCGTGGAGTTTCGCAGTGTTTTTTATCGGAGAGATTTGGTAAAAGTATTAGGGGAAAACTTTTTCGCTTCCGAGAAAAATGGATTTATTATTCAAGTGGTGATCACGTACCTAATATTTTACCATCATCTTTTCCCACCTTCTGCCTCTTAATAAACAAACCCTTCGCTCTCCCCGACTGTGTTCTACAGATGTTGCCCAAGTTATCTCCTCTTAAAAGAAACAAAAGCAATGGAGCTTTTTCAATAGATATAGATAGCTATCGATAGTGTGATTCTTTAATTAATGAAAGTTAATTAGTTTAATTTGAGTGTCGCCCATTTGACGATAATATTTTCGGATTCCGGTCGGGATTATTAATAACAAGAATTATTACTGTTCAAAATTTTGGCTGCGACCCGAATAACACACTGCGCTGTTCGGAAGAATTCAACGACAATACATGACACGAAACAACTTAACAAACAATAGTAAGCGAGCTGTGATTGGTCGAACATTGCGAAGCACAGCCAATTGTATTTACGTATTAAGGAATTAAAATATGCAATTGTTATAAACTTAGTAAATTGCGTATATTGTGCACTCACACTATGAAACATAAAGGATATTATTGATTCCATAAATATTTAGCTTCCCTCAACATGCTGACACCATAACCTTAAACCTTTTTGTAATTTAGAATTAACCATTTACAAGTAAATATCACGTCACTATATGCAGAAATTTCGCTCAAAAATCCCAAATACGACCACTTATTCCCATTGCAATACACGCTTAAATACATCGCACATAGTCTAATATTTAAGTTTAATTTCCATCAACATTATGATAATTTTAGAAAAGCAATGTCACTAGAGTTTCGTTTCCCAGTGGAAGCTTCTGTTTTCCTGTGTAATTTATGAAATAAAATAATCGAGGGTATAATCGTGAGACAGAATAAGTAAGAGATTCAATTGATAAAAATAATATCAAAAGATTTGAGGTATCGAATTCTGAGTGTGGCGTAGAATAGAAAATGTAAGTAGAGTTGATAACAAAACCACCGAGAGAATGTACTTATGGTTGAAAAAGGAATGCAAAAGTAAAAAAAGAGGGTAGACTGACGAAATATTGTTAATTTAGTCTTGTATATATTTTTTAAGCACTCTTAACTCAAATATGTCCATCCATTATCAGAAGGCTAAGACTTGCAACTGCATCTAGTCTTCTGCCAATCTCTTGAGTCGTCTGTATCCATCCTTGTCTTGATATCTTCAATGTATTTCTACATAGATCTTCCCCTTCCTTTCTTTCTTAACACTTTTTCCGCTTACATTATCCCTATAATATTACTGTCTCAGTAGATGGCCCAAGGATATTTCTTTTCTTCACCATTAACCTTTATTAGTTCCCTCAAATATGTGAATAAGTTAATTCTTTGGTGTAATCTTTGATGTTGACATGGTTGCCATCTACTTGTTTAGATAGCAATAATATTGAGATTTTTGCCATTATGTTGAAAGAAAGCGGAAATAAAAGCTATGGAAAGTTATGTAAAGAATTTAATTTAATCGTTTGGCGCATCAAGACTTTATGGAGGGATTAGTTTTCGGAAAGAAAAGTAATGGGTGAGATTGAAAGTATGGTTCCCAATCCTTCTTTTTGTGTGATCGATTGTGTCGCAGAGTGAACATGTTCATGTGGATGTCAACTTGTAAAGATAAGGAATACATTGAGAGAAAAGAATGATTATTTAACGGCGAATAAATACTATTATATGCCAATACAATTATATCCATACATTATGAAGGTTGTCCAAACTCAGTGTGGTTAAATTGCCTTTCTGTTTACGGAAGAGTTTGTTTGAAATATAAAAAATCAAATATGCCATTGACAAGTTTAATCATGCTCCAAACGGTATCATAAGTAAATATTTATAAAGATTCAATGTTTAAAAAAACACTTTTAATGTGTGAGAGTAATGCAGTTAGAATAACCTTTGAAAAATCATTGTTTCCTTAACATTAAGTGAGTGATATTAGGAGTGAGAAACTATGAGCTAACATAGCTCAAAAGTTAAAGTGGTGTTTCCCAACCATATTTTTAACCTTTTTAGAAGAAAATCTTCACAACCTTAAAGAAAAACACCCGAGAGTTGCGATGGTTACTGTCCTGGATTGGGTAAAACGTTATCTAATGGCGGAAAAAAACTGAAAAAGTTTTTCCATTATTTAGAAATGAAGTTCGCTTGATGAGAGCACTGAAGACCTGAAAACGTCGTAATCAAATTTTATTGCCTCGAAAGGATCGTGAGTTTTATACAAATGTTTAAATCGTGATTTTAAGATGTTCCAACATTTCATGGATAAGAAACTCTTTCGTTATCAGTTCAGTGGGCCAAAGAAGAAGGAAAAAATGTGGAGCAATTCTTCAAGTTCTAGCGCAAGAATAGGAGAGACGTTTCAGATGCGCGGAAAAAGTTTCAGGCAGTGAATCCGCTTCTCTAGACTTCCTCAGCTCCAGCTGCATCTTTAGGGGGAATATTTTGCGCATGAGTTGAGTAGGCTAACAGTAATCTTGGAAAAGTTTGAGAAAAAAGGGTAGCTCGATTTGTGTTTGAAGGAACAGAGTATTCTTTAGTGAAACTAGGTGAGTTCACACATTAGCAGAAATCATGAATGATGTTAACTCGTAACGAGAGAATTATGCTAATCTTAGGTATGAACAGTGTTCTCCTTCAGAGAAGCAATGGAGTCAATTCTGAAATTTTTCAAATGTATGAATACGCTGATTATATAAGCGGATAAAGAAATTATTAGTGCACCGCCGTTACGTATTACTATTTATAAAGCTACACTCCTGACACATTCATACAAATTCCTGGGCATTTTTAATCGAGATAGAAGGCTGAAAGTTTCAGGGTTTTAGACCATTTTATACTTCACAGTAGAGTCGGGAAAATATCGAAAATACCGAGATTTTGCAATAGGTTTGAGCCCAGAGAGGCTTTTTTAGAGCATAGAGAGAAAATATTTTAATGAGAGTAAACGGGAGACACGAAAAATGGCCATGTAGAGAAAATTTCTTTCGTTCGTTAAAATATGAAAAAGTACGCAAGGGGTTGGGTGGTTTGTTTTCCAGTTTTATTCATTGACGCTACATCCCCTTCTGTGGGGGTGTTAGGTTTTACATCGGAAACTGCACATTTTTGGACACACTGGGGTGCACTGGGGTTGGGTTGTTGTTTTATTCATTGACAATACATCCCCTTCTGTGGGTGTGATTGGTTTTATTTCGGGATTGACACTTTGCCTGCAGACTTACGTTAAGTTCGTTGGGGCACGGGGAATTTTACTAAATTTGACTTGGTCATATTAGTTTGACGATTCGAATTTTTGAGAAAAACTGTCCTTTAACCCTTCTTCCCATTAGGTTGCAAAATACTTACGGCTAGGAGTAATTTCTTAAGTTTTCAATTTAGAATTAATTAAATAGAAGTTTTTTTGTATAGTTCTCGTCTATTCCTTTACTTGGTGGCTCGTAGCGGTAGCAAAGCAGTGCTGTCACGCACCTATTTATTACATTTAATATTCTATTTGTTGTATGAATGGTATAACTATATTTTTGAGTAAATCCTGGCCCACTTTAAAGTTGATGAGATAAATGTTCTTGGGAGTAAATGAAGGAACATCAATACTGGTTGGAAAGATGATAATCTTTGAACAGTCGAAGAATTAACAAGAAACCTTTGAATTGTCTGTTTATCTTTAACTTGACAATGAAGTTATATTCCAATCCATTGGTTTTTTAGATAATTCCTCGAAAATTCGAAGAATTTCATCCTTCCAACAAGTATCGGTGTTCTTTCTTTCACTATCAAGAACAACAATCTCATCATCCTTAAGTTGGGTCATGCGTTACTCGAAAATATAATAATAATATTTATACAACGTATAAGCTATTAAATGTAATAAATAGGTGGCATGAGGGGAAGGAATAGACGAGGACGGAAGGAGTTACAAAAAGTTTAATTTTAAATGAATTCACCTCCTATTTTGGTCCCATAGGAGTCATCTCTGCCCTATATAGAGGCATTTAGGTGGCATATTGAGGCTAGAGGGACAGTTTAAGTTGCAAATGACATATATTTATCCAAAAAATAATTGTTGAAACAAAAGCAATTGTGAAACTTATGTATAACTCGAGAAATTTTAAAATATTTGCTCATAAAAAGAAGAAGATGGGTACATGAAATAAATGAGGAGCGGTAAACAAAGGGAGAATTTTACACACTCATGCCAAAGTTACTGCAGGACGAGAAAAGATTTTAAATTTACTTTCGTATGAGAAGTGAAAGTTTTTATGAAACTTTAAATTTAATACAAAACGATATTCGGAAGGAGCACACCAATATCCGTGATCCAATTCCTCCCGAGGAACGACTAGCAATTACCCATGACGACGTGCTTTACCTGGGGTTTGGTCGGACTCTCTTATTTTTGCCTAAATGTCATTTCTGGCTTTATAGGAAGTAATACTCAGTAAGGCAGATTGAACCCATAGTAAGGCTAATAACACACTAAATAAGGCTCGGAAACACACATGGATTACGCAATAAGGCTCGTTAAAACTTGGCTAAACTAAACTAAAATCTAGCTATGTACATTGGGGATCGACGGCTGCTGCTCCTTCTCCTTCGACGACCTCTTCTTTCTTCTTCTTTTGGTGCTAGGAAGATGTTTATTTTTTTGGCACTCTAGAATGGAGAGAACCATTTTTGGTTCTTTTCTTCGTTATAATTTGGTACGTTGCGTGGGCGTGTAGCTCCATAAATGTTTGATGAGAGGATTGTTAATGTTTGAGAGGTTTCTCTCAAATTTTTCGGCGATGTTGTAAAGGTATTCCGTAAAGTGCGGAATGTTATGGTAAGTGAGGATTTCACGGAGTGGGACCAGGTTGCCCGTGGAAGTTGCGGCCCTGATGCATTTGTTGTAGAATGTGATGATCTTATATTTCGTTGTGAGGTGTTGCAGGCGATGATGGAGCCGTATGCAAGAATTGGGGCAACATAAGCACCAATTAATCTTATTTTTGTGTCCTTGGTTAGCTGGCTGTCCTGATGGAGTAATGGATATAGTTTAGCTTTCGCTGCTGCCGCTTTACAGATGCTGTAGTTTATATGTTTAGTCCACAGTAGCTTCTCCGTGATGATGACTCCAAGGAATTTCTGCTCCTTAACTTTTGGTATTGCCTGATTGTAGATGGTTGGTTTAACAGACGCAGGCTTGCGGGGGTGAAGGATGAACTCCATATGGGAGCTCTTGGCCGTTCGCAAAGCTTGTGAGACATTCCTTAAAGGATAAAATGTACTATTTATCTCTTTCTTTATTCTTTTTATCTTTCTCTACAAACGCCAGCCATTATTCCAACCGATCGAAAATCATCAAAAAATAAGTGTCAGAGGATATTTTATTTTTGTGCGACTCACAAAATTATCTAGGATGTTATTATTAGGAATGATGATAATAATCACAAGATGATCCGTATTCGGCTCCAATTTTACTCCATATCTTGACTTTTTTACTGCTTGTTTTTATAATAAGGATTCTCTAGGCTAAAGACCGTAAAATACTACTTAAATACTTCACCTCGTGGTCGACATTTCTCAACGTTTTCATATTCCGGACCAGAGTCGCGGGACGCGGGATTTCGTGCATGCAGCGAACCGAGAAAAATTCGCTGCAGTCCCGCGTTCCGCCGTGCGGTATTCGCATCGGTGTGCGCGCTACGGTTTCCCGCCACGCAAACAAAATCCCGCGCGAATTTCGCTCCCGCGTCCCGCTTCGCGTTTCGCGCCGGTGTGTGCAGGCCTTAAATCTATGGCAATGAACATTATTTATGTACAATACAAATTTGTTTACAATCCTCATTTCATATGCCGTGATGAAATTTAGTAGTATTTTGAACATTTATTAATGTTTCTATCGATATATGATATCATTGAATATCAAGAAAATCAACTTTCAGCAAAATGAACAGTAATATATGTACGTGAAATAAATCAATTGTGAATACATACTATAGTAACATAAGTTTATGTAGATTATAGGAGACCATCTATCAAAGAAGATAATCAGAAACGTCATGTAAGTAGTGAGATGATTCGGGGATGAAGTTGAAAAATCTACTCTGAATCTATATAGTGGGAATAGGAGAGCAATTTAGATTAAAAATTTTCATTAGTTACTGGCAAAGTAAGTATTATACCGGATCAAGTCAACCTGTATCTGAGTAGTGAGAGAGACATCGCAAAAGTGTTTACCGACATCAAATAAGCATTTTCCAAACTCTTATCATTTGAACTTAAACTGAAATTTACATACATGTATCCTAAAATATTAGTATTAGAATATTAATTTAAATTACTAGTTTTAACGAAAATCATTAGAAATAATACAACTGCAAGCAAAACGAATCGTTAGCATAACGATATAGTTTAGTAAAATTTCACTTCATAGCACACTTAACCCAATGCATTTATCATATATTGAATTCAGATTAAATAGTTTCTTTGCCATGAACTTTTCCGTTTCCTACTTTATGGCGTTGTATTTTGCCCTTAGTTTCTCCAAAAATCTACAAATAAGCTCCTGGGTACAGACTCGCGTGCCTCATCACAGTGTGGCTTCTGTGGGTGTAAAACGAAGAAAAAATTCCTTTGGGAGGGGAAAAAAACTTTACAAGTGGTGGGGTACACTGTACTCAGGCGGCTATCACTTAATGCTTAATTTTCTTCACATTTTTGCATTCTTGCGTTATAACTTGTGGGAACTTGTTTCTAATTATCAGAGATTAGTTTTAAAGGAATTCTAAATGTGTATATGTCAACAAAGTTATGAATTATAAATAAATGAAAAATGTTACTTACTGTCATTTATAGATACTTGAGTTTAGAGTTGAATAAAATTTAAGCAAAAAAAAAGTTCCACCAAATCTTAGCTTCCTATGTTTAACCATATATTGGAAAACCTTTTTGTTTTTATCTTTTCGATATTTTATCGCAGTTATAACGAAAAAAAAGTGCCCCTTTTCCCGCTTACAAACGGAGCCCCAATTTTGAATTATCATATCCCAAAAAATGTTAATTCCATCCATATATCTCTCTCTTTTCTTTCCTCCTTCCACCGTAACTTCAATTGCTGTAGTTAAATTCCCTTTCCATTGTACAATATGCCTGATCCAGTTTACTCCTTTCTTTTGTATTGTGTGGATTGAATGCTATTTAATATAAAGTTATGACACAAACGGTAGTCCACAAGGGCCCTTTACTGTGCATATTCTTCTAGTGAAAAAAACTAATCTTTCGTTATATCTCGTTTGCATTGGTAAGGTACTATTCGTACAGAAAAGTTGAAAGAGGAATAAATTCGTTTGACGACAGTTTTGCACCTCTTACTTAAATTAAGATTTATTTGAATCATTTCCAAAAATACTGAATTAATGTATTTACAGTGAAACATTCCATTTCAACAAAATCGAATGTGTACTCAATCAAAGTTCAAAATCTCCCCAGTAAACACAGGGCAAAACTCAGAAGAACTGGTCAACATAAAATAAATGAATTTATCTTGTTCTAATTTTAATCATTGCAAGAAGTCTTGAAAAAATCCTTAATACGACAACTCGTGTCTTTAATTGAATCTCTTGCATCAAAATCACACAGGGAGCCAAGTCGATTACTTTCTTGGTATCGGAAGTTATCGCGACGTATTACTTCATAATTCTTATCACAAGCTTCAAGAACTCTGTGTATTGAGTTAGCACGGGTAATTTGAGGATAACTTATTTCCTCAATTTCAGTAATAATTTGGTCAAAAATAAGCGTCTGCATTCTAGTTATGTAAAGTGTAAAATATTTAATGGATATAGCGATAGTGAAATTATGAAAGACAAAGATTGCATCAAGATATCACTAAATAGAAGATAAATATTCTCTAACGGATACAGCATCGGCATGAATTTGTAGAATTTAGCAATAAAATGAAAAGAGAATTTTAAATAAAACTTGGTCAACTTTTCGTTGTCAAATAAAATGACATTTATGGTCTTATCACAAATTAATTCTGGTGATTTCATGCTCAGATCCTATCTAACATAACATTCTCGAGTTGTTGGACAGTTATATCAAATTCTAAACGACTGGGGGACATGGGAGGAGTAGAATTATCATCCGCAGCCACAATACGGTGTCTATAAATGTATAGAAAAAGAAACAAGAAGGCCTAAATAAAAATATAATAACCTCAACTCGATGAATGAAAAACTATGATGAAACAATATGTATCAGAGGCAATTCAAAGTAAGACGGTATATGAGAATGAGATGATGAAAAATAAAAGCAGTATTTAAGAAATGCAATATTTTTCTTCATTATACTACTCCAGAATTTCTTTGGATGAACAGATCTAATATGGAGAAGAACGTATACTGTCCCATAGCCCACACAATTATCATTTGAAAGACGTCTGGTTAAACTACCGTTCTGAAAAGTCTTCTTCTCCAAGGATTCAAAATTTACTCTCTTTCGATCGAAAAATAAAAAAGCAACTATTCAAAAGAGTTGGTAGGTTAGTAAAATTAAATTTAGACGAGCAATTATGTATAAAATTTTATTAAATCTAACGTCAAATATGGCAAAATTCATACCATTGTGATACTGGCACTTTGAATTTGTATACATCACAGATTGTCATACGGTCATTTATTCACGCTCCAGTCATATTCTTTGCCTGAGAAGTGAGTTTCCCCTGCAGAATATTTATCATTCGCTCTAAATACCCAGTGTTCTTCGTTATCTCTTCCCTTATATTTTCCAATTCTTGAACTATTTTTTTCTCCCTTCGTCCCATTGAAAGACTTGTTCCTTCTTCATTGTTTTGAAGCCATTGACGAAACGGTCTGGATATCATAGGAGCCGCTACGGTGCTGTTCTCCATCATTGAACCTCCGTGGTAAGAGCCTGAAATAAAATCACTGCGTTATTAATTGTGCAAGCGATCTTTCCATTTGCAGAGTCTTACGTACCGTTGGTTAATATGTTGATATTCTCCAAAGCATCGTCACAGTTTCCTTCGTCTCTGCAGTCACCAAATGGGCAGTTGACAATTCCGTCTCCGACGAACATCTCCAAGATGCACACTCCGTATCCGCAGTTAAACAGTCCCTTGGTAACGTTTAAACCATCACACTCTGGAATGGATCGGAAAATGCTATCAAATCTGCCTTCTCCGTGCGTGATATATCTTTCTAACCTTATTCAGATAAGATTAATATAACCATGGCATTATGCATTACATATCACCAGCGAATATTACTTTCGACTAAATACAGTAATATCCAGAAGTTGAGCGATAGCTTGGACCGACTTAATACCGCGTAGGTAGAACCCGCGCAAACCGGGTATGAATTTGCATAAGAATACATTTAATTTAATGTGTTCTAAGGAAAATAATACGCGAAAGGTGTTAATGAAAAAATTTACTAAGACATTAACTGTTTATCAATATTAGTATAAAATACAAAGAAGATAAACGAATTTATTAAGATATGGATATCCTCATAAAACCTTACTAATATACTTCACAGAATCAGGCAAGGTGTTGTTCCATTATGGAAAGTATCTAACATGGAATTGTACTTTTACCACAAATTTTTATTTTTACAAAAAACAATTTCGGTTTCATGACCACGAAACACGACCGGTTTCGAACGATAAATCGTTGTCTCCTGGTGAAGATACTCTAAATTCAGACCCTTAAATGCTAAAGAGGGGGGAGTTAGTGGTGTGAGTTAGATACTTAAAAGATATAGGGGAAGGGACGTCGTTATTGTAAAAAAGGACAGAGTTTACCAGCGGGGAGTGAGAATGAAAAAGATGCTCACTCACTAAGGAATATTTAGAAGAATAGATATGTCTGCGAATTTTGAGTTGCTCTAAGAAATTGAGTCGGCGGCTTTTGGTTGCGATATGGAGGATTTCTGGGACAAAATCTGAGGAGTGATTGTTCTCTAAGAGGTGTTTTGAGAAGTGGTAGACAGAAGAGTTCGATATCACCTGATATGTTCCTTGGTTCTAGTGGAAAAAGCACGGGAGGTCTGACTGATGTAAGGTGCATTACAGTCATTGTATTTTAAAATGTAAATACCTGCTTTATCAAGAGGGTTGTGTTTATCTTTTCCATTACAGAGAATTTCACCTAAGTTGAGAGAGCATTCTTGCAAAAACGTTAATACTTATTTTGCTAAGTAAAGTTCCAGCAACCCTATATTTCTTAAGTTCTTCATCTAAAACAAGATCTTGGGTTGAGTCCAATTTGGAAAAGAATGGGCAAAGTTTCTTCCGACAGGATAAAATCAAGAATCACATAAATGCTAAATCGCATAGGTCGGAATATCACCGTATTATAGGTTTGATGACTTTAAATATACCTCTAGATTTAATTACCTACAAATCCTGTGAAAGATATCAAGAAGGCTAAGCGCTCCCCTTGCAGTAAAGGCGTCTCGTCCACGTGAGTCAGGACACTAATAAACCTGTGAGGATAAACAAATGCTCCGAGGGGAAGAAGGTGGTTAGTGTCTCTCCAAGAACGACCCAAGAATAGACCAGCAAACTCGGATATGAACTTCGGAGTATTCCACGTTCCATTACTGAGATATATTTGTCCCATTATCATTTCTCCACAACGCTCTCTATCGTATTTGCCGAACTAATGTTGAGAGGTGTCATGAAAAAAAGAGCATCATCATGAAGAATACATAAGTTAATAAATACATGAGTAGACTGCCATGCGATGAAATTTCGCTATTCATTCATGGAGTTTGGTAAAAATTTTCAAATCCTTAAAATGTTTTAACTTCAATTATCATCATATTCTAGAGGTACAATTAATATGAATCTACATGTTGAGGAGAATAACGCCAAGAGATAAGTATAATTTATTAATGCAAATTAAATTACTTTTTTCACTTTCTAGATATGACACTTTTAGTTTTTCTAACATACATATAATAATTTTTTAACAAATCATTTTGTAGTAACAATTGATTGCTGAACTTTCAGATCACAGCAAGGTGCTAAATGCATCATTAGTATCTTCGATTGTATCTAATAAAATGATTTTAGAATAATCAGATATAAATAAATATGTAACTATTAAAATAAATCACAACATGAAGTTTCTTCAAATCGTTATTGCAATTAAATAAATGTGTTATAAGAAACGAAATACTTGTAAACGCGATCCCCAAAAATAATGCCCCTCCTCTGAATATTTGTATCAAATAATGTTACCTTGATGTGGTCAGTACAATTTTTTCCTGTCTTTCTGAACTTCAAATGCTGAACAACCGATATTATTCCTGGGCTCTTGTAGTTATTTGATATCGGCATCTCACAGTCAAACGCACTTTTTCCCGGCCAACGATGTAGAAAATTCTCATCGAATTTTAAGACAATGCCACGGTCCAAGAATACCTCTGCTTCCTTCCAGCAGTCATATCTCGTCACTACGTTGTCTGGAGTGTTAAAAAAAAGGAATCAACAACACAGAAAACAAGGTAAATTGGCTTATTGGTCAAAAAAGTAAACATTTACCATTTAATTGTAATAATTAGTCTTAAAGAAGTCTTTTTCTTAATAACAATGAGAAACAATGAACACTTTTCTTTTTTATTTGTCAATTATTACTACACATTTACGCAAAATTCCGGCACCTTCGTATATTTTATTCAATTTTATACGTATAAATATTTGGAATATTTTAAAGCAAAAGGATGAATACGTTTTACGATGTTAGAATCGGAAAAATGCAATCCATTAAAAATTTACTTTACAAGGCGTTACGTATCGACATTGGACAAGCTGTTGGAGTATTAAAGTTTATTTACAAGCGAGCCTTTATATGGATATGTGAAACTATGAAACACCTCCGAACTGAATTTATACACTGATACTGAACTAAGATGTGTATTATCGTGTGGCATATCATCTTCAAAATTTGTGGACAAATTCAACTAATCCTATCAGTTAGTACTGACGAATTTGGTTATGATGGTGAACTCTTCAATATCCACTATTCTGTTTTAATGTTATTTTGGTAGTTATTTATTCATTTTTTCACACCCCTTCTTGTGAGTGTTTTCCTGCTGCGGTGTATCTTTTTCCTGAGCGAAGTTTTAGGTTTTTAAAGCCGCAACGTAGTTTCTTTCTGTGTATCTATTTCCATGCAATCTCTCACTTTAAAATTTATAAAATGGGGGGATAGATGTGAGAAGAAACTTAATAGTGTAAATCTCGCCCTAATAAATTACGTTTATTATTATTATTGTAAAAATTCTACAAGTGGACTAGTCGTCCGGTGGTAACACATATACATATATTACATATATTGTTATAAATCCCATCTACATTTTTAATTACAAAAAAATACATATATATTTATTCACTGCACATGTACTCGTCAACGTCAATCTCACTCGACCTTAATATTTTTACCCAATCTTTTCACAAACTCCCTATGATGTTTTGGGAAGGGCTCCAAGACTCCTGCAGGCAAATCATTCCAATCCTTAACAGCACGATTTACTAAAGAGAATTTACTGATGTTTGTTAGCTGTTTTATTAATTTAGTTTTATGTCTATGGTCTTTTCTGCCATGAAGTTTTGCTATAGTGACTTTGTTTGATAATTCCTCAAATGATTTAACTCCTGTGTATGCTTTAAAAAATATAGCTAGCCTTTTCTTCAGTCTCCGCTCCTCTAAACTTTCCCAACCTAATTCTATTAACATCTGAGTAACGCTATCAAGCCTTGCATATCTACCTAAGACGAATATTGCTGCCTTTCTCTGTACCTTTTCTATTTTTCGCTACCTACCTCATGCGGGTCCCATAGGCAGGGACGGATCCAGGGGGGTGGTCCTGGGGGTCCGGACCCCCCCCCCCGAAATATCACTTGTGCCTATTTTTCGAAAATGAAACTCAAATAACGCAAATAAACACACAATTTAATAAGCAATCACTAGCGAAAATATTCGAATTTGTCTAACACAATTCTAACGTCACGTTTGTGAAAGCCGAAATGTCTTTTATTTAAAAAAGTTTTGATCGGACCCCCCCCCAAAATTTTTCTCTAGATCCGTTCCTGCCCATAGGCATTCCCCGTATTCCAAGATTGGCCAAACAAATGATTCGTACGCAGCCTCCTTAACATTCTTATTTGATTTATTAAGAGTACGCACTAGGAAGTTTAATACTTTGTTGACTTTCAAAATTATTCGCTCTATGTGTTTGTTCCATTTCAAGTCCCTACTGAATGTTAAACCTAAGTATTTTACCGTATACTCACAAGTCAGAGTTTCCCCCCCCCCAGATGATATGCGTGTTGATATTTACTTCTATTGAAACTGATGACTTTACATTTATTTGTATTAATTTCTAATTTATTAGACGAAACCCAGCTATTTAAGGCATTTAAATCCTCTTGAAGTCTCAAGCAATCGTTCTCGTTTTTTATATTCCTATATATAATACGATCGTCTGCGAATAAACGAATTTTTAATTTTATTCCCATTGGTAAGTCATTAATAAATATTAAGAAGAGTAAAGGCCCCAGCACGATACCTTGAGCTACGCCTGATGTTACTGTGATTTCATCGGAAAACTTATTTCCAATTTTTATTCTCTGTTTCCTACTTTTGATAAAATAATCTATCCATCTTATTACTCTTGGATCTAAGTTCATTGTGCTCACTTTCTGTAATAAAATTTCATGGTCTACAACGTCAAACGCTTTTGCTAAATCAATCGACCTGTTCTCCCATTTCCTGAGCATTAACTAAATCGTGTTATAATCCTAACATCTGCGGTTTACACGAAAAACCCTTTCTAAAACCATGTTGATATTGGTTAATCCATCCCTCTTTTTCCCAAAAATCCTTTAGATAATCGGCAACTATTTTTTCGAAGATTTTACAGATTGCGCTCGTTAGACTTATTGGTCGATAATTCTTTATTAGTTTTTACTGCCCCTTTTATGTATGGGAACCACCGTAGCTGATTTCCAATCTTCCGGAATTTGACTGTTGTTTATGCTTACATTAAAAATTCTTTTTAAATTGAAGGAGGATCGAAGCAATTCTTTTAATTCCACCTTAATTCGTTCCTTATAGAATAAAGAGAGCCGAAAATTCTCCAATACTTGAAATCCAACTTTGTTGCCAGTAATAATACTTTAGGGAAAAAAATTGTCATCCCTAATTTATATTAAAGTTTAGTTAACGGTGTATACCCCAACTTGGGATATGAAGGAAATGCCAAAACAACTTGAGGATGTAGCAGAAGATTGTGGCCTTCGAATGAATCAAAAGAAGGCAAAATTCATGTAAGTAGGAGATGATAAAGTGATGGATGTGTATGTTAAAGTTGCGAGATAAGAACAAGTAGAAAGATATAAATATCTAGGTGTGGAGATGACGAAGGATTGGAGAAGTGACAAGGAAGTCAGATAAAAATGTGAATGGCAAAGGAATCATTCAGAGAAAAGAGAAAGGTTTTAAGTATTAACACCAATGCAACGCTGAGGAGTGTGTACCTGTTGTGAGAAGTGTACCCTCCATTAGAAAGAGAGAGTTAGAATATGGACGCTCAAAATGTGGGTTTGGAGAAGAGTGTTAAACATCAAGTGGATGGACAAAGTTAGGAATGAGGAGGTACTGAGGAGAGTGAATGAAAAGAAGAAGATGATTTGATAATCCAAAGGAAGAAGAATTGGATAGGGCATGCAATAAGAAGGAACTGCTTACTTAAGGATATGCTCTAAGTGGAAGAAAAGTGAAGGATGGAATTCATAGATTGCTGAAAGAATGAAGAACGGTACTGTGGGATGAAGAGAAGAGCGAAGGATAGGTAAAATTGGAGAAACAACACCTACGCGAGCAGACCACCCATGACGACTCCAACTTGTCAAAGCATGCTTGGCAAAGAATCAGCTAAATACCTTATGATAATCAAGGAACCGACTCACCAAGAAAGTAAATTAAAATTATGGGAGATAACAGAAAACTCACAATTATCTCGGCTTATTAAGGCATTCGTGGCAGCCAGAAATAAGGAGAGGACCAACAGCTTGGCCATCGCACTCTTCGTCGACCAGTCGTGGGGAAAATGGCATCTCCTCGTCCTTTTGCTTGTGCACTGCAGATAAAGAGGCATTGCGAAGTATTTCAAAATCACCGGAAACAAAAATCTAATCACTGTGCTCAGACGAAGGCTCCGCGTGAAGGATTCTTTTGGAAGAGAGGACGAGCATCATTTACTATGTTTTTCTCATTTGTATATCCCCTCTTTCATTCAGAAACGGTGCATTATTTCTTGTAGGAGATTATCTTATGCTGATCACCTGGTTTCATAGATTTGAAAAGTATCAGTGGTTGTGACAAAGAGATATTAAAAACATTAGCCATAAAAGATTACGGATAACGTGAAATGTTAATCGACAGAGGTACTTTTTCACCTAAATATACATGGAGACATTCGGATAGAAATTGCGAAGTAAGAATTTTCACTCTAAGCCAACATGTCTCTCTTATTTCCAAGGAGATATTACAACTTTTATGTAATGGTTATGTCTATTAAGTATAATACACCATTATCTTTTATGGCATGTATTAGGAATATTCAGATTGAAAGAGAATTTGTTAAGGTTCGTTTTCAGTGCTGCGTTTTATCGTACGATCGATAAGGTTTTATCTATCGTGAGAATTTACAGATGATATCAAATTACCCAAAAATCTATGACGTTATTTCCCAAGTTTTGACAAAGGAGTACCTAAAACTGAGTTTCCCAAACAATGATCCGCGGAACACCGGTGTTCCGCTGGACCTGAATAGGTGTTCCGCGACAATTTGGAATGTCAATCGAGAATTGGAGAATAAAAGACATTAAATGCGTTATTGATTCATATCTTAAGTTTTTATTACAATATTGTAGTTTTATATTTAAAAATAATATCCAAATAAATAATTTGTTGTGATTAAATGATTTTTTAAATTTTACAAGTAGAATTACCTAACCTAAAAATAAGCAGTGTTCCGTTAAACTTCCCAGGATTGCAAAGTGTTCCATTGCAGAAAAAGTTTGGGAAACCCTGACCTAAAAGTTTCTGCTACCATATTCTGACGAATGAAATATTTTTATTTATAATTGATACTGGGTAGAGAAAAATGCGTTTTTCATTCACTATTGTCACAGTCTTGATCATGGCTGTGATTAAATGCAAGCTAATGAGGTATGAGTGGATAATTGCACTGATTAAGGTCTCTCCCGATGGACTGACAAGAAAAGTGTTACTCGTAGTGTCATTGTGCTTCACTTGCGCGGACATGTTTCGCTTACAGCATTCTGGCTCGGTGAAGAAAGCAACAGCAAACTAACTCACTCCTCATCCAGATTCGATTAACGTTCGAACGCACACCCTTGTTTTCGCTATATGTTCTTTCAATGCAATCGGTCAGGAATAAAACTTGTAGCCTGACAAATTCTCGGAATATATTTAGCTTTCACGAACTGAATTATCACCATTTATAATAAACGAAATAGTTTGCTTATTATAATCAAGTAATGCCTATTCGCAATGTGTAACAATACCATCTTTTTTGTTTGATTTGAGAGTTAGCATTTTTTAAACAAATTATTTGTAAATATATTACAGAGCAAATCCTTTATTAATATATATTAAAAATTATGCGTCTCCTTATTTTTTCCAAATTTTAGGTACTTCTTTTTCAAAATTCGGAAATAACCTCACAGATGTCTGTGTAATAATTTGTAAAAAAATCGTAAAATAAAACAAAGGTCGTAAAATTTCTGGCAGGATGAGAGAAAAGAGATCGGGTTTCAAAAGGGTCATTGTGTAGAGAAAAAAACGAGTTAAATCTTCAATCGGTGAAAAAGAATTAGTTTAGAATAATTTACGCACATTCATATAAGGACAGTCACCGAGATCACAGATATGAGAAGCGCTGAAACAAAGAGAAAGCTGCATTGAGGTATAAATTATCCATTTATAAATAGCTTATGAAATTACTCAGGTGGATTGCTCGGTTGATCGCAATTTTACGTACATCGTACAGTATACATGAGTACTAGAATCAACTGGCCGTGACTTCGCGGTATGGATCCATCAGGAACGAAAGTGAAAACAACTTATTCTGTGGAATAGTAAAAGTTGTTTTCACTTTAGTTCCTACATGAGCACTGTTTCTTTTTATGACTCATAAATCGAAGAAAATAATTATTTAAGAAAGTGGTACTTTTTCGAGTTTTTTACTTTCTCCATATACGTAGCATAGAGAAAGTATTGTTTTCATGAAAAAATCGACTTCGAGATTTCAACGGAAATACACGTTTTGGGGTGCCGAGAACACGTTTTGACCATTTTCGGAATGATGTCTTTGTGTATGTGTGTGTATGTGTGCTTGTGGGCGCTCTAACGTAAAAACTATTAAACGTATCGATACCAAGCTTCATAGGGGAGACGGGGGCTGGTTGGCTATAGGGGCTGGTTGGCCCAGTCTAGTTATTTAATACAATAAACGCTAGATCGTGCTGGGAATCAATCAGTAGGTTGTTAGTACTGTCCCCCTCCATCTACAGGACCAATAATGCCGGCGGAGCAGTTTTGGACAAGTTGTAGTGATAATTTGTTTTTGTGCGTGCTTCAGTAAAATTCTACTCGTCGGTTAAATGTGTTCTTTTTAACTTTTGCTTACTTTAGGCGCAACAGGTGAGTAGTATAATTAAAGGCCATAGTTTAAGGATTGTTTCTGTATGGCATACATTCGAAATAGCTTCAATGGTTTTGGTCACTAATAGAATTTATTGTAAACATGGCGATGGGGCAGGTTGGCCCAGAAACGACGGGGCATGATGACCACCCGGGCCAACCTGCCCCGTCCTATGTATTTTTTTAAACTCGATGAAAGGTTAATTTTAATGATAATAATATGTATAATTCGTCCATTTTATTCAATTATTAATATAATTTTCGAAGTTAAACATATTTTGATACGTTACAGAGGTCAAAAAATCGTCATAATCACGAGATAAAAAGCATTTCAAAAGAAAACACGAACCTGTAAAATTTGTTATAATCTTATATAATATTAATAATAATTATTATTTTTATTCATGCAACGACATACATATGCATGTATAGGACATGTCAATAATATACTATCAAATGATCAAATCAACACAGCGCAGTCAAACTTTACATTATAATCACATTATAACATACATTAGAGTAATGATACAGCAAAAAAATTGTTCTTAACCGTTTTCGATAGGTCGAGGTTGCATCAAAGCCATAATCGATCGACAATCGACCTAAACTGCCAACCATTAACGAAGGGTAGTCTTCCACGGTTAGTTGCTTTGAGTCATTGTTAAATTATTTCCTTTCTGACGCATTATATTAATTTCCATATTTTACTACATAGCTTATTGTTTATAGATACCCAAGTCACTGAAGGAAACTAGAGTAGTTTCATTGCTTTCAAAGGAACAATGTATATCACTGATCATTGACATGACACATTCTATGGTACCTCTGCCTTTCAGGAAACCAAATTGTGTGGGACTTATTAGATTGTCCTTTGCAAAGTAATTACATATTCTTGAAAATAATGCATTCTCTATTATTCTAGATAAGACAGGAATTATTGATATGGGCATGTAGCTTGAAGGGTCATTTTTCTCACCTTTTTTGTGTATTGGGATAACTTTTGTGATTTTTAAATATTCTGGATAATTACCAGATTCAAATATCTGATTAATAACTTTGGTTAGAGGATATGCTATAGCATGTGCTATGCATTTTAACAGCTTTGAATTCATGCCATATATATCACAGCAGTTACTGGTTTTTAACGAGGCAATTATATTTAATATTTCTTTTTCAGTTACAGGTGCTAAGTAAAATGACTTTGAGTTGGATTAATTATACTATTAGATATATTATACTATAATACATTGTGCTGTTTTATGTTAGAGCCTTCAATTAACTTTTCAATTACATTGGTGAAGTAATCATTAAAGACATCAGGTGACATATTTGTTAAGCAGCTTTCAGACTTAAGTTGAGTCTCAGCCTTGGTTACTTTCCATAAAGCTTTTGCTTTATTATTAGATGTGGCGATGTATTTATTGTTTGCTTCCACTTTTGCTTGCCTAATCCTGTAGCCTTTTAAGGTCTTTACTGATAACCATTTTGATTTCCTAAAGTTATACTAGTTTTATCTTATCAAAAGATTGTATGAGTCAACGTGTAAGGTTGATCTATAGGCCTAAATATTCCTTTTTCAAACAATCAATATTTACTCTAGTCACAAAAATCACATTTATATGGTTCGTCATATGCATCGTCAAAATCAGTGCACTCTTCATGAGCCCATTCACTACACTTAAAGGGCTTTATCTACACTTTTTCCGATTTGGAATTCGAAAAAGTTAATTGCAGTAAATATCAGCGGTGTTTCTGTCTTTGGACGATGACTATGAAGATGTTCTCTGCTACAGCAGATTTCTTTGACTTGTGGTCGACGATTAATGTAGTCGTCGATTAATGTAGTCGACGATTAATGTAGTCGACGACTTATTTTCTTCTTAGCTAGCTTTGTGATGTTACAAATTCACTCCTGACCACTCGTCGTTCAAAACACATTATTATTTTAAATCATTGATATGGATAGCGATAATGCAAATTCAATCAACGTACGAGTTTCATAATCGTTTTTATTCTCTCTCCATGTCCCAAGTCCACAACAACAATACTTGTTATTCGTAACCAAAATAACAACAGACAATACAAAGATAACGCGGCGGGCGCGGTGGCGATACGCGGAGTATCGCCACAGACTTATTTTTCCCGCCCTTCCTACGAGCCGTTGCAGATTTACTGACGAGAGTAGTCTCAGACATGGTATTCATCTGCAGTTCCCTATTGGTAGACCTTGTCCTTTCTTGTTCAGATGAAATCAGTTCTCTTTTTTCTGCTTTCGGAACTGCTTTTACATCTTGTGGGGATATGGAAAGTAGAAGTTATTTGGACGGATGGACGTGATGTAGATTGATAAGAAGACATTATCATCGATAGCTCTGAAGCAGATTCCAGGGAATAGTCAGCATAATTCTCTAGTGGTGTGTGTGTGTGAGTGTGTGGTTTCAACTAGCGTGTCGGTGGTTTCAGTTGGTGTGTCGGTTTGATAAAAAGGGGTACCCGGTTCTGTCCAACTTAGTAGTACCCTGTTTTATCCAAGCACGCCATCTTAAGAAACAGATGACTTCAACAGAAAAGTAGTGGAATATTCATTTTGAAACATACGTCATTGCATGGAGAAAACGAGGTTTAACTTGCACCAAACTTACTTTGAAATCTTTAAATGAATGTTCTCCAAATATTATCGC
This sequence comes from Sympetrum striolatum, assembly GCA_947579665.1. Classification (NCBI taxonomy): domain Eukaryota; kingdom Metazoa; phylum Arthropoda; class Insecta; order Odonata; family Libellulidae; genus Sympetrum; species Sympetrum striolatum. The sequence goes on from OX388350.1 coordinate 16,103,024, forward strand.
ATCTTTCAGAGCCGTATATCGCATCACAAAACACCAAAAACGGTTATTTCAACACAGAGGTCGCGGATGCGCGGAAAGCTGATTGCTTGTACACTCAGAATGGTTGGGAGGAGCTTACAAAGAAGTTACATTGATTACTGGAACATGACAGCACATACTATTAGAGAAAACTTCGGTACCTCGTTTCATCAGAACACCCCGTTTTATCCAACTCACCCATATATAAAATAAAATATTTCGGGATATTTCAATCAAGTTCATCAAAGAATTCGTCAATGAGTCATAGAAAAAAATTAAATCAGTATAATTTAAAAAATCTGATGTGGCCAACACATGACTTTCTCCGTATTTATTGAAAACATAAGCCTATGCCGGTAATATATAAATAACTCTAAGACAATGAGTGTTACAGGAAAATGTTTCATACTAGTTTTGTAGTAAAAAACATTATCTTCAACTTTGGTACATAATTGTATATACCAAAATTGCATTCTGATAGATATATGTATGAAAATCTTCCTTTTCTGGGTAAACAACAACTTCCGGTTAACCATTATTGAAGAATAACTCCTAAACAATCAGTGTTACGAAAAAATGTTTCATACAAAAGTTGTAGTAAAAACCATTATCTACAACTTTGGTAAATAATTGTATATACCTACATTGCATTTTGACAGAGATATGTATGAAAAACTTCCATTTCTGGATTAACAACAACTTCCAGTTAACCATTATTGGGGAATAACTCCTAAACGATCAGTGTTACGAAAAAATGTTTTATACAAAATTTGTAGTAAAATACATAATCTACAATTTTTGTGTGTAAATCTATATACCTATATTGCATTCTGACAGAGATATGTATGAAAAACTTCCTTTTCTGGGTAAACAACAACTTCCGGTTAACCATTATTGAAGAATAACTCCTAAACAATCAGTGTTACGAAAAAAATTTTAATACAAAAGTTGCAGTAAAGTACATTATCTATAACTTTTGTATGTAATTGTATATACCTATATTGCATTCTTACAGAGATATTTAAGAAAAAAAATTTGTTCCGGATAAACCGTAACTTCCGGTTAAGCGATATTCTCCAAAAACTAATCAACTCTTGGCATTGTTAGGGAAATCCTAAATATGAATTTTGAAAATGATCGGATAATTACTTTTTAAGATAGAGCGCACACAAACTTTTTAACCACAGACAGACAGACAGACAGACACACAGACAGACATGTTCGGGAAAATAGCTTAAACGTGCTCTATGGGCCCCAAAACATCTATTTCCGTCGAAATCTGGAGATCGAATTTTTTTGCGAATACAATACTTTCTCTATACTACGTATAGGGAGAAAGTAAAAATACAGTAATCCGAGGTTAAAATTGTGAATATATTTATTCAGCATGAACATTATATAATACCAGCATGAAATCAAATGCACATATTACCTAGTTAAATCTCACATCGATTACATCAAAATCATACCTCTGGCACTATAAATTTGTATTAATTGCAGAATATGAGTGCGAAAAACCGTCAGTTCTTCAGTATCCAGTCATGTTCTTTGTCTGAGAAGTAATATGTAGTACTTCTAGCATCTGTATGATTCGCTCTAAATAGCCAGTATTCTTCTTTATCTCTTCCTTTATATTTCCCAATTCTTGAGAAACATTTTTCTCCCTTCGCCCCATTGAAAGGCTAGTTCCTTCTTCATTGTTTTGAAGCCATTGACGAAACGGTCTGGATATCATAGGAGCCACTACGGTGTTATTCTCCATCATTGAACCTCCGTGGTAAGAGCCTGAAATGAAATCACTGCGTTATTAATTGTGCAAGCGACCTTTCCATTTTCGGAGTCTTACGTACTGTTGGTTAATATGTTGATATCCTCCAAAGCCTCGAAACAGCTTCCTTCGTCTCTGCAGTCACCAAATGGGCAGTTGACAATTCCGTCTCCAACGAACATCTCCAAGATACACACTCCGTATCCACAGTTGAACATACCCTTAGGAACATTTAATCCGTCACACTCTGGAATGGATAAAAAGTACCATCTAACGTTTTATCGATATGAACTACCTTTATCTTGTTCAATTACATCCATGATTATATTTCACACCCTTCGTTGTTAAGAACTGAATGAGATCGTATCCAATATGAATCGAAGTGGTTGTATTGGAATAACTGGCACTTAATTATTTCCTTGGGCTTAATGTAATAGTTGGGTAGGAAATTATTACGTAAATCATTATAAAATTCATGAAAAATAGCAAAAGTAAATACGATAGATCTTGTAAGCTAAAGATAACGGTTGAGTTAAGTTTTCCAAAGAATTCGTAATGTAGTCTGAAGATAGAATATTTTTTTACATCGATGAAAATAGTTCGCGCGAGTTTATTTCAAGTTTCTTCCATCCATCCACTTTTCCATGGAAAAAAGGGGAATTCATAAAATTTAAAACACTTCTTGTATAAATTTTCTCATTCATCTCATGGGTTTAACTGTTAGATTGTTCAAATACTCTCTAAGTTTGTGGTTTAGATACGTCACAAAGTGAAGTGGATGTAGTTTTCTACATTTCTGTAACCAAATACCATAAAATAGAATTTTGTGCTGCTGATGGTAATACTTATAGTTAGTTTTAGTTTCTGGAATCAGCTGAAAATCAAATTTGCTTTTTACTGTCGGAGCTTCTTAGATAGGGGATTTTTATTACTGTGGATGTTCCCTTTACGTTCTTCTCTTTGAAAAATAAAGATTTAATTCAACAATTATTGGTCTAAATAAATCATTTCTTTCCTTTCAAAATGATAAACACAAGGTAGGTTAAGCTCTCAATGAAACGCTACATCACATTGTTTCATCCGCTAACGAAATTTCCTTAATTAAGCGAGAGAGAACGTCTAAATAAGCAAATATGACTAAATTTGGAAATTTACTTCCACCTTCGAATAGAGTAGAATTTCCCGTATACGGAAGACTCGCATAAAAGGAATGAAAATAAGTACCAGCACGAAAGGGATCTGTTATGTAGATTATGATACGTAGAGAAGTCGGATCAAAGCAAAAAGGCGACCTATCATGAGGGTGTTACTGGAGCGCATGGTGCAAGGCACCTAATACATGCGGCATTCACATTAAGACACATGTGGTCAACGCATAGTCCTACACAACCGATTTGTTTATATTATACCGGACCTTGCTATCTCTTTATTCAGGTAGCTATCAAAATTCACCCCTGGATCACCACCCATCTAGAATCGAACTCAGAACCACTACCACCAAAAGCGAACACGCTATCCTCTTGGCTATATAGAGACCATATGGAGGTGAGTGTGCTAAGAAATTAGAATTAACTTAGTTGAATTGAGTAGATGAGAAACTAAAGAGAAAAAATCTGATGTGGCTAACACATATCTTTCTCAATATTTATTGAAAATAGAAGCCTATGCCAGTAATATATAAATAATTGAGTGTTACAGGAAAATGTTTCAAACAAAAGTTGTAGTAATGTACATTATCTATAACTTTTGTAAATAATTGTATATACCTACATTGCATTCTGACAGAGATATGTATGAAAAACTTCCATTTCTGGATAAATAACAACTTCCGGTTAAGCATTATTAAAGAATAAATCCTAAACAATCAGTGTTACGAAAAAATTTTTCAAACAAAAGTTGTAGTAAAAATTATTATCTATATCTTTTATAAATAATTGTATATACCTACATTGCATTCTGATAGAGATATTTAAGAAACAAAATTTTGTTCCGGATAAACCGCAACTTCCGGTTAGGCGGTATTCATAAAAAAATAATCAACTCTTGGCATTGTTAGGAAAATACAGAAAATGATCGGATAATTACTTTTTAAGATAGAGCGCCCACAAACTTTTTTTACCACAGACAGACATGTTCGGGAAAATAGCGAAAACGAACTCTATGGGCCCCAAAACATCTATTTCCGTTGAAATCTGGAGGTCGAATTTTTTTGCGAATACAATACTTTCTTTATAATATGTATAGGGAGAAAGAAAAAATAATCCTCTGACGGTAAGTTTACTTAAATAGATCATAGTGTCACCATGATTGGGTTCTTATTTTTGTGTAATTTCAAATTGAATGAGTATTACCCACAAATCCTGTGAAAGATACCGTGAAGGCCAAGCGGTCTCCAGGCTGTAAAGGGCTCCCATCCACATGTATGGAAACACTGACGGCGGATGAAGAATAAACACTTGCTCCTGGAGATAGAAGGCGGCTAGAATCTGTCACTTTGCCAGCAACGAAAGGACCAGCAAACTCGGAAATAAACTTCGGAGTATTCCATGTGCTTCCATTACTGAGAAATATTTGTCCCATCGTCATTTCTCCACAACGCTTCGTGTTATCGTTGTTGAACTGGTATCCAACGGTGTCATGAAAAATAACAGTTATGATAAATACGTACGAATTTCGTCGTAAGTTCATAAATATATTCATTAAATTGTCTTGTTGAGAGACGAAATTTCGCTGATCATTCACGTAATGCAGAATGATTTCTCCTATCCTGGGGATGTTTTATCTTTATATATCCTTATATTCTATCGGAAGGATACAGTTCACACACAAAATGGGGTAAACGTTCTCAGTTACCAAGAGATAGTTACAATGTGTCATTGCAAAGTGCAAATTAGTTATATAATCCCCAGATATGATCTTTTGAGTTTTTCTGACATAAATACGAACATTTTACAAGGGGCTAGATTCACAAACAATATCTTCAATTTTATTTTATAGAATAATTTTAAAATAATAAAAAATAATGGAAAATGTAACAGATAAAATAAATCACAACAACTTTCATAAGCGAGTCTCTTTAAATTAATCTAACAATTCAATTAATTTATTTCGTGTCACGATGCACTTAAGTCCAGGTGGCGATGGTCAAAGGGGCGTGAAAAAAATTACAGAGTTTAATATTGGACAAAAGGCAAACCATGTACCAGCATTAGTTCCTTAGAGGGAATTTCTATTGTATGTGTAACTGAAAATGTTAAGTAAATCAACGATAAAGACTTCGAAAGTGAAATATCTTGTTAGAGGTCATTGTTCGAAATGATGCTTATTAGACTTACTTCTTATTCAGTTTATCCAATTTTTCCTTACCTAGACATACAATCTATTAGTTACAGCAATAAAAAGAATATATGTATATTTTCTTTCGATACTCTTGTCTAGAGTCCGTAAAATGAATACTACTTTGATTTTTTGGAATAATTAAACCCTGCAACATAAAAAAATACATATTGAAGCGTATTTATAATGATAATATTTGAGCAGCCTGCATAGAACCGAAGCATAAAAATAAAGGACAGTCGCCCATAATCTGAGAGAGTTGTTCCATATTTTATAGTCTAACAAACTTAATAACGTATCGGCAATCGTTTAATACGAGCATTTAAACATAATCAATAAATAAAAGAATAAATTAACTAAATCTATATTCCTCAGTATCAAAAACATACAACCATAGACAACTTTCATCCATAGTCAACATTTTTCCTTCCCCCTCTCTAATTATTTAGGCACTCTTACCGTCCTCTACAGAATTCCATTAAACAACTCTCTTACTCCCTTCTCTTTTCCCCACCTTAACCTTGGACTCTCTATATATGGTGTGTACTTCCGATAATTCCTCACACCAGATGATGACCCTTAGACGTTGATTGAATTTAAACATAATATAAGATGTACCAAAATACCAATGAATATGACTATCGCCATCAAGAAAAGATATAGGTGGATAATACCTATACTTAAACACACAAATTTCATGATCCACTGAAACATTTCTTGGTTTAATTTCCAATTCTATACCTAAAAGCACAAAATTCGTTTACCTTTCCAGTCACGTATAAAAGCATTGTGATTCCTTGCTGCTTTAAACCCAATTCTTTACACTTCAATGGAAGATCACTGAATTCAGGGATATTTCAACGATCTTGATTGATTCATTCGCGTTAACGATTAAATGCACGGCGGGATGCTAAATGAAACGATTAGTATTTAGATCGGAAAATAAGAATGAAAAAGTTATCAACTTACCAAGCTAAGAAGATATAATTACTTTATATGATAAATAAAATTCATTTATTACGACGATAAACATTAATTTCACGTAAAGAATCAATAAACATTGGTGTTTATATAAACAAAGCTTGGTTGCTGCTGACGCGCTGTTGCTAACGGCCTTGAATTTAAAAATATAGCTTGATTTTGACGACGGGTTGTTTACAATGTCAGATTTTCATAAAACTTTCGTATTTTACTTACAAATTCTCACAAATTCGAATGGGAAGCAACGTTCTATGACCAAAGTAAGAATCTTCATTCTATTTCCTTTCTTCGGGTGTTAGTTTTAGTTTCAAACGACCATTATTTCTAATTTAATTTAATTAAAGAAAATTACCCTGCAAATGATTAAATTTTCTTTCCTTGTATTCCTTATGGAAAATTTTCGACTATCTGGAGTCGAACCGAGTACAGTTGGGTCAATAAAAAGTAGCCTAACATTTGCGCAGGGGAGACTTTTAATTTTGTACGAATTTTGAAATTTTGAAAATATTTAGCTTTACAGTCACAGCGTGAAATAGATTTTTGACCCCGACTGGGGACGAACTGGAGACAGCTAGGTGGATAAAAAGTAACCTTTGTTGGAATTCGGATGACAAATGAACATCATGCCAAATTTCATCAAAATAAGTTGGATAGTTTTCGAGTGATGCTGTATCAGACAGACAGACATGAAAATTTCTAAAAGGTGTTTCGGACTCGGAAACAACCCTAGTATCCAGCAATACAACTTTTTTTGAAATCGGATCAATGCACAGACACTACCCCCTCTACTGATTTATTATATACGAGTAAAAAGTAGCTTGCATACTGCAAGCAGATCGGCAATACTAATTTCATATCGGCATCATATCGGGACGGTTCTCAAAAGAACAAAAAAATGATTCAAAATATTCTTAAAATTCGCTGCAATTTTATCGTCTGGCATCGAACCCGGATCTTACTGGTATATTACTATGCAGCACAATAGAAGATCACCGTCTCTAACTATGTGTGAAAATTCAAGCAGAAATATTGGCTGAACTGCCTCAAAAGACGTTCTAATTTTCACGAATGTAAATGGCTCTCTGGATTCGAACCAAGGACGATCTTGGAAATCTAAAATATGTTTCTGAAAGTTATTTATGATCTCTATCTATATGCCGAATTTCAAGTTTCTATATTATTGGGAAAGTTTTCAAAATAATTCCTAAAAATCGTATCAACTTATGATTACAGAGACACCTGGTGTCGAACCCTAGAAATATTGTAAGCTGTGAATGCACAGTTTGATTTGTAAAGACTTGCTCTTCTATCATGCAAAGTTTGAAGTCGATAGCATGCCGGGAAGTACCTTAATTTTGTTTCCGTTATCTCCTTAAGAAATGCATTGAGAATTGCAAATGGCCCTCTGGGATCGAACCAAGGATCATGAGCGAACATCTAAAATTTGATTATTAAATATATGTTCATGATATCTATTTACGTGCCAAGTTTCAAGTATCCATGTTATCGGGAAAGGATAAAAAAAAATCTTAAAAATCGCCGCAATGCATTTTAAACGGCCGATTTTTGCACCGACCTAGCATCGAACCATGGACAATATTCGAAGATGTCTTTTTGATTTTCGTTGGATATGTACGGCTTCTAGCGATCCCTCGAATTTCAACTCTCTACTTTTCCGGGAAGTGCCTCAAAAAAATTTTCGAAAATCCCCGCCATGTATTCTTATGGGGAAAATCGCGACTTTGGGGCCTTCTGGAATCGAACCCATGACACTGAGGTTCAAAGTCGGCTTTTTCCTGGAGGTTACACGTTATGGCCATAACGTCGTAAAAATTTCAAGTCGGTGGCACTTGTGGAACATGGTTAGAATTTTGATCCCCTATATATATATAGGTATATCCGGAGAAACGTCTATCTATTATACGAGTAAAATGTTGCTTGCATACTGCAAGCAGATCGACAACACTATTTTCATGTCGGCATCATATCGGGACGGGCATCAAAAGAAAAAAATGGATTGAAATTTTTCTTAAAATTCCCCGAAATTCCATCGTCTTGCATCGAACCCGGGTCTTTCTGGTAATACTCACTAAGCAGCACAATAGAAGATCACCATCTCTAACTATGTGTGAAAATTCAAGCAGAAATATGGGCTAAAGCTGCCTCAAAAGACGTTTTAAGTTTCAGGAATTTAAATGGCTCTCTGGATTCGAACCAAGGACAATCTTGGAAATCTAAAATATGTTTCAGAATTTTATTTATAATGTCTATCTATATGCCGAATTTCAAGTTTCTATATTATTGGTAAAGGTTTCAAAATAATTCCTTAAAATCGGATCAACTTCTGATTGCAGAGACACCTGGTGTCGAACCCAGGACACAATGATAGCTGTAAATGCACTGTTTGATTTGTATGGACTTGATCTTTATCTATGCAAAGTTTGAAGTCGATATCGTGCCGGGAAGCACCTAAAATTTGTTTCCGTTATCTCCGTAAGAAATGCATTGAGGAATTTAAATGTCCCTCTGGGATCGAACCAAGGACCATCAGTGAATATGTAAAATTTGATTATGAAATACTTTTATGGTATCTAACCTTATACGGAATTTCAAGTTTCTATGCCATCGGAAAAGGGTCCTAAAAAAATCTTCAAAATCGCCACAATGCATTTTAAACGGCCGATATTTGCCCCGACCAGGCATCGAACCAAGGATAATATTCGTAGATGTCTTTATAGTTTCCTTTAGATATGCACGGCATCTAGCGGTCCCTTGAATTTCAACTCTCTCCTTTTCCGGGAAGTGCCTCAAAAAAATTTTCGAAAATCCCCGCCATGTAATCTTATGGGGAAAATCGCGACTTTGGGGGCTTCTGGAATCGAACCCATGACACCGAGAGTCAAAGTCGGCTTTTTCCTGGAGGTTACATGTCATGGCCATAACGTCGTAAAAATTTCAAGTCGGTGGCACTTGTGGAACATGGTTAGAATTTTGATCCCCTATATATATATATCTATTATATATAGATGCTTCTCCGGATTCATTCATGTATCTATTATATATAGATGCTTCTCCGGATTCATTCATGTATCTATTATATATAGATGCTTCTCCGGATTCATTCATATATCATATATTCATATATATATATATATATAGAGAGAGGATACAAAGTCACAGGCAAAACCACTTGCGTCAATGGGTTGAAATTTTTACGACATATTGGCCATAACGTATAACCTCCAGAAAAAATGCGATTTTGAACCTCGATGTCTTGGGTTCGATTCCAGAGGGCCCCAAAGTCCCGATTTTTCCCGTTTGAATGCATTGCTTTTATTTTCGGGAATTAAAAAAAAATACTTTCCGGATAGGTATTGAATCAAAACTCAAGGAGCCTATATATATGGTCATGATCTATCCAAAACATAAATGAGTTTTACGGAAAATATCCTGGGTTCGATGCTAGGTCGGGGCAAAAATCCGCCGTTTAAATTGCATTGTAGCGATTTTTAAGATTTTTTTTGGACCCTTTTCCGATGGCATGGAAACTTGAAATTCGGCATGGAGTTGGAGATCAATAATAAATTTCAGGATCAAATTTTATATATTCGCTGATGGTCCTTGGTTCGATCCCAGAGGGTAATTAAAATTCCTCAATGCATTTCTTACGGAGATAACGGAAACAAATTATAGGTACTTCCCGGCACGATAAAGACTTCAAACTTTCCACTAAGAAAAATCAAGTGTATACAAATCAAACTGTGCATTCCCAGCTGTCAATGTGTCCTGGGTTCGACACCAGGCGTCTCTAATATCAGTAACTGATCCGATTTTCAATAATTATTTTGAACCCTTTCCCAACAATATAGAAACTTGAAATTCGGCATGTAGATAGAGATCATAAATAACTTTCAGAAACATTTTTTAGATTTCCAAGATCGTCCTTGGTTCGAATCCAGAGAGCCATTTAAATTCGTGAAAATGAGAACGTCTTTTGAGGCAGTTGTAGCCAATATTTCTGCTTGAATTTTCACACATAATTAGAGATGGCGATGTTCTATTGTGCTGCATAGTAATTTCAACAGTATAGAGCCGGGTTCGATGCCAGACGATGGAATTTCAGCGAATTTTAAGAAAAATTTCAATCCATTTTTTTCATTTGATGGCCGTCCCGATATGATGCCGACATGAAAATAGTGTTGTCGATCTGCTTGCAGTATGCAAGCAACATTTTACTCGTATACCTATATAGATAGATAGATAGATAGGATACTAATTCACAGCCTAAACCACAAGCGTGATTGACTTGAAATTTTTACGGCGAATTGGCCATAACGTACAACCACCAGAAAAAATGCGATTTTTAACCTCAGTGTCATGGGTTCGATTCCAGAAGGCCTCAAAGTCGCGATATTCTCCATAAGGATACATGGCGGGGATTTTCGAAAATTTTTTTGAAGCACTTCCCGGAAAGGTAGAGAGTTGAAATTCGAGGGATCGCTAGATGCCGTGGATATCTAACGAAAATCAAAAAGACATCTTCGAATATTGTCCATGGTTCGATGCTAGGTCGGGGCAAAAATCGGCCGTTTAAAATACATTGCGGCGATTTTTAAGATTTTATTTGGACCATTTTCCGATGGCATGGAAACTTGAAATTCGGCATGAGGTTAGATATCATGAATATATTTCATAATTAAATTTTTTATATTCGCTGATGGTCCTTGGTTCGATCCCAGAGGGCCATTTGCACTTCTCAATGCATTTCTTACGGAGATAACGGAAACAAAATTTAGGTACTTCCCGACATGCTATCGACTTCAAACTTGGCATGACACAAGAGCAAATTTATAATAATCAAACTGTGCATTCACAGCTTACAATATGTCCTGGGTTCGACACCAGGTGTCTCTGCAATCAGAAGTTGATCCGTTTTTAGGAATTATTTTGAAACCTTTCCCAATAATATAGAAACTTTAAATTCGGCATATAGATAGACATCATAAGTAACTTTCAGAAACATGTTTAAGATTTCCAAGATCGTCCTTGGTTCGAGTCCCGAGAGCCATTTACTTTCGTGAAAATTAGAACGTCTTTTGAGGCAGTTGTAGCCATTATTTCTGCTTGAATTTTCACACATAGTTACAGATGGTGATCTTCTATTGTGTTTCATAGTAGGTTTACCAGTAAGACCCGGGTTCGATGCCAGACGATGAAATTTCAGCGAATTTTAAGAAACAATTAATCCTTTTTTTTTTTCTTTTGAGGACCGTCCCGATATAATGCCGATATGAAATTAGTGTTGTCGATCTGCTTGCAGTATGCAAGCAACATTTTACTCGTATACCTATATAGATAGATAGATAGATAGGATACTAATTCACAGCCTAAACCACCAGCGTGATTGACTTGAAATTTTTACGACGTATTGGCCATAACGTGTAACCGCCAGAAAAATTGCGATTTTGATCCTCAGGGTCATGGGTTCAATTCCAGAGGGCCCCAAAGTCGCGATTTTCTCCATAAGAATACATGGCGGGGATTTTCGAAATTTTTTTTGAGGTACTTCCCTGGGAGAGAAAGAGTTGAAACTCGAGGGATCGCTAGAAGCCCTGCGTATCCAACGAAAATCAGAAAAACATCTTAGAATATAGTCCATGGTTCGATGCTTGGTCGGGGCAAAAATCGGCCGTTTAAAATGCATTACGGCGATTTTGAAGATTTTTTTTGGATCCTTTCCCGATATCATGGATATTCGAAACTCGGCACGTGGATAGATATCATGAATATACTTCAGAATCAAATTTTACATGTTCGCTGATGGTCCTTGGTTCGATCCCAGAGGGCCATTTGCACTTCTCAATGCATTTCTTACGGAGACAACGGAAACAAAATTTAGGTACTTTCCGACATGCTATCAACTTCAAACTTTGCTTGATACAAGAGTAAGTCTTTACAAATCAAACTCTGCATTCACAGCTTGCAATACGTCCTGGGTTCGACACCAGGTGTCTCTGAAATCAGAATTTGATCCGATTTTTAGGAATTATTTTGAAACCTTTCCCACTAAAATAGAAACTTGAAATTCGGCATATAGATAGAGATCATAAATATCTATCAGAAACATATTTTAGAATTCCACGATCGTCCTTGGTTCGAGTCCCGAGAGGCATTAACATTCGTGAAAATTAGAACGTTTCTTGAGGCAGTTATAGCCAATATTTCTGCTTGAATTTTCACACATAGTTAGAGATGGTGATCTTCTATTGTGTTTCATACTAGGTTTACCAGTAAGACCCGGGTTCGATGCCAGACGATGAAATTTCAGCGAATTTTAAGAAAAAATTAAATCCTTTTTTTTTCTTTTAAAGACCGTCCCGATATGATGCCGATATGAAATTAGTATTGCCGATCTGCTTGCAGTATGCAAGCTACATTTTACTCGTATGATATATGAATGAATCCGGAGAAGCATCTATATATAATAGATATATAGAGAGGATACAAACTCACAGCCTAAACCACAAGAGTGATTGAGCTGAAATTTTGACGACATATTGGCCATAACGTATAACCTCCAGAAAAATTGCGATTTTGATCCTCAGTGTCATGGGTTCGATTCCAGGGGGCTCCAAAGTCCCGATTTTTCCCGTTTAAATGCATTGCTTTGATTTTCGGGAATTAAAAAAAAATACTTCCCGGATAGGTAGAGAATCAAAACTCAGGGAGCCTTTATATATGGTCATGATCTATCGAAAACATAAATGAGTTTTACGGAAAATGACCTGGGTTCGATGCTAGGTCGATGCAAAAATCTGCCGTTTAAAATGTATTGTGGCGATTTTTAAGATTTTTTTTGGACCCTTTACCGATGGCATGGAAACTTGAAATTCGGTATCTGGTTGGATATCATAAATATATTTCATAATCGATTTTTATGTTTTCCCTGATGTTCCTTGGTTCGATCCCAGAGGGCCATTTACATTCCTCAATGCATTTCTTACGGAGATAACGGAAACAAGTTTTAGGTACTTCCCTGCATGCTATCGACTTAAAACTTAGCATGATGGAAGAACCAGTCTATACAAATCAAACTATGCATTCATAGCTATCAATGTGTCCTGGGTTCGACACCAGGTGTCTCTGCAATCAGAAGTTGATCCGATTTTTAGGAATTATTTTGAAACCTTTCCCAATAATATAGAAACTTGAAATTTGGCATATAGATTGAGATCAATAATAACTTTCAGAAACATTTTTTAAATTTCCAAGATCGTCCTTGGTTCGAGTCCCGAGAGCCATTTACTATCGTGAACATTAGAGCGTCATTTGAGGCAGTTGTAGCCAATATTTCTCCTTGCACATAGTTATTGATGGTGATCTTCTGTTATGCTGCATAATAGGTTAACCAAGAAGACCCAGGTTGGATGCCAGACGATAAAAATTGCAGCGAATTTTAAGATTATTTTCAATTTTATTTTTCTTTTTACGACCGTCCCGAAAGGTTGCCAACATTAAATTGGTGTTGTCGTTCTGCTTGCAGTATGCAAGCAACATTTTACTCGTATATATATATAGGTATATCCGGAGAAACGTCTATATATCTATTATATATAGATGCTTCTCCGGATTCATTCATATATATACCCAGATAGGATACAAATTCACAGGCTAAACCAAAAGCGTCATTGACTTGAAATTTTTACGACATATTGGCCATAACGTGCAACCTCCAGGAAAAAGCCGACTTTGAACCTCGGTGTCATGGGTTCGATTCCAGAAGGCCCCAAAGTCGCGATTTTCCCCATAAGAATACATGGCGGGGATTTTCGAAAATTTTTTTGGGGCACTTCCCGGAAAAGGAGAGAGTTGAAATTCGAGGGATCGCTAGAAGCCGTGCCTATCCAACGTAAATCATAAAGACATCGTCGAATATGGTCCATGGTTCGATGCTAGGACGGGGCAAATATCGGCCGTTTAAAATGCATTGTGGCGATTTTTAAGATTTTTTTTGGACTTCTTCCCGATAACATGGAAACTTGAAATTCGGTATGGGGTTGGATATTATAAATATATTTCATAATCAAATTTTACATATTCGCTGATGGTCCTTGGTTCGATCCCAAAGGGCCATTTAAATTTCTCAATGCATTTCTTACGGAGATAACGGAAACAATTTTTAGGTACTTCCCGGTATGATATCGACTTCAAACTTTGCATAAAACAAGACCAAGTCAATACAAATCAAACTGTTTATTCACATGGATTAAGGTGTCCTGGGTTCGACACCAGGCGTCTCCTCAATCAGTAACTGATCTGAATTTCAATAATTATTTTGAACCCTTTACCAACAATATAGAAACTTGAAATTCGGCATATAAATAGAATCATAGATATATTTCAAAATAATGTTTTAGATTTCCAAGATCGTCCTTGGTTCGAATCCAGAGAGCCATTTACATACGTGAAAATTAGAATGTCTTTTGACCAGTTGTAGCCAATATTTCTCCTTGAATTTGCACACATAGTTAGAGGTAGTGATTTTCTGCTGTGCTGCATAGTAAGTTCACCAGTAAGACCCGGGTTCGATGCCAGACGATGATAATTCAGCGATTTTTAAGAAAAAATTCAATCCTTTTTTTTTTTTTCTTTTGAGGACCGTCCCGATATGATGCCGATATGAAATTAGTATTGCAGATCTGCTTGCAGTATGCAAGCTAAATTTTACTCGTAATAGATATAGATGCTTCTCCGGATTCATTCATATATATACCTATATAGATAGATAGGATACAAATTCACAGCCTAAACTACAAGCGTCATTGATCTGAAATTTTTATGACATATTGGCCATAACGTGAAACCCCCAGGAAAAAAGAGACTTTGATCCTCAGTGTCATAGGTTCGATTCCAGAGGGCCCCAAAGTCCCGATTTTTCCCGTTTGAATGCATTGCCGTAATTTTCGGGAATTAAAAAAAAATACTTTCCGGATAGGTAGAGAAGTAAAACTCAAGGTGCCTATATTTATGGTCTTGGACTTTCGAAAACATCAATGACTTTTACAAAAGTTATCCTGGGTTCGATGCTAGGACGATGCAAAGATCTGCCCTTTAAAATACATGGGAGCCGTTTTTCATTATTTTTTTAGATGCACTTATCGAAATGATAGGATGTTCGTACTTGGCTGGAAGATGTATGGTACGAATAAGTTTTAGAAAAAAATTTTCATAAGACCGCGCTGTTCCTGGGTTCGAAGCCAGAGCACAATAACGTTTCTCTCATAAGGAATATAAAGGAAAAGTAGGACGTCATTTGAGGCAGTTGTAACCAATATTTCTTCTTGAATTTGCATACGCGGTTAGAGATGGTGTTTTTCTGTTGTGCTGCATAGAAAGTATTGCCTGAAAGACCCGGGTTCGATGCCGGGTGGTCAAAATATCCCCCATATATAATACTATGGGGTATCTTTTCATAATTTTTTTATGCATTTATTGATATGTAAGGGAGCTCTTGCTTAGATGGAAGATGTATATTAACACTTTGTTTAAGAAAAAAAATAGATAAGACCATGCTGTTCCTGGGTTCGATGCCAGAGCACATTATAATTTCTCAAATAAGGAGTGTATGTGAATAGTAGGACGTCGTTTGAGGTAGTTGCACCAAATAGTTTTGCTTGAATTTTCACACACAGTTTGATATGGTAATCTTCTATTTTGCTGCATAGTAAGTACACCAGGAAGACCGGGGTTCGCTGCCAGGTGATTAAATTGCAGCGAATTCTACGAATATTTTGAATTTTTTTTTTCTTTTGATGTCCGTCCCGATATGATGCCGATATGAAATTAGTGTTGTCGATCTGCTTGCAGTATGCAAGCTACATTTTACTCGTATATAATAGATACGAGTAAAATGTAGCTTGCATACTGCAAGCAGATCGACAACACTATTTTCATGTAGGCATCATATCGGGACGGCTATCAAAAGAAAAAAATGGATTGAAATTTTTCTTCAAATTCGCTGAAATTTCATCGTCTGGCATCGAACCCGGGTCTTTACTGTAAACTTACTATGCAGCACAATTGCAGATAACGATCTCTAACTATATGTGAAAATTCAATCAGAAATATGGGCTACAACTGCCTCAAAAGACGTTCTAATTTTCACGAATTTAAATGGCTCTCTGGATTCGAACCAAGGACGATCTTGGAAATCTAAAAAATGTTTCTGAAAGTTGTTTATGATCTCTATCTATATGCCGAATTTCAAGTTTCTATAATATAGAGAAAGGTTTCAAAATAATTCCTAAAAATCGGATCAACTTCTGATTGCAGAGACACCTGGTGTCGAACCCAGGACACATTGATAGCTGTGAATGCACTGTTTGATATGTATGGACTTGATCTTTCTATATGCAAAGTTTGAAATCGATATCGTGCCGGAAAGTACCTAAAATTTGTTTCCGTTATCTCCGTAAGAAATGCATTGAGGAATTCAAATGTCCCTCTGGGATCGAACCAAGGACCATCAGCGAATATGTAAAATTCGATTAAGATATGTTTTTATGGTGTCTAACCTCATACCGAATTTCAAGTTTCTATGCCATCGGAAAAGGATCCAAAAAAAATCTTAAAAATCGCCACAGTGCATTTTAAACGGCAGATTTTTGCCCCGACCTAGCATCGAACCAAGGATAATATTCGTAGATGTCTTTATGGTTTCCTTTAGATATGCGCGGCATCTAGCGATCCCTCGAGTTTCAACTCTCTCCTTTTCCGGGAAGGGCCTCAAAAAAATTTTCGAAAATCCCCGCCATGTAATCTTATGGGGAAAATCGCGACTTTGGGGCCTTCTGGAATCGAACCCATGACACTGAGGTTCAAAGTCGGCTTTTTCCTGGAGGTTGCACGTTATGGCCAATATGTCGTAAAAATTTCAAGGCATTGGCACTTGTGGAACATGGTTAGAATTTTGATCCCCTATATATATCTATTATATATAGATGCTTCTCCGGATTCATTCATATATATAGCTATATAGATAGGATACAAATTCACAGGCTAAACCACAAGCGTCATTGACTTCAAATTTTTATGACATATTGGCCATAACGTATAACCCCCAGCAAAAAAACGACTTTGATCCTCAGTGTCATAGGTTCGATTCCAGATCGCCCCAAATTCCCGATTTTTCCCGTTTAAATGCATTGCCGTGATTTTCGGGAATTTAAAAAAAATAGTTTCCGGAAAGGTAGAGAAATAAAACTCAAGGTGCCTATTTTTATGGTCTTGGACTTTCGAAAACATCAATGACTTTCACAAAAAATATCCTGGGTTCGATGCTAGGACGATGCAAATATCTGCCCTTTAAAATACATGGGAGCTGTTTTTCATTATTTTTTTTGATGCACTTCTCGAAATAATAGGAAGTTCGTGCTTAGCCGGAAAGTGTAAGGTAAGAATTAGTTTAAGAAAAAAAGTTTCATAAGACCGTACTATTCCTGGGTTCGATGCCAGAGCACATTAAAATTTCTCTCATAAGGAATATAAGGGAAAAGTAAGACTTCGATTGAGGCAGTTGCAGCCAATATTTCTGCTTGAATTTTCGCACATAGTTAAAGAATAATATCTTCTATTATGTCGCATAGGAAGTTTCTCCAGAAAGTCCCGGGTTCGATGCCAGGCGGTAAATATGTCTCCCGTTTAAAATACATAGGGTTTGTATTTCATTATTTTTTTGATGCACTTATCGAAATGATAGGAAGTTCGTGCTTGGCTGGAAGATGTATGGTCAAGACTGGTTTTATAAAACAGTTTTCAGAAGACCGTAATATTCCTAGGTTCGATGCCAAACCACATTAACATTTCTCTCATAAGAAGTATAAGGGAAAAGTAGGACGTCGTTTGATGCAGTTTCAGATAATATTTCTGCTTGAATTTTTACATATAGTTAGAGATGGTGATCTTCTATTGTGCTGCTTAGTGAGAATCACCAGAAAGACCCGGGTTCGATGCCTGACGATGGAATTTCGGGGAATTTTAAGAAAAATTTCAATCGATTTTTTTCTTTTGATGGCCGTCCCGATATGATGCCGACATGAAAATAGTGTTGTCGATCTGCTTGCAGTATGCAAGCAACATATTACTCGTAATAGATATATAGATGCTTCTCCGGATTCATTCATATATATACCTATATAGATAGATAGGATACAAATTCACAGCCTAAACTACAAGCGTCATTGATCTGAAATTTTTATGACATATTGGCCATAACGTGAAACCCCCAGGAAAAAAGAGACTTTGATCCTCAGTGTCATAGGTTCGATTCCAGAGGGCCCCAAAGTCCCGATTTTTCCCGTTTGAATGCATTGCCGTGATTTTCGGGAATTAAAAAAAAATACTTTCCGGATAGGTAGAGAAGTAAAACTCAAGGTGCCTATATTTATGGTCTTGGACTTTTGAAAACATCAATGACTTTTACAAAAGTTATCCTGGGTTCGATGCTAGGACGATGCAAAGATCTGCCCTTTAAAATACATGGGAGCCGTTTTTCATTATTTTTTTAGATGCACTTATCGAAATGATAGGATGTTCGTGCTTGGCTGGAAGATGTATGGTACGAATAAGTTTCAGAAAAAAATTTTCATAAGACCGTACTGTTCCTGGGTTCGAAGCCAGAGCACAATAACGTTTCTCTCATAAGGAATATAAAGGAAAAGTAGGACGTCATTTGAGGCAGTTGTAAGCAATATTTCTGCTTGAATTTGCATACGCGGTTAGAGATGGTGTTTTTCTGTTGTGCTGCATAGAAAGTATTGCCTGTAAGACCCGGGTTCGATGCCGGGCGGTAAAAATATCCCCCATATATAATACTATGGGGTATCCTTTCATAATTTTTTTATGCATTTATCGATATGTAAGAGAGCTCTTGCTTAGATGGAAGATGTATATTAACACTTTGCTTAAGAAAAAAAATAGATAAGACCATGCTGTTCCTGGGTTCGATGCCAGAGCACATTATAATTTCTCAAATAAGGAGTGTATGTGAATAGTAGGACGTCGTTTGAGGTAGTTGCACCTAATAGTTTTGCTTGAATTTTCACACATAGTTTGATATGGTAATCTTCTATTTTGCTGCATAGTAAGTACACCAGGAAGACCGGGGTTCGCTGCCAGGCGATTAAATTGCAGCGAATTCTACGAATATTTTGAATTTTTTTTTTTCTTTTGATGTCCGTCCCGATATGATGCCGATATGAAATTAGTGTTGTCGATCTGCTTGCAGTATGCAAGCTACATTTTACTCGTATATATATAGGTATATCCGGAGAAGCGTCTATATATAATAGATAATAATAGATATATAGATATAGATTACAAAAAATATGTGCACACTATATATAATGGTGATATATGAAGGTGGATATTAATGAATTTTAAGAAAAAATTAACTGTAAACATAATAGGTACACCAAAATGACATCCGTCTTCTGAATATTTGCATCAATTTATGTTACCTTAATATAATCAATACAGGTGTCTCCCTTCTGTCTGAACTTCATATACTGAATAATCGTTATCATTCCTGGGCTCTTGTATCTATTTGATACTGGCATCTGACAGTCGAATGCCGCGTTTCCAGGCCAACTATTTAGGAAATCCTCCTCGAATCCGAAGAGAAGGCCACGATCCAAGAATATCTATCCCTTATTCCAGCAGTTGTACTTCGTCACTACGTCATCTGAAATATTACAATGGGAATTTGTTTACACTGAACGGTTAACCACTCGCAAAACGTTATTAACCGTTTATTATCGCTAATAACAAGTATCTTAGTGAGGAGACCCACCGCTTCCAATCCTTTTCAACCAGAGATTCGACTTCCTAGCTCCGCGAGTGATTCATAGAAATTCTACTTTAAATACCGACCGAAGTTGAAGGTAAACAGAAAGAAGTAAAACAATCGAACACTTACAGTTATCTCGAATTATCCAAGCATCCGTGGCGGCCAGAAAGAAGAAGAGAATAATCATCATAGCCATCGCGTCGACCGGTCGTGGTGAAAATGGTATTTCCTTTGAGAGTACGTTGGATCAGAACAGGTCGGTCATTTCAAGGTCTTAGGGAGCCAATCTCAGCGCCCAGACTGCGCGTGAGAAAAAAAGGAAGTTTTTTTGGAAGTGACGGCTTTATTTACCAAGAAGTATGCTTATCTCATTTGCAGACTTCCTGTTTTTTCCAGAAAAAAACTATTTGCAAATCGATGCATCATTTCTTTCTAGAGATGATGCATCTCATCTCATGATGATCGAAATCGAATTTCGTAGATTTAAAAAGTAAGACCATTGGAAGTGGGAAAGATTTATCAATAATGTTAGCCAGAGAAGATCCCGAAGAATATTTTATTCTACCAAAGTATTGACGTTTTGATGTAATCGTTTATCTATTTGTCCACTTAAAGAAGAAATGTTTCTCGCATAGAGAAGAGCACTTGTTATAAGGGTTGTTTTCCGAGAGAAGCGATGTCTTTACATTTTTCTTTTCCATATACATGCACTACTTTCTCCCCGTTAAACTTATCTATCCACGGAAATACTTGACCAAAGCAGTACAGTAAAGAAAAGTGTTTCATCTCGTACGTTAAAAGAAATCATTCAGATATTAGTACATTGATGGTGAAAGTGGAAACATTTCGAAAGGAAAGGAGGGACCGCCGAGTAAAGGATGATCCATACTCCTAAATGAAATGTATTTGGAGCACTGCGAATTTATTCAAGAACATACGAAATTAGAAATTGGTTGTGAGTCAATCTCTCTAATTCTGTAAAAATCTTCGACAACTCGATGGAATCAAACCACTATCTAGCAATTATAAGGTGTCTAAACCGGTTTATCCCTTTTAATTATTACAGAGATCAATATGAAACATAATTTACTTTTATAACTTTATAGAATTTATAACAGCATGAAGAAAAAGTTTTGATTCTAAATGCAGATTTGGTGGGCGTAAAAACTGTCTGCTACCAAAAATAATCAATTGAAAATGATTTATCGTGTTATCATTTTATTAATGAATTAAAATGATCTCTGATAGATTTTTCTTTAACTAATAACTATTACAATAATTTATAAATTAATAAATATGGTATGAACCTTTTCCGCAAAAAATATTTATTTAAACGTTAAACACGACCAGGTTTCGACGAGCAACCGTGATCTCTAAGTAACAAAGCAATAACCGTAGAAATATTTATGCAAAAGAAAGACTAGTGGTAAAATGGAAATAAGGAAAGTTTTGGAGGTGATGACGGTTGAGAGGGAAAAGTTAGGGTTGTGGATGTGGAAGTACAGGCTATCGGTGGGGAGTGGGAAGGAAAGAGATGCCACAACAAATCTTTTCGTGGAATTGTCGTCTGAAAAAATCTCAAATTGTTCAAGGAAATTGAGCCTCTCGGGTCAGTAAAGATAAATGCAAGGCTTCAGGTGTAAAATAAGAGGAATGATTGCTTTCCAACAAGTGCTTGAAGTGTAGAGGACATCATTCGATCCCCTCTCCTCTGTCCTTGGATGAAAATTTGTTTAGTTGCATCTGCCAACTGACAGCAGTCAAATTACAGTATCTTGATTTAGTTAGTGGTTGGAATAGTGAATGTTTTTCTGTAAAGAAATCCTGTCATTGTGCAGGAGGATTGATTGCTGTCTATTGCGGTAATTTTTACAGCAAAATCTAAAAATCCGCGCATTTATTAAGTAAATCATAAAAAGAGCCTTAATGATGCTTCAGAGTCGTGTGACTACTTTAATTTCTATGGAAATTACTGCTTCCCAAGGAGGGGTAAAATCTGGCCAGGTAGCTTAGATTGTTAAAGCAGCCTCCCGGATGGAGGAAGATCACGGTTTCGATTCCCGGCCACGTCAGACTTTTTTCAAGTTCGTTTTTTCTTTTGGAATTTTCCTAGGTGCACGCACTTACGTGCAGAGTTACCTTAACCCTTTTCCTTGAAAGTATTGTTGTTAATTTAACTATTCATTTATTTGCATTTATAAATAAGTATCGTTACTTGGTTTAAATTCTCTTCCTCAGTATCCTTACAGTTTGAAATCAAAGTGTTCAGTACAACTTACCGCATTGATTTTAATGAGGTATAAATTCCAAGAAAATGTTTAAGAATCTTCATAACTCACTTCCATAAAATTACTTTGTTGCCAAAGTAAACTGCATAATATAATGTAATGCAATAACTGTAATTTACATTCGAAAAATACCCGATATTTACCTTGGGTAATGCGCGGAAAGGCTAAAGGTTACTCGGGACAAAAAAAATGTGCTGCGACGCATCTGCGGGGAGGCACTTGTTTGATTTGCGTAGCTATTCGGAAAAACCCTATTCTTCCCCCTCTTGAAATGGCCAGTTTGCACCCTTTATTGAATTTCATTTCGGCACAAAAAAGATTAAGAAGTTTCGTTTTTATAATTGCGAAATAATTTCTCTTGATTCCCACGCGTTACAATTCTACAGGGGATCAAAGTTGACCAAATTTTGCGAAAAATGCCGGTCTTCGATTTATCGAGAAATTCTTCAACTTCAAAACGATGCTTAATCCATTAAAAGTAAGTTATTGGATAAAAAACAACGCCACGTTATAAACCTGTACTTTATCTTTCACAATCTATGATTTAATGATTGCTAATGAATAATTGCATATTTTATGCAACAAAATGGCGGACTCTCGGTTTAGAGAAACGTTTTAACTAAAGCGAGGAAAATAGTTGAGACGAACTCCGAGGAACATGAAGATATTTATACCACGTTATTTTTTGAAGCTTTCTGAAGAGGAATCTGAAATAAAACCTTGCAACAATTTGCTCCCCCGATAATAATATCGAATTTTCGACAACACTGCATGGGCAAATCCGCGCGGCGGAGTACGGCCCTCCAGGAAGAGAAGTGTTTGAAGACCTTCGAACCTTCATGCCTCTGAATGATAACTTTTGAATGCTGAAATTAACTTTTTACAAACTCTAGACGAAGAAATAATGAGCAAAATAATATACATTCAACCATCATTCTTAAAGGAAGAATGAATTTAGCAACAGCGTATATCTTTCATCAAGTATCAGAATAGAGTTACCATTTTTTTGATTTTCACTTTGTAAAATATTATGATTAGCAATTATTCATTAGCAATCATTAAATCATAGGTTGTGAAAGATAATGTACAGGTTTATAACGTGGCGTTGTATTTTATCCAATAACTTACTTTTAATGGATTCAGCATCGTTTTGAAGTTGAAGAATTTCTCGAAAAATCGAAGACCGGCATTTTTCGCAAAATTTGGTCAACTTTGACCCCCTGTAGAATTGTAACGCGTGGGAATCAAGAGAAATTATTTCGCATTTATATGCAAAATTTATTCAAGAATGACCATGCGAAGTTTCAAAGTCCGCACTCAAAAAAACCACTTTCGTATTTTTGGCCAGCTTTTTTCGATTCTAGCCCACAGTGCGCGGGAGCGAAATTCGCGCGGTATTTTGTTTGCGTGGCGGGAAACCGTAGCGCGCGCAACCGATGCGAATCCCGCACGGCGGAACGCGGGACTGCAGCGAATTTTTCTCGGTTCGCTGCATGCACGAAATCCCGCGTCCCACGACTCTGGTCCGGAATATGAAAACGTTGAGAAATGTCGACCACGAGGTAGCCCATGAAGTATTTAAGTAGTATTTTACGGTCTTTAGCCTAGATAATCCTTATTATAAAAACAAGCAGTAAAAAAGTAAAGATATGGAGTAAAATTGGAGCCGAATATGGATCATCTTGTGATTATTTCACATCATTCCTAATAATAATATCCTAGATAATTTTGTGAGTCGCACGGAAAATAAAATATTCTCTGACACAATAATATATAATTTTTTATGATTTTCGATCAGTTGGAATGAAGGCTGGCGTTTGTAGAAGAAAAAATAGTACATTTCATCCTTTTACGAATGTCTCACAAGCTTTGTGAAGAAGGGATTCCGTGTCTGCTGATTTGTTATTCAGCGAGGACTAAGTTTCGAGACAATGTATTTATTTGATGTAATAGATTTTTAAGGTTTCTGAAGAAGTTACTTTGTTTCTATACAACGACTCTGCCACGATTCGATTAATCGATCGACACGGCCAAACTGCTCACTTTAAAGTAATCCAAAGGAAAGAAGGCTGAGGTTTACTTGAATAGAAATTATTCTTCAAGAATAGAAGATAAAGCAAGTCATCATGTCGACTACAGAAAAGTTGATTGAGGTTGTGAAGCAGTATCCTCTTTTTTACAAATTGGACCATCCGGATTACAGAAATAATCAGAAAAAGGATCAGACTTGGGACGTAATAGGGAAAGAATGTGGATCAACTGGTGAGTCAATTCCTAATCTTTTTTTAAAGACATAATAGAAATCTCACCTAAAAAAAGTAACAGTACGTTCACATTAGAATTTTTATTATTCAAAGTAATTCATAAAGTTTTCTCGAACTTGAAATGCCATACCCGCGGCTCGTTTACAATCATTCTCTATCGTGATCAAAGCGCCTACTGCCTCGGCGGTTCTAAAAGTTCATTGTATTTAATTTCTCCTGTTTTACACTTTAAAAATTGTGTAATACACATGTTGATTTCACGATCAGGCTCACGTATTTTGTGTCTATTTAAATAGGCCTGTGATAAATCCTCCATTTTTGGGCGAGAATGCCACAAGCATTTTCCACTACTCTTCTTGCTCTGCACAGTCTGTAATTAAATTTATCTTTTTTCACGTCACCTCTAGCTTGTCTCTGTGGAAATGGCCTCATTAAGTACGGTTTTAGACCAAATGCTTCATCACCTATTATTACATGAGGTGTTGGGTGACTTTGGCCTGGAAGTTTTTTTGCACATGGAACTTTCATTTTTCCTGATTAGAATTTTTCCCATTGCAGATGCTTCAAATATTCCTCCATCACTGTTTTTTCCATAGCCCCCCACATCGATACAAATGAATTCGTAGTCCGCCCCAACGATTGCTAACAGAACAATAGAAAATTATTTCAAGTAGCAAAAATGTTTTGAGCCAGTATTCCTCGGGCATTTAATTGTTATATGTTTCCCATCAATGCTACCAATACAATTTGGGAATTGCCACTTTTCGGCGAACCTTAAAGCAGACGATTCCCAAGTCCTAGAAGAAGGCTCAGCCATGTATGTAGGCTGCATTCGATTCCAAATCGCTGCGCTAACTTCCTTCACAATGACACTGACTGAAGAAAATCCCACTCTGAAACTATGTCCTATGGTTGAAAACGAGTCACCAGTAGCGAGGTACCTGAAATGTAAAATATACGTTTTTCACACAGCATCATTTCAATGTAATCTTATTTTACTTTAGGAGAGACAATAAAGAAGAAATGGAAAAATCTTAGAGATACCTACAGCAAATATTTGAGGAGCTTAAAGACTACCACTGGTCAAGGTTTTAAAAAGAATTATAAAGAGTGGCAATGGGCTAATGCGATGGAAAGCTTTAAGCCTTTCTTGGCATTTGCCAACACTGAATCCAACGTCAGCTATTCTGCTACCGAGGGTACATGCGATGCAAATGCGAAGACTGGAGACTGGAGATTGGAGACAATGGATCCCAACCTTTCAAACCAACCACTTGCAGATCCCTATACTGAAGTGGATAACAAAATAATACCAGAGGTTCCAACGAAGAGGAAGAGGACTGTCAACGACAGCAAAGATAATACGTCGGTAGACAAAGTGTTAGAATACTTTTAAAATAAACGTAGGCGTACAGATGATCCCATTGATCTAATCTTTTTAGGCTATGCGAAAACAGTTAAATCGTTTTCTCCGCGTAGACAAATAATAACCAAAATGAAAATAGCGGAGGTAATTATGAATGAAGAACTTGAGAATTTAAATGAACAGTCTGCATTCTCAGGCAATAACACTAAGTCAGTGGAAAACTCTCAGGACAGTGAAGAACAGATTCTTGAAATCAATGATATTTCTTCATTTACTGAGTTATAGCTTAAGTGTACCATTCTGAAATAAAACAATTCTAAAGTTATAAAACAGCCTGTACCTCACTTCGCTTGAACCGTCCCATTTCCTGTATTATGTTTTCTTTGAAATTTTACGTAATATTAATCCATTATAGAAAATGACAACATTTTTATTGAATGATCGTAATTCAAGTCAATGATTGTTTCTTACCTTAGGGTAATTGCTAGTCGTTCCTCGGGAGGAATTGGATCGCGGAAATTAGTATGCTCCTTCCGAATATCGTTTTGTATTAAATTTAAAATTTCGTAAAAACTTTCACTTCTCATACGAAAGTATATGTAAAATCTTTTCTCGTCCTGCAGTAACTTTGGCATGAGAGTGTACAATTCTCCCTTTGTTTCCCGCTCTTCATTTATTTTATGTACCCATCTTCTTCTTTTTCTGAGGAAATATTTTAAAACTTATCGAGTTATAGATAAGTTTCAGCAATTGTGAATTACAATTTAAAATTAATCAGTAATATATAATTCTATTCACCTTTCTCGGTCATCGTCTTCAGCCAGTGCAAATAAGAATAGATCCTCTTCGTCTGATGATATGTCCATTGCCATTTACTAAAATTAAACCGCAAGCGTCCAATAAATCAAATGGGTAAAGACAATACCCACGCACTACTGCTCCTGCGAATGTTTCGCGTTGGTCTGTGTTTGCGAAAGTTCGCTCTCCTGGCGTTTCCCGCGCGAATTTCGCTCCCGCGTCCCGCTTCGCGTTCCGCGTCGGTGTGTGCAGGCCTTAAATATTTCAATCTACATCATAATAAAAAGAAGTTACAATAAGCTATATCTAGTGGATAAAGTTATTTTGTAACCAGGAGCCACAATCAATAGTATCCCTTGGGGAGCGAAAAAATGACTGACTAAGTTACAATAAGCTATATCTATTATATATAGATGCTTCTCCGGATTCATTCATACGGATAGATAGATAGGATACTAACTCACAGGCTAAACCACAAGCGTCATTGACTTGAAATTTTTACGACGTATTGGCCATAAGGTGTAATCGCCAGAAAAATTTCTATTTTGAATCTTCGTGTCCCAGAGGGCACCAAAGTCACGATTTTTTCCATTTAAATGCATTTCTTTGATTTTCCGGAATTTAAAAAAATACTTCCCGGATAGGTAGAGTATCAAAACTCTAGGAGCCTATATATATGGTCATGATCTATCGAAAACATAAATGACTTTTACGGAAAATGTCCTGGGTTCGATGCTAGGACGATGCAAATATCTGCCCTTTAAAATACATGGGAGTAGTTTTTCATTATTTTTTTTGATGCACTTATCGAAATGATAGAAAGTTCTTGCTTAGCTAGAAGATGTATGGTAAATTTAATTTAAGAAAAAAATTTAGATAAGACGAAACTGTTCCTGGGCTCGATGCCAGAGCACAATAACTTTTCTCTCATAAGGAATATAAGGGAAAAGTAGGACGTCGTTTGAGGCAGTTGCAAACAATATTTCTGCTTGAATTTGCATACGTAGTTAGAGATGATGATTTTCTGTTGTGCTGCGTAGAAGGTATTGCCATAAAGGCCCGGGTTCGATGCCGGGCGGTAAATATATCCCACATAGATTTTTACATTGGGGTAGCTTTTCATTATTTTTTCTGATGCACTTATCGAAATGATAGAAAGTTCTTGCTTAGCTAGAAGATGCATGGTAAATTTAATTTAAGAAAAAAATTTAAATAAGACGAAACTGTTCCTGGGCTCGATGCCAGAGCACAATAACTTTTCTCTCATAAGGAATATAAGGGAAAAGTAGGACGTCGTTTGAGGCAGTTGCAAACAATATTTCTGCTTGAATTTGCATACGTAGTTAGAAATGATGATTTTCTGTTGTGCTGCGTAGAAGGTATTGCCATAAAGGCCCGGGTTCGATGCCGGGCGGTAAATATATCCCACATAGATTTTTACATTGGGGTAGCTTTTCATTATTTTTTTATGCATTCATCGATATGATAGGAAGTTCTTGCTTAGATAGAAGATATATATTAAGACTTGGTTTATGAAAAAAAAATTAGATAAGACCATGCTGTTTCTGGGGTCGATGCCAGAGCACATTACAAATTCTCACATAAGGAATATATGGGAAAAGTAGGACGTCGTTTAAGGCTGTTTTAGCCAATATTTCTGCTTGAATTTTCACACATGGTTATAGATAGTGATCTTCTGTTGTGCTGCATAGAAAGTTCACCAGGAAGACCCGGGTTCGATTCCAGACGATTAATTTGCAGCGAATTTTAAGAATATTTTCTATCCTTTTTTCTTCTTTTGAGGACTGTCCCGATATGATACCGCTATGAAATTAGTGTTGTCTATCTGCTTGCAGTATGCAAGCTACATTTTACTCGTATGAATATATATATGAATGAATCCGGAGAAGCATCTATATATAATAGATATATACACAGTAGAACCTCGATCTATCGTTTTTGAAGGGACCGAGGGAAAAAGACGATGAATGCGGAAAAACTATCAAAACGGGGAATGTAGACTCAGCTCACACTATTAAAACGAATGCATAACGAAAGTTTATGCAAAGTAAACCCCTAAAGATTTCGAAAAAGAACATAATAAAATGAAATATTTACCTTAAAGACGATTTATTCATTCTTGAAGAAACTGGTGATAGTTAGCTGCTTTCTTGCGAATTTTTGTCTTATCCGAAATAGGATTCTTCTATCATCACCAATTTGTGCTTTTCACCTTCTTCGATATCATGGGCATAGAAAAAGGATTTCAATTTTTCTAAAGCATCTTTCGCTTCGGTAAATGTTGGAACAGGATCTGGATCTTGATCGACTCTGTCACCTTCCTCCCCTATTTCTTCCTCCTTATCCTCACATAAAGCATCGATACTGTCAACACCACACGTAGGAAGTTCACTGTCACAAATTACTTAATCTTCAAAGGTCCCCTCAAGCCCCTGTGTAAGCCTATTCCAGTCATTTTCCAAAGTTTCATTTTCTTCTGATGTCATGGATTCAGAATCTTTTCGATTGCTTTCATCTCCATAACCGTATTTTCTGAAGCAATTTGTTATCGAAGTTTGAGAGACCTGACGCCACGCCGAAAGAACGAAATGCATTGCTTGCAGAACATTGATCTTAAACATTGATGGTTCGATGTTTGTGCCCGAATCCATTAGCGAGACAACTCTGTGCACTAGTTGCTTTCGATGAAGATGTTTAAAGCACCGAATAACACCCATATCAAGAGGCTGTAGAACGCTGGTACAATTTGGAGGATAAAATAAAACTTTAACGTTCTTGAGATATGGCATGTGTTTAGGATGAGCAGCACAGTTGTCGACAAACAATGAAATTTTCCGCCGCTGAGCACCCATCAACGAATCCAGAGTCCGCTAAAACTCAGTAAAAATTGTAGCTGTCATCCATGATTTTTTATTAGCGCGATATTTCACTGGTAAGGTTTTTGTGTTTTTAAAACAGCGAGGCTTTATTGATTTTCCAATGACAATAGGCTCCATTTTATGACTTCCATCACTATTGGTTAATCTTTCCTTCGCACTCTTCCCACCGTGACAGGACATACCCTTTGTTGTGAGAGTTCTATCTGGTAGACCGTTGAAGAATAGGCCGGTTTCATCCGCATCATAGATATCCCATGGGGCGTGACCCTTCAGGTGAGCCGATAAATTCTTCATCCACAGTTCTGCTGTCTCCGTATCAACGATGGCACTCTCTCTGTAAATTTTCTTGTAAACAAGACCGTGCCGCTCCTTGAAACGCGTAATCCATCCATTGGATGCAGTAAAATTTTCTATTCCTAGATTTTCAGCGATCTGCTTCCCCTTCTCTCTGATGATGGTGCCATCAAGAGGGATATTGGAAGATCTCGCTTGCTGGTACCATGTGAAAAGAATTCTCTCCAGATCACCGTAACTCGAATCTTTTCCAGTCTTCCTCATCTTGCATGCCTCCCCGCACTTGGCTTGTTCCCTTATCTCCCTTTTCTTGGATAGTATGGAGTTGAGGGTAGATACCGGCAAACCAAGACGCTTTGCTGCATCTACGCGTTTTTCTCCAGGGCTATTTTCTATTTCTCCAATTATCGCCAATCTCTCACTTGTCCTGACTTGCTTCTTAATGGTATACATTGCAGTTTTCTGCGGCACAAAGTAGACAGAGATGTTAACTAATCACCACCACTGACGTACTGAACTCCTAGAGACGGTCCAAACAGGGTGAAATATGCCAGTAAACTGAGAAGGCAAAACAGGGCTTGTACGCGCACCCTTGTGAAAGTTCTCCAATAGGATACAATGTAATAAAACAGCCCCGGACGTGTTTAAAAAATTGGCTGTCTTCAGCAAGTGCTATGACAGCCTTAAAAGGAAGTTCGTGCCAAGCTTAGAAAGAAATTTTTGTGGCAATTACTAACGCATTTCCTTACTTCCTGGGGTCTTTCTTTTGAACTCATTGGTGACAGCCGGACGAAAGAAAAAACATACCCTAAAGACAGAAGGAGCGGAAGTAACATAGTCTCACCCGTAAAAAATGACTCCTGGACAAAAGAGATAAATAACTCAACCCGAGGGAAAAGATGCGGTAATAAACCATTGTGTACTCCTAAAAATATGGTTACTGTGACCCTTACTGGATCTCAAGACTTTCGCTTAAGGAAAAGAAATTTGAAAACGGTTGGCAGAAAAATTTCTCGTTGGAGCCAAAAAATCTGAACGATGGATGCGGGAAGATAATATTTCGACAAACGATGAATGCGGTATTATTTAACATGTCTCCTTATGGGCCTAAGTCGGGACTATAGAAAATAAACGATAGATCCGGGAAAACGACAAATGCGGGAACGATGGATCGGGGTTCCACTGTATATACAATACGACGCTGCTTTATCCCTCAATTTTTTTAATTACATCTCGTGAAAATGAGAATAATATAGAATACGTCTCTTATGTCCACTGAAGGTGAATCGGTCTGTAGAATCTTGTTGAAGATGGTCAAGGATTCTCACATATTATTTCACCTTTAAAAAGCATATAAATAGTGAATTCCAACTTAAAGTTAGTTATGTAGTTATTAATTTTAACTACTATGAGCGAGGAAGAATTAAGGATTTATGTTTTTACTAGATGTAATGTTGAGTAAACGTAGAGGCACTAAGGAGCTCATGAAGAGGAACTTATCTGTCTTGTCCTCCGTTTGCCACACTTGTTTATATTGAGAGCGGCCAGAGCTTCCGTCAAATCCGTATTGGCATGTTAAAGTGGAATTAACTTTAATGCTTGACGCTAGAGCTGACGATACAGATGCTTCGATATGGGATGCTGTGTGCAGCAGAAGGGCTTTCAAACTGACTCCACACACATCTTCGGTAATATGTATCCCATCTGGATACGCAGCAGATTTTTTGGTGAGTCACACTTAATAGTATTGTGTATCAACTTTTTAAGGAAAATTATGAAGTATGAAAATAGGTTATAGATTAAATTTATTGTTGCCACTAGGACTAATTTATACATCATTGACAATTGATGAAACAATTCCCACCCATAAGAAACATAATGATATTAAAGGAATCATATCAGTCCAATACAGATGCATTTCTTTTTTGTGCAAATCATTTCACAAGCATACAAAAATACAGTCTTCAGTTTCAGCAGCCTGTTTGACTAACAGTCACAAGGTTTACATTAGGTATGTTGTATGAGGTAATGAGAGCCTGGGCAGCCTGAAGGGTAGCTGCTGCTGGAGTTGCTGTGCTTGTGAGGATCCTCACGTTTGCTGTAAAGACAAAGTGCAAGCATTCAAGAAAAATGACTGCCAGAGTAGGAAGGTTGCATCTGAATCTTTCAGTGTGTTTAGAGTAAGGAATCTCAGAGAAAGGAAACATTTTCACCTTCAAAATCATTACTTATCTTTTACAAATCAATCTTGATCGTATTTACAACAAAATTTTGTTAGATTTCACAACATAAAGCTAACATGAAATTCAATTTGTATCTAACTATCCATAACAATGAAACTAAGTCATTTTATGTATAAATACTGGAGTAAAAAGACTTACGTCGCCCATTTTGGCACCAATACAATACTACCCATGTAGGAGGGTTAGCAGTGTCCACACCAAGTACAGAGTAAGTTGATGGTGGGCTAGCGTCTGAAAAGAAAGAGAGTATCTTATGAGGTATTCCTAATTTACAAAGTGTAATTTTTAGGAAATTCATTGAGAAACACTCATTGACCAAAAAGGGTAAGTTTTCCATCAGATTATCAATTTTTTAAATTTTGGGAAAATGGAAACTTACTCTTGAAATAAGTTAAAGAATCAAAACTTAAATATACATGTGTGGAAAGGCAACACAAATTAAGAATTTAAATAAAAAAGACAATCCTTTGTAAGCTGCCATGAAGTTCTTGATGCATTTGAAATTAACTATACCTTGTAACAACATACTACTTTCTAGTTTTCAAAAACAATTTAAAGACATAAAATAGTGAGATACTGTAGAACGTTGACCTAGAATCTAAGATCAAAATTGTGAAGTATTTCATTGGGAGCATTAAAGTTTTGCATAGCAATCCTACCAGAATAGATCTCTTACCAGCAGTTGAATGAATGTTGTTCCAACTTTCGAAGGTTCCTGCTGCACTCGCTGCTGATGTTTGGGAGAGAATGCTCACAGTAAGACTGGTGCTTCCAGAGCTTATTGCCATAGAAAAAGTAAACAACATATCGTTAAATTCAACAGGATTTTTAAATTCTGAAGTTTAAAATATGAATAGTCACAAAACTCACACACTCCTTTTAGGAATAATTAACAGAACCTATGGTTTAAAAATTACAATGATAGTATAAATTAGAAAGAGTGAAAATAGTCCATCTGCAATCTTTAAATTAAACTAATGTTACTTATCATGTGGTTTGAGTCATTGAGGTGAAATAGACAAATTGAGGGGTTGATATGGAAATAAATTCCATGTATCAAATCTGATTTTAGAAGCTATGAGAGAATACTAATTGTACTAACTTCTGACATTCAATCTAAGCTTTCATTATATTAATGGATATCACATACAGAGGAATCATATGTATCAGAAGAGATTGCTGTATTGCAAGTTAACAACAATTCTACCCCTCCAAAAAAAAGTACATCATTTACTGATTTAAAGAGTCTTTTTCACAAGTGATAGAAGTCCATTCATTATTTTTTCATTACAATAATCTAATGAGAGAATTTTGAACTTCCCTGAACTAAATTAAGTCATAATAACAAAGTTGCTTCATTTTCCTGAAAGTTATAATGTATTTCTTAATTTTAAATGACTATCATAACTGTCTCTGAGCATATAATGTTTAATTTTACTATTTTATCACTTTTTTCTTTTCCAATAATAACTTCCTTTCCAAGTGATAAAATTTGTGCGTTAAGACATGCAGTAAATACACAAAAATGGTCAAAGGCCACATAAGTCAATACTTGAAGATATAGTTGGCAATTTTCATTTAAATAATTTAAATATCATAATTAATTCAAAATAAAGTCAAAAGGAGTGCTATTACTTACAATCCAACTTTTCTTGATATTACTAGATCATGGTTAACAGGAGTTCCATATCCTAGGCCAAAACTGTAAGTAACGCAACTTGGTGGATATCCTTTTGCACTTGGAGAGCGCTGAACCTCATACCATGGGCTGTTGACAAACTGAAGAAAATAATATTGTAATTATAGATTAAATTTCCTGCAATCTTTACAGACATAACCAAAATATATTTCAAATCTAATAAGAGTCAATATAGTTCAGTTCATTGAGCATTTTATTAGACACAAAGCTAGGTAAAAGACATCTTTTGGAGACAACGAAACTCCACTGTTAAAAATACATCATCTACATCTAAATAATACATCTATATGGCAAAGCAGCATGATGAAAGATATCTTATTAACTTGTCAACTTAAGTTTCTTTATTTAATTTTTTTTAATAAAATCTGCTCAAAATAATTGCAGTACTCTCTTAAAGACAAAAATTTAAACTTATCATTTATTATACACTATAATTCCAGAATATTCTTTTAAATTTTGACCTAGAAAAGATATTTTCAAATCTGTGACTATTTTACAGTTGAAATCTATTAATATTATGTTTACATTAGTAAATATGCTAAAAGGATGATAAGATAGGTAGTCATTAGAGATAAAGTGTACTTGCATAATGGGTGGTATTTTTAATAGAAACAAGGATGTATAATCTTGGATTTCCAAATTCCAGCATAAGTTCCAACAGTTTTTGAGGTTTTAGGTGTGTATTTGAACTTTTTAATGATAAAATAATAATTCAACAAAAATTATCGGTTAAATAGTTATAATGATATGTCAATTCTAATTCTGGTTGAATTCTAATTCTTGTTTTTTGCATCATACATAAAATGAATTCTAATGAAAATAAGTTTGTCTCTCTTTGGTTGCCAAACTTGAGAATAGATAATATAACAGAACTTATTGGAAAGAACTAGCTAAATGAACTGCTGATAATGAAACATTTTTCCAAGAATTTTATTGATATAACTTCTTAACCTTCATCCGGGCGCGCAGACGGTAGATTACCGTCACATTCATAAAAGCGAGTGCAACTTTTGCCTGGAGGTGTGCAGGAGGATGGGACGGACGTGTATTCTCTATTTACACAATGTGACACTAGATGCCAGAGTAGTCTTTGCCAGCTTTTGTCTGTATCTCGTCTCAGTCAAACCTTCGCATGTACTAAATGACGGTAGTTTACCGTCGCGCGCCCAGAAACGTAATTCTTTTCGGTCGGCCATCGGAGCAAAATGTGAGTACCGATTTCAGTTTTTTCGTAGGTATATTGCCATAGTTCAAGTTTTTCATTGCTATGCACCTTATCACTGTAAATACTGCTATGTTACCAAACAAAACAAATGGGTTGTAATCCTGAACAATATAAGATTACCCATATGTATGCAAATGGAAATTTCCCAGGGCACGTTTCACCGATCTTGAGGATATTCGTCGACTTCTTCTTGAGTTGGACTATGAATCGGAAGAAGAACGGGAACGACAACGACAAGAAGACCAACAGGAAGAGCAAATTAACAATCCGGAAGATATCGATTTTGAACCAGAAGTTATTCAAGAAGATGAACACAATAGTGAGTCAGAGGAAGAGTTAGATTAGGCAATACACGACCTGGATTACGAGGAGGACTACGAGGAAGACCAGGGGCAAGCTAGGAACTGTAAAACGAAGTTCGAATGTTTCCTCCAAATCATTTTTTTAGATATTTTGGATGATATTGTCAAGTACACTAATATTTTATTGCTCAAATAAAGGCTGGAAGAAATGAGTCGCCTGACTCTCCTTTTCGAGATAGAGATTGCAAACCCAATTCTAGAACGGAAATGAAAGCACTATTTGGGGTATTGTCCTTGATTGCCGTAAAAGGCAGAAACAGTGCTGATTTTAATGAGTTTTTTAGTAAAAACGGAACAGGACTAATGATATTGCGCGCTAACTTTAGTGAACGTAGATTTCGATTGTTGCTGAGATCTCTTCGTTTTGATGACGTTACGACCCGCAAAGAGCGATCTGTAACTGATAATTTAGCTCCGATTCGAGATTTTCAATAGACCTTTCTATCCAACTGTCAAAGAGCCTACAATGTTGGTGAAAGTGTGACCATCGACAAAATGTTAGTGGCTTTTCGTGGCCGTTGCAGTTTCATCCAATACATTGCCCAAAAGCCGGAGAGGGGCCATGTATTGGATGAACCGGGATGACCTGAAAATTTATGCCATGACAATGTTTACATATATAGCTAAAATTTCAGTATTTATTGTACTGTTCAAGGTGTAATAAATTTATTTCATTTTATATACATGTGTGCTAGATGTTTTTCATCATATTGATACCGATTTTGAAGATTTAAGATGAAGTGTTGAGCAAATCAGACGCAAAAACAGGGAGACGGTAAATTACCGTCGCGCGCCCGCTGGCGCCACGGAATAGGGCGCGCCCGGATGAGGGTTAAATACATTTCCGTTCATTTAATTCCAATATACTACATCTCCATAGTACAGAATTATTAAAAATCAAGCAAGATGTCAGGAAAAAAATTTCTTTGATTGTGTTTCATTCAAAATTATTTAATTGGATTTGCTCCACTCCAAGGAATTCGTTTTCTTAGTTTAATTAGCAAACTTCAGACTTAAAAAAATAGATACACTATCATGGAGTAATCATCCTTTTTAGTCAGTACTTACAATAAAATTGTGCCTTATTAATTCTTGACCATGAATAATTTTGTCTTGATTAAAATAAAATATTAAAATCAAATCAGAACCTACTGAGATATTTGTTCAGATATTTTGCATCCTTTGTAGATGTAATTTTTTCTTGAAATAAAATAGAAATGTCGCATTTCTCCAAGTCTGTGAACGCCGCATTTCTTTTGATATACATTTGAAGGACCTATAATGCAATCCACACTTACTGGATCAGTTGCCAATGCAGCTGGAGTTACTGTAGGGCATGTGGTGGGCCAGCCTCCTCCACCCCATCCGAAACCACCTCGCCTTTCGTCACTTCCACTTCCAAAGGGGTCAGCTGTAGAATAGGCTATGCACACCATGAACACAGCACACAGAATGGTGAACTTCATCTTAGTATCTCCTAGAGAAGATAAGTGTTTAGCTAAGTAGACATTTTAAAAATAACTCACAGAGAAAATTGTCAAAAAATTTCCTTTATTGTGACTCTAGATTCCTTAATTAACTAACTTAATATTTTATATTTGCTGTTTAGAATCTCTGATTGAATTAATTGGTTACTTTTAGCTCATAAGGCAGGAATAAATAAATCTATCATCATAAATCTCATATTTTGTAAGAGATGCGCAGGTACAGATAACTGTTACTATTAAAATAATTTGAGGTTATATATTTTTATGATAAAATTATGAGAGATTTAAACTTTCTATGTCGAATCTGGTACTTGTTAATACAATAAAGTACATCTGGAAGTTAACCTTATGTTTATGATTATATTTTAAATTTTAAATACAGATAATCTGGATGATTAAATATTTAGTTAATCATATTTTGCATATCCTCCAGTGAGTCAAATCACATACTTATTTTCGAGCATTAATTTTAAAGTAATTAAATCCAAAACTATCTATTATTCGGAACTTATGCTAAGAATATGCTGAAAGATCTAAGTGAAAATAATATTATGACGTTTTACATCTCTTACTTTGGGCATTAAATCAAAATATAAGCATGCATCTTAAAAATATAATGAGCATGGATGTATTAAAAAGTTTCTTAAAAATATTACAAAATATACTCACCAGGTATACTGAATTTTCCAGAAAACCGAACTTCTCTCTGTAACTAACTCACTCAAGAATGAACTCGAAGGGAATGAGAGTTCTTATATAGTAACGGACATTCTTCATCGAATTACCTTTATGCTCCTGTAAGTCACAGAAAGGGCCATTAACTAATTATTTTTTTCCTACCCAGAATATTTATTCAGCAGACAATAAATTAGAGAAGACAATGGAACATTTCTATTCCATGGATTTTCTGGAGCATTTCCCCATTTTTTTACGACTATCAGGTTATTTCACCAAATAGATTGGACAGATCTAAGCCAACTTGTCGCTTTCCGTAAGATATGACTTTTTAATTCTGCCCACTTTTTCCGTGTTTTCGCAAACAATCAACTTTTATTGCTATCAGAATAACATTTGATTACCCAGAGCCGGTTACTGCCTGATTGTTTAGGGCCAGCCCATTATAAAATGTCTTTCCTTATTGGGCAAAGAATGCTGGAATCAAAAACCTTGGTTAGGAATTACAGAGCAGTTTCAATGCTATTAGAACTAGATTATGCTAACATTAGACACCGAAGTACGTTAGGCAAGGTCTTTATAGTTAAAGGAAGCGAATCTTTACCATTTGAAAAGCATGATTTGCTGTTTGAAGCAATCATAACTGTTTGAAAAGGGTAAAAATCGAACTAAATAT
This sequence comes from Sympetrum striolatum, assembly GCA_947579665.1. Taxonomy (NCBI): domain Eukaryota; kingdom Metazoa; phylum Arthropoda; class Insecta; order Odonata; family Libellulidae; genus Sympetrum; species Sympetrum striolatum. The sequence goes on from OX388350.1 coordinate 16,141,250, forward strand.
CGGCCAAATTTACTAAAATTGTCTTCATACTTTGTATAAAACTGCGCCACACTTCATTATATGCGCTATTTTGCCCTCCGTTCAGTCATTGCGGCCCTTTTAAGTCTGCTATTGCGCACTAATTTTATTTAGGCAATAGTTAACATATTTAGGTAATAGGATACGTTTACCAAAAAATGCCTGATTTCAATGCTTCCCGTAAATATTTACGTGGATGCGTAAATTGAATAATAGGAGAACTTTCATTGGTTAAAATTGGTAATGAATTTGTTAAAACCTGGATAATGACATTGTCTCGTACCTAATGTGATTTTTGATGCAATGATAACGTGGAATATTTGCGTTATTAAAATTTTAATATAGTAGATTCCGATTTAGAGCAAACTATAAGGTAAAATGAACATGTTTGCTGAACATGATTGGTAAGACTCGGGGCTCCGCAAAATTCTTTAAAGCATTAAGAAAGAGATTGGGGTGAATGAAGATAAAAACAGACATAATTTACTGAGAAAATTGCTACTGTAGAAGGAGATATACGCAGTGTATGCTTAGGGTCAATTTCATGAAAATGCCACCAGAAGATGAGTATAAAGAATCGCATGTTAAGAAAAATATTTGACGCTCGTTAGGGCGGTGTTATCAAAAGAAATCATCTACTGTTAAATTCCCAAGGAAAAACGTACTTGAAAAAAGACTGATGGGGCCGGGAATCGATCCTCGAATCTTCCTCTATCCAAGCCACTGCTTTATCCGTCAATTTTTTTAATTAAATCTCGTGAAAAAGAGAATTAGCTAGAAAAGAATAAGCAATCATCGTCTTTTCGAAAAACATTTTGAAAAATGCTTATTGCATAGCAAAAAACTGAGCCAGTAGGAAGAAACTGATTCTATTTTCAGATTCGGTAGCACTGAATTTGCTGACAACACCCATCACATTTCTTGTGACATAACAATTGTCACAATTCTATAATATACATAAATTATTACATCGATTATAATCGATGCCAATTAGAAAATCTTGATGAAGTTTGCATTATTAAACAAATAAATATCACCAGTTTGAGGTTTTGACTCGTCTTTTAAAACTGAGAATCCTCGACTTACTATGTTATAAATCTAATTTAAAGTATGTTGTCGTTAAGATAGCTAAATAAAATGTTCTTAGTAAACAGCCAATAAATTAGGAAAGTAGTAGTAGTAAGTAGTCACCAAAATATTTTTATGTGACTTTTTTTAAATCGGCCTCGAACATTTTGATCAAATTCATGACGTCACTGTTGGTAGTAGTAGTATTGTTAAAAGTGCTTCGACAGCTTAGGTCATTTCGCACATTGGCTCCCACCGGGAATCGAACCCGGGTCCGCTTTCACCAAAGACAAACGCGCTGTCCACATGACTATCCGGGAGCCTACGTCACTGTTTTTTTTAACTTGAAGCTTAATTCTGACTGAAGGGAAGCAGCTGTGACAACACATGTATTTGCGACGCTTAAAGCAACTATTTAGTTAGAGAGAAAATAACATACCCTGTATCTTAATTATTTACGTTGCCATTGCAATAAAAAGCGGACGCTCGAAGTGGGGTGATTCGGGTAGCCCTAAAGAAGTTGTACCCCTCTGCTTCTGGTTATCACTACTTTCTGGGACACCCTTCATGAACGATCAAAATTCTAAAAATGTTCCACAAGGGCCACTGGAAGTTTTTATGACGTACTGGCCAAATAGTATAACCACAAAAAAAGCGACTTTAAATCATCATGTTTTCTATTCCAGATGGCCTCAAAATCCTGAGTTTTTCGATAAGGATTCATTGCAAATTATTGGAAATTTTTGAGGCAATTCCCGGAAAATTAAAGAGCTGACATTCGAGGGATCGCTGGAAGCCATGCATATCCAACAAAAATTACAAACACATCTTCGTAGATTATCTTTGGTTCGACGCTAGGTCAGGGCGAATATTCTCCAATTTAAAATGCATTGCGGCGATTTTTACGATTTCTTTTGAACCTCTTACCGAAAAACTTAATACCAGGAATGTGAATAAAGATCATTCATTCTTTTTTTAAACGCTGTATAACGTTGTCCTGTGGCTTATGGTTCGATCTCAGAGAGCCATTTTCATTACTCTATGAATTTCAAATGTGGATAGCGGAGTCTTATTTTAGGACCTTCCAAGTGTGATATCGACACCAAAATTTGAAGCAAATAAGTTTTATTCCTGTACCTATTTGTCCTCTTTGATGCGAGTATCTGATTGAAAGGGAGAAATATTGTTCTTATTAATCCAAAGCTGGTCTTTCATAGAAGAGATCAGCAAGGAGTCAAGTATGCTCGATAGCATGGAATTTTGATTATGATGTAAGGTGTAAGCTAAAAACATGCAAAAAGGAGAGGTTGAAAACAAGTTATTTTTTGACGATCGCTTTTTAATATGAATACAAATTCCTTTTAAAAAGTCATATTCTACCAAATTCTTTGCATAATACCAATTGTGTATTACTATTGCGAATTATAATTATTGCGTGTTAAAAGGGTTTGCTTCCTTTTATGAATACGGCCCAGAAACTCATCGGATTTTTTTTAATGGACCGTCGCAGTTGGTGCGTTCAAACTAGGAGCATTTTCATGATTTTGCAATGGCTCGGCACCATATTCATAAGTTGGAAGTAATGAATACAGTATTCTAGGAAATTTAGAGGAAGGTTGTACTTATCCAAACATGTCACATTAACAATTGAATTGATCGTCCATGATGCCAAAAGAGCGATCAATAATCCATTTTTATGAATTGTTATTGCAGAAACTTAAATTAATTTCTATATAGAGCCGAGCTGAAGGCTATATGCACTTTTGCAAATATGTTATTTGTTAAGTTTTATGTTTTATAATAAATTAGTTTTATTTATTCATGACACTGGCGGATTTGGAGCGTAATTTTCTTCCCTGATATAGACCAATTTATATAAAAATACGTTAGTGATTTTCATTTATTTTTCTCTTAACCCTCATATGGATTTACAAATTTAGTTACGTCGTTGGATTTACGGCGCCGCAGAGGCGCTGCGTTATTTTTTGTCATTAACTTCCAAATTTGGCTCTTCTTAGCAAGTTTTTTGATTGATAATGCTACTAACTTCTATATTCTTTATTTTTAACTGTGTTTTGTTCGATTGAACCCATTATTACAGAAGTTATAAATAAAAACCTTTAACACTGCATTCTTTTCCGTTTGCTGTCATAATACTCTCTTCGTTTGGTCCCTTTGACGGTTATTTTCAAATAAAACTTTTAATTTCGTTTGTACTGGTTGTGTAAAATAGTTTTTTGGTATGCACTACTGGATAAAATTCGATTTATAATGTACACATTTTTTTATTTTTGATGGTCCGAATAAAATTCGGGCAGGTCCATGTAAAATATTTTTACTTCACTACGTACACCCTAATGTTTCTTATTGCTTCCTTGCACCCTCGCCCATTCATCTCGATACGAATTTCCTACACTTACCTGGCATAACGAGCCCGGTATTCTCTGATCCTAGGCAGTCGACCCAACGACACTCCCCTACTTCAAATAACCCCCAAGGAATTACCCACCTTTCTCCTCCTCACTTACCCCTTCACGGTTCTAAATGTTGGACGACTAATACTTCTGTGCACTTGAGTACACAAAGAAACGAGATATATATTAACAAATTTTCATTGAGTGGGAGATCGTCTATGCATTTGTTCATCGTGAAATCGTTTTTGCCATGTAAATATTGAGCCAATATCTCCTACAAAATTAAAATATAAGCGGCAATTATTAAAAATATCAGTATCATGCACAAACATTTGGGAAGATTAAATTTTGCAATTTATTTTCAAATAAAACAGGTACACTGACATATTTTCTAGTCATTTATTTTCATTCATTACAAAGTAATTTTGAATGGCCGTTACACACATTTTTCTCACAGGAGCTGCAAATTTGATGAATTTTTCTTTTCACCACATATAAGTGACACTGTGAGCGTTTTGGTTTTTTAGTTTTGTTTTCATTTTGAGATTTTATTGAAGCACATTGAAAATCTGTCATTCAGCGCTTCAAGTTCTTTGCCTTTGCATTCGTCTCAATATATGCGGACGAACCAATTCCTCTGCTAGGTGTTCCAAATATACTCTTCTTCTCTCTAACTTCTTCTTGTTCCAGTTTTGGTATAAGATTGTGAATAAAATGAAGCCAGCAATTCCACTTACATTTAAAATATTCATAAAGAAGGCAAATGGCCACCGATTTGTTTTTCTTTGGCATGTATATGAATGAGCCATTTGGTCCATAAAATCTGTACCTCCTTTCGTTTCATTGTAATGCAACTCGATTTCCGGCTTGCTGTGACTTTCATCGCTAATGCTACTGTCGTGATGCATTGATGACAGCAGTATTACAGATTTCCCTCTTTTGGGGACATATGAAACCATTGTTAAGCTTTTTGTAAACCTAAATACGGAAGAATGTTCTGGGCGAGATCGGTTTGGCAAAATATTAGATGTAGGGCTTGTTTTTCCTGAGTGTTCCTGAGTCTACCAGTGTTAGACAACTATTTTTCAGATTCAATGCTAACTTCAAGGTCGTGAAGAAATTATCGCAAGTGACGTTCCGGTTGGAACCATAAAATGGGATACAGAGCTTTTCCACTACTCGTTCACCTAGGTTAGGCGCAGCTCTCACTCCATTTTCCTTTCCCAGGTAAGGTAAACCCCCCAATGGGTATCCTGTTGCCGAATCGTTTATCCAAAATACCTTCATGCCATATTTGTCGGGTTTGGATGGAATATATTGTCGGAAAGGACAACGTCCTCGAAAGCCAATCAGCTGCTCATCAACTGTGAGTGACAGTTCAGGCCCAAAATAATTTTGAAAATTTTTGTTTACCTCATCCCAGACTGACAGAAAATAATCTGTTTATAGATTTACACCAGCTCACCGTCAATTCTGGAAATCTGAAGTAAGAATTCAATATTAATATTTCAGTCTATGATACACCTGAAAATGGAAACAAGGATTTATTTTCCAGTAAACAATTTAGTTACTTACCAAGATTTCAGTCCATAGGCAGGCAGTTACGTCCTTGGAAATTATATTATCGCAGGTAATTTAGTGAATACTAGCAGCACAAAAGAATGCTTTTGAATGAGAGGTATAGGACATATAACAACCGTAGCGATGTGTTGTTCTCGATGGTCCGTACAACTTCTGACGAAATTGTCTCCCGACCTTTAGCTATTCATTAGCCGGGACATTTCCTTACGAAGGTAAGGAGGCATCATAGTATTAATTCTGAGAATACATTATGGTTCAATTTTCTTGGTATTGTAGCTTTGTATCATTCTGTACTTAGCAACTCTCAGATAGCCACAAAGTTGACCATCACCAAAGGATGTACGGTGAATAGGGACGCGGAGTGGAAAAGATACGCAACAAAATAATAACAGAGGCCATGGAAATAACACCTTTAGGCTAGCCATAAATTTATAAAATCTATTATTGCATTTAGATGAAGTTTTGCAAAAGAACATTATAAAAAGAAAAATTTATGATACTTTGATTGTAGATTGAAAAGAAATTTGGAATAGCAAACTTGGCCCTATGTAAAACAATTTTAAATGATTCAGAAAGTTTCATAATTTAAATATTATGATTATAAATATAATATACCATTTCATGCGTAAAATAAGAACCATTAAATAAGTGTTGAGAGTGCAGTCCCCGACATAGCGACGAGAAAACTCGCGTAGCCGCAGCGGCGCCGTAAATCCAACGACGTAACTTTTTCCATTAGTGGCCTATAAAATGAAAACTATACGCACTATGTGCGTAAAATTAAACTCATAGCCTAAGAATGCAGAAAAAATAGACTACTGAAAGTTTCAGCAAGATCCATGGGATTGGGCAGTATTAAAAGCATTTTAAAAACCACGAGCGCCGCAAAGGCGCAGTGAATCCATATGAGGGTTAATATAAAAACGGCATTTTTACTATGATTGATACTTTGCACCGATTGCGAAAGGCGCAAAAAAGACGTTCCATTCTCATTCTCATTTCGTCTTTTTTCATCTATATTTATGGAAATAATTATAAGAAAAACTCCAGTCTCGCCTCTCCAGACCAATTCACGGTGAGAAAACTAATAAAGTTGTATGTAAAAAAAGAGCACGAACTCCAAAGCCGCGTCAATCAAATTACATTTCTTTCAATGCCCTTTCATACTTCGCGGAACAAAAGAAGAGTGAGCCTTCGTTTTTGAATCGCGCGCGTAGGTCAAATACGCCACAAAATAAGACACAATGATAACGTTATTCATAACATGGTAAATAGATGGAAAATTAAATAGAATTAAAAAGTATTTATCTAAATTGACTGTGTAGCAATTGAAATGTTCTCGGGATGCACTGTTGGAAAAACGTTCCTGGTTAGTCATGTGGACAGCGTTTTGGCCTTTGTGGCGGTCTCGGGTTCAAATCCCGGTGGGAGCCAATATGCAAAAGTACTTTTTCATTAAGTAAGATACAGAAACTGAAAAAGTTGAATTTGAAGCCAAGGGGCTGGAAATTCAATAACGTCCGAAAATTAAGAGGGCATACAGTTCAGCTGCTTTTGTTGGAAAAGTTTAGTTACTCCGCGGCTGCCAACAATGGCTCCTACTTAGTTATACTCGCGAGGGATATTGTTGTTGACTTCGCCTAGTAAAGAGGGGGAAGTGGTATTTTTCTTACCGTCGGAGAGTGACTAATCGACGCCAATTAGAAAAATGTTTACATTTACATTTAAACCCTGCAATCTACCAGTGGCGCGTGGCAGGGGGTGTAAAACACAGACATCTCTATCTAAGCTATTTATTAGCTTCTCTAATACTTCGCGGGAAAATCGACCAAAAGTAACTAAGCGTCGTGGCAACTACTTCCCTGTATCGCTTTTTTGTTTTCTTTCGAAGATCGCGAAAGTTTATGACTGGGATAACAATATCAGTTATTTCCTCCCCGAAATCGGTAGAGATGAATTTATCAAAAAGCTTCCGTCGATATTCACGTCTTCTATCACTAAGAGAGTTCCATCCGAGAGATTCTATCATAGCCGAAACACTGCCATCAAATCTGAAATTTGACGAACCTTGCTGCTCTACATTGAACCATCTCAAGATCGGAAATTAATCGTGAGGATCCCAAATCGCACAGCAATACTCAAGTAGAGGTCGAATCAGTTTGCTCATTTACGTTCAGGATTGGCTTGAAGTTGAAGAATATTCCGAAAAATCGAAGACATTTATTGTGAAATATTTTTTGTAAAATTTAGTCAACTTTGACCCCCTGTAGAAAATCAATGCGCCGGAACCAACGCAAATGAATCCGCTGTTATATGTCATTTATTAGAAAATAAATATGCAAAGTCAGCACTCAAAGAAAAACACTTTCTTATTCTTGCCAAGCTTTTTTTCGATTCTAGCCCACCGTGCGGCGTTTTGAAGTACGGAACTTGATGTTAAAAGTATCCTCAGCGGATAATGAAGAAAAACAATGTAATAAAATCAATTGACGAAGCTGTAACTTTGTGGAACTCCATAACGTAGGAAAGGAAGAGAACACTTTGTCTTAGTTCCACAGTAAATTTATTGTGCGACCGGTTTCGACTAAGGTCTAGTCATCTTCTGGCAGAAAATACAAAAAGTGACACACGTATATACACAAGAGACAACAATAAGCAAAAGGGTGGGGTAAGTCTAAGGGTTGGGAAAGGATGAGGGGAGAGGAGGAAGCAGGTTGACGAGCGACAGCAGGGGGGAGGAAGCATTGAAAAGGTACACATTGGTCAGGTTAAAGGCATTTCTTTTGTGAATTAAAATCTCCATTTGCTCAAAAATATCGAGCTTCGGGCCCTTTGGTAATTGGTGTAGAAGCTTAGCCTGAAAGTCCGAAGAATGATTTTCTTGCAGCAAGTGCATGGAAAAATGTGAAGCATCAGAACCATTTATGAAAGATTGTTTATGTTCCTTAATCCTAGTGCACATACTTCTACCAGTTTGACCCAAATAAATTGCTCCACAGTCATTACAAGTTAGTTTATAAACCCCAGATTTACGAGCAATGTCCAACTTATCTTTACAATTAGTAAGTATTTTACCAATATTGTTCAATGTGTAGAAAGCAGGTTTGTGGTCAGTGGGGAGGGAGTTCGCAATCTTATAGCTAATAGGACCAATAAAAGGGATTTTAACCCATTTAGTAATATCATCCTGTAGAGCAAGGGCGTGGTAAATACGTGACATATTTAATTTTCGTTGTTTCTTTTTCAAAATAGCATCGATGAGTGAGACGGAATAGCCATTAGCAACTGCAATTTGTTTTATAATTTGCAACTCCCGGGAAAAACTATCTTGATTAAGGGGTATATTAATTAATCTATGGATTAGACTATGAAAATCAGCGTGTTTGTGCTGGATAGGAGCATTTGAAGTTGCATGGATCGTATGATTCGTGTATGAAGGTTTTCGGAAAATAGAAAATTTGATCCCATTGTTTTCCTTAGTTAAAGTAAGATCCAAGAAGTTTAAAGCATTATTAGATTCAATTTCACAAGTAAATTTTATGCTGCTATGGATAGTGTTTAAAAAAGCTAAGAATAAATCTAATTGTCTCAACGAACCATTCCATAAGCAAAAAACATCATCTACATATCTAAACCAAACCCCTACATATTTCAACAAAGAATTTTGTGAAGAAAATAATTTTGTTTCTAAATGGTTGAGAAAAATTTCTGAAAACAAAGGGGAAATTGGAGAACCTATTGCTAGACCTTCAGATTGAGAATAAAAACAGTCATTAAACAGGAAGTAATTCTGTGAAATACACAAATCGCATAACATTAAACATTTATTTTCTGCCAGAAGATGACTAGACCATAGTCGAAACCGGTCGCACAATAAATTTACTGTGGAACTAAGACAAAGTGTTCTCTTCCTTTCCTACGTTATGGAGTTCCATAAAGTTACAGCTTCGTCAATTGATTTTATTTTGAATGCTAGTCTAGCAAGTAAAGCTAATTTATATCGAAAAGTGTTCCTGAGACAACGCATTGCGTCTTTAAACATCTTCTTCAATGGTGAATTAAACAAAATATTGACCGATGTCCTAAATCTGCAGAATTTCATATTCTAGAATATTTTATCTATTCATACTGGACCAATGAAACTTATATTTTCGGAATAAGTGGAAAAAAGTCCGAGTTGTTGATAAAAGTCAGTCACGTCACGCCAAGATTGTTATGCCATCTGACGGAAACCATATAAAACCACTCGTTCGTGCCTCGGAAAAAACCTTCATCAAATACGATGGCGGAAGAATTTTTCGAATTTCGTCGTGAAAATTTCCAATCTGTGGTTTTTGTCAATGCCAAATCGTTCTATAACATTTAAAATTTCATAAAAAAAATTTTAGCAGGGTTGCCAACATATTAGTTTAATTATTATAAAATGTTCTTCCAATGTTTTTCTCAGGTAAATCTCAAACTGATATCTCAAGTCTACATTCAATCAGCTTTCTTGAACATTTAGAATTAATTTCAAGGGTACTAACTTTATATATCAGGGCTACTATCGTAAGAACGGATCTCTAAACAGAGAGTTATGCGTTCGCAGAATAAATAACTAAAGGGATATTTTGAGCACAGATTTGTTTCATGTGATTTGTCGAAACTCTTGGGGATCCAGAATAAGCTTATAAACTATAAAAAAGCAGGGTTACTAAAATTTTCGGCTGTAAAGTGAAGGCAGCGATCAGACCTTCATGGAAATCCTAGCAATTAATCATGCATTTATCGAGAATGACCTTTTCTTACTCATATCTCATTCTCTGCTTATCCACTCTGGTGCAAGTTTTATTACGTTGATTTTTATTTTAGACTTACCTTAATACTTACATCATTCTTAAAATGTTATTTCCTTCCATCATTCTCTAGTTTACAATAAATCCAAGTCAATTTAGTAACACTTCATCATCTTCACAATGTAAGGTTTGAAATCATAATAAAGCTTCGCTATTGTTCTTACAAATTAATATTTATTCCTTATTAAGTAATGGATTAACATTTTTAAGATATATGATAAGAGAGAATATCACTCTATGTATCCAAGAGTACATAATATTTTACCGCAGATTCTGCACATTGCCACTTTTACAGAGCATATTCCACTGTGTATTTTCCTACATTTTAGGCACAAATTACTGGAGTTGTTATAACATCCAGGTGAGATCTGACACTTTCTCCTTTTCTGCGGTCTTATTGGCGCACTTGCTTCCCCTGATGAAATTCCCGACAATGCAAAGGAACATGAGTTAGTTGGCTCTATTATTATTATTATTAAGGGTCTTTATTAGGCGAGATTGAGGATTGAGACTAAAAAGTCTCCTCTTCTATCTAACCTGTAAAGTAAAGCTCAATCTATAATGAGGTTCCAATAATTTCTAATACAAGTCTTTGAATTTACTCCTTCCGGCTGAGTTTACGCCCAGTGGTTCCTTTGAATAGAACCCAGCTGTTTATTGAGGCCAGGTACGATCTGTTAAAAAATACATGCACTGGCCATCTCCTTGCAGCCAAATAAGTTAAATATTTCCGGCACATGCTATCCATTATATCTACTCCTACTTTGTTGTAGTTGTAAAGCAAAACTGTATCCGGTTTCTTTTTCTGAGTCAGAAATCATCACGTCATGATGCATTGTACTGATTAAAAGCAAATTTTTTTATTTTTTGCTTGGTAATTTGTCAAGCTATGGCCTAGTCTATTTTTATAAACTCTACTTGAGTATATTTCATCGCTGTGATGAACCGAAGGAGGTAGTTCTCTTCTATTTTTTCTTATTGCTCCAACCAATTAGATTTTTTTTTTTTAGTTTTTCAGCGAGGCTGATTGAAGAGAAGTAATTGTTGCAAGATATATTGATACCGGAGTTTTTGAACGGGTCTGCCAACCGTAGCACAACATATTCTCCAAGAGACTGCCTTGATCCCCTAGCATCATCTTTTCCACAATAAGGATATGCATTTAGGCAATATTTAGACTTCACACAGTACTTGATCCCAAACTTATCTGGCTTATTCGGCATCTATTGGATGATTGGGCATCGGCACTTCGTAGGATATAATTTTTCATTGGCCGTAACACTCTCGTCATGGTTTTAGCAGGCTTGGGAGTTAGTTATAAATGCATTCCAAGGCTCAGAACCCAAAGCAAATTTTTCTTCTCTCAGAGCTTGACTCCGAGTTTCTCTGTGATCAAACCGTCATTGTTTCATTATGCTTACGAATCGATCTTTATTCTTAGTGCTGGAGAATATTTTAGATCGATATGAGTAGATAAGGAAAGTCTATCCTAGCGCGTTTCAAGGTCATTCTACTAAAAACAATGTTTAAAAGTATTTCCCGCGCTCCCTCGCGCGTCACCGCTTGCCCCGCCGCTTACCCCCGCCCGCTAGTACTTTCCCCGCCGCATTTTTAGAGAGAATTATAAAAATGTTCACACTTCTTTAAAAATTAATTATCAATTGATTAACTTAAATGCTAGAATTGCTTATTTAAGAATTGCATGTTTCCAAAATATTCTTTTTTATTTCCTTGTCGTAATCTTTAATTTTCCTTCTTATTAAATTTCATCAAAAGTTTTCCATAAATTAATTCCTATCAGCTTGAAAATATTATTTACCAGGGCAAGTAATGCTTACATAGGTCTTAACGGACACTTTTTATTTAGTTGAAAATATTTTCAATACTAGTTTTTGCATTCTTCAACTCACCACTTTCAGATTCACAAAAAATTGTCAATTTATCTACTCTGTTCGAAATATTTTTTGTTTTTTCACAAGAGTACGCTGACTTATTGGTATGAATTTTAGAATACTTGAAAGTAATTTTGCATTTTATCAATCAGCAAGGTTATGAAAAACGAGAAAAAATTCTGAATTACTAGAGATAGTACGCTCATTTTATGTTGATAATTTGTGAACAGTTCTTCCGAATTATTTAACTCATTTTTAAAAATTCACTTAAGTGCAAAGATGATGGATCTCGGGCTCTTATAGATAAACGTATTCACCGATAGAAATGATTAAGTGGAATAAGGGATTCTCTTTTGAAATAATCTTTCAACTCGCACGCGCACCAAGAATCCGCTGATTATGCAGTACTTGTAACTTCTGCTGACCAAAGACGATATGAAATGCTCTCCTCGAAATAAAATCTCATGAAAATGATATAAAAGAATACCTTATAATGAGTTGGTGAGAAAATTTACCTAGGGGATGAGTTACAGTAAGGAAACTAGGGGTAGCGTTTATACTCCCCCTAACGCGTTGAAATTATGCTCGAATAGGAAGAAACGTTTGTAATGAAGCGGTAGTGGGGGTAAATAATTTAAATAGAACTAAATGAGGGGAAATTTCTCATTTACTCCTAGGCTTCGCCATTGAAGACTTGGTGTGTCTTTGCTTCATTCTTCCGTTTCAAGGTTTTGGAGTTATTCTTCCTGTTTGAAATTATTTCCTCTAAGAAGAAATACAGTAAAGTATTAACAGTTTAAACAGAAATCTGAGTAAGTATCAGTTTATACACTTTCAAGTTATTCCCTAGTATTATTTTTTAACAATTTTTTCAAAAATTTTAGGATGGAGTACAGTCAGTTGAACCCTCAAGTAGGCGGTGACCATTCGATCGTTGAGATTGACAGGGCCATAAAGGGTCGACTGAAAACCTACTGGATGGTGAGTGAAGGGCATAAAGACCTTATATCATTTCTAAATTATACTTCCGATCTTTTAATTCCGAGGATAAGGGATGAGCTAAGTAATTCTGCCCTTAAAATTAATATTGTGGTTATGGTAAACTTTGAGAGGGGTGAGGAGACGATAGAACGAGCATTCAAAACGAAAAATGTTTGGGTTTTGCTAGCCGATGACTTTGGGGAAATTTTAGGAAGTTTATTTGGAAAATTACTTTAGGAAAAATCCGAGATGCAGGTGAAGGGATCAGGGTGGGCGCTGAGTAAAATCTTGGGTTTAGAACTCTGAATTGATCGTTACACTCCGTTACGCGGATCAACATTTATTGAGTTACCACCCAAGATCGCAAGCAGAAAATCTGTTGTAAATGTTAGGAATGACGATCAGTTTTGTTTTAAATACGCGGCTTGGGGAAAGAACATTCATAAAGACCCTCAACGAGTCTACAAAGATAATATGGATGAATTCGACAATGGGTACGATTGAGATTGTATTGAATACTCAGTCAAACTCTCCGATATTCCTAAATTCGAGCGAACAAATAAAATTTCTATTAACGTTTTCGGGCTAGACGAAAAAACAATGTCTATACAATAAAAATTGTAAATACCGAGCTTGCAGATCATCGTGACCTATTATATATAACAAATGACAACACGGCTCATTATTGCTGGATTAAAAACTTTGAGAGTCTAATCCATCTTCAGATAACAAAAATGTCGTAGAATTTACATTTGCAAAGGATGCTTCATGCATCATCATGACGAAAAAAATTAGAGACGCATACAGCAAACTGTAATAGTAAAAAACCCGCGAGAATTGAGCTAACTATCGAGGGGCATTAGATATTAAATTTTACCAAACTCAGGCATTCATTTCCAGTTCCGTATGTAATATATGCAGACTTTGAATGTATTCTCCAAGGTATCAGCACTTGTGAATCTTTACCTAATGCATCCTACACGCACCCTATTCAAAAACACGAACCATTAAGCTTTTGCTATGTTCTCATAACGCCCAATCGATGTGAGACACCACAGCTTTACCGAGGTCCCAATACTGCACATTTCTTTATGCAGAAAATGAAAGAGGAAGCAGAGAGAGTATTCAAGTTGTATAAAAACGTTGTGCCAATGGAATCGCTTAGCCCGGAAGAAGAGGCAAATTTTAAGAATGCGTTGTCTTGTCATATTTGTGGTAAAGAGTTGAAGTCAGATGCCGTCAGAGATCACGATCACTTGACAGGTAAGTATCGAGGGCCCGCACATTCGTTTTGCAACCTGCAATACAAAATGCCAAATTTTCTACCTGTGTTTATTCATAATCTTTCATCGTATGACGGTAATTTCTTAGTTTGGGAGTTAGACTATGATGATAAAAAAATTAATGTGATTCCGAACACCGAGGAAAAGTATATTTCATTCGCTAAGTCAATCGAAAATAATTTCATCATTAGATTTCTCGACACATGTCGCTTCACTGGTAACAAATTTAAAACCATTTAAATGTACTATTACTAATCGTATGTCAAAGTCGAAAACAGCTAATCTGGAAGTTTCATTAAAAAATCGAAAAATTATTTATGCGTTATATTTTGGCTTTTTTTTCGAAAGGAATAAAATTAATTTACATTATTTTCCTACGGCATTTGAAACATATAGTGACTTCATTATTAAAAATCAATATAATAAACCCTTTTTACATACTCCAAAAGTTTAAAACTGTTAGGTTACTTATAAATAGGAAAAATATCAAAGTTAATGTAATATTGGTACATAAATGTTTAAACATTTTTTTTAATTATTATAAATAGAAAAAGATATTTGGTTAAAAAAGTTAACGTTTACTTTTTTAACCCGCCTTCCTAGGTAAAGTAGACTTTTGCTAAATATAGTATAAGTATGATACTGAATTATATCTCAACTTATGGTAATATTACAGTCTACTTAGGGATATTTTTATTTTTTTAGTTACAAAAAGTTCTCATTTTTCTGGAGATGCAGCATTAATGTCAATGTTTAATAACGAAAGTACCAATTTTCCTCGAGAGATGGCATTAGTGGCAAAGATAGTAAAAACAAAATCTCCAATTTTCCTCAAGAGATGGCATTAGTGGTGAAGTTTATAAACAAAAGTTCCAATTTCCCTCAAGAGATGGCATTAGTGGCGAAGTTTATAAACAAAAGTTCCTATTTCCCTCAAGTGATGGCATTAGTGTCGAAGTTTATTATACAGTACATTTAATGTATCGAATGTCAATTCAATTATGGCTATCGATATCGGTATGGACAATACACGGAGATAGTGACAATTTGACTTTATTTGAGATTTGACAAGAGAGAAAAGATATATAAAGATTCCTTTGATAGAAAGAGGAGATATAATAATTATAATATATTAATAATCGCTTCTTGTCTGGCAATGGGGTATGACTTAGTGAAAACATCTGAGACGATAACGGGAATGAGGGATGTCGGTGTGTTCTGTTTTACACACCACTTCCGGATTATAAAGCGGATACATTAAATGTAAAAATGATCATCAAAAAAATTGCGTATTGCTGGAAAAACTTACTCATGTATAAAGGGTAGATTATGATACAATTTGATGTAAATATCATTGCCACAAGTTGCAATGTATTGGAGAAATTAGATGATTAAATACAATTTGACGTCACCATTCTGCTGGTTGCGTACTCAATTTTCGTTTTGCATCGCTGCAAGTGCAATTGAAAATACTTGGACGAAATAAATAAATAGGAAGCTAGAGCATAAAATTGACTACAAATTGTGTTAAAAACCATAGGCCGTATTCATAGATTTTTTAGCAACCCTTAGCTACAGCTAACGTGTGACTTTTTCCAAATTCCGTATTCATAGATTTTGACTTGGCGCTGCTAAGGCTCTATTGGCATACAATGTAACTAAATAAAAAAGTTATCGCTAGTGGCGCGGGACCCTTTGTTTAAAGTGTAGCTAGCGGATGATTTCGACGCCATAATGGAATTTCTTCCTCTGGTTATCAGTGTGCAGTTGAGCGATGAACCAATATTGTGTATTATTAGTTGTAAATTTGTTAGTTTATACATTCTAATTAGATTGTTAACTGTATTTCCTTAGTGTAGTATTGAATTTATTTATTGTTTGCATTCTATTTGGTAGTTTATACGTAGCTGACAATATCGAGTTCATAAAAAGTTTTGTTCTGTTTGCTCTAAAACGTATTTTTTCTACATTTTAATGTTATTTATCACTTTCTACTCATTAACTTTTATGAGGGGGGTATCATTCCTTAATTTATCCTAAGCAACTTGTATGAATTTCAATTAGCGTCTACTTATTTCTGAATTTGTATTCGTTCTACGATGATACTGAAGTTTTCTAAGTAAAAGAGGTGAGAAAAATAGCACATGGATGATTTTTTTAAGAGTGTATTCGCCTAAAGTGAATCTGAGATACTTTAAAGAGAGTTTTACATGTAAATATAGATTTGCGGAATTGTGACCTGAAAGGTTACTTCGATTGATTGGGAGAAAGCCGAAGAGAGGAAGTTATATTTTTTTATTTGTGAATGGAATGATTATCATTTGCCTTTAGTTACAGTATAGAGAAAATTGTGTGTTACATTTACTTTTGACTCAATAGTCGGTGTTTTTCATGACTGATTGTATAAAAGCTGCTTTAAGTATGCATGATAAAGATAGGTGGATTATGGTAATGGTGAATGATGTTAAAGTAAGTTAATGTGAATTTATAATTTGTTTCAAAACATTCATTTTTAAATCTGGACCATCAAAAGTTTTACTTTAAGTATAGCATCCTTTTTTTTGTAAGAGCAGTGTTATTTATGTCATATTTTGCACTTGGCAGATACATTGAAAAGGATAAATGGAAAATGCAATCCTTCAATTCTTAATATCAACATGAAAGAGAGAAACTTTTGTTAGGAAATTTACTGAACATTTACATTTCTAATTTAATTCATAAGGCTATAATGGAAATATCTTTGTGATAACCTTCTGTGGTATTTTCTTTGTGAGCTTGCACCATTCTCATATAAAATTTTACTTTATCTTCTACTTTGCAAATCTGCTAACATTTCTGACATACTATATTAATTATTTTTAGCAATGCTATGAAAGTGAAGTAATAATCAAGCCATTTTTATTTGAATGAACCTTAAAAGTTGATCAGTGATATATGGTATAGCCAGATTGAAGAAATATGGCCATGTGAAAATGTTTATATACCAACTCTTATTAAATTATTTTGCTTTGCCAAATACTTTTTATCTCAAATATTTTTATTTTATCTTAACTTTATCTCTCATGTATACTATTTCAAGTTTTAGACTTATTTTATAAATATGATATTGTGAAATCACCATTTAATGATTTCCAATACCAATCATCCTGCAGGACGTTTTCATTGCCTCTCTGTGTTTATACTTCTTCATAATGAAAGAATAATTGAATATATATGTAATAGACTAATTTCTATGAATAAATGAAAATTCCAACCATTTTCCTCAAAATTTTGACAATTATTTCTGAAGATTGAAACTAGTTTATAAATCTTAACCAATTTATACCATTCCATTATCATATTGCCGGTCAAATAAAAACTAATTTACCTTTCATTGATTCAAAATTCATTTCAGAGGTATGCTAGACTTTTATAATGCAATAATATTCATTACTGTTATTAAAAAAATGTAATATTCACAGGAAGCATAATAACTACCGAGATATGTCTATATCTGTGAGTAATAGCAACAAATAGTAAGAAAGAACATGATACTCTCTGGAAACGATGGTTTAGTAGTCAACACACATTTCTAAACTTGTCTTGTGTCCAGTTAATCTCTTCATGACCCCCTTTCCGAATGCTTATTTATACTACATATGAACTTCGGGTCTCAAATGAATGTCTTTATATGAAAAACGAGAAATCTTAACAAATAATACAATTTAAATTACCCGAATATGTACCCTGCCACTTTAAGTTATTAACAAGACATATAATAGGAAATTACGAAAGAAAATCTAGGTGAATTGTAGACCTAGTGAACTCACCTCACCTTGCCTGCCTTTCATATATTTATACCATACTATTTACGGCATAAAAACCTTAATAATAATAGTTTATTTCATGGGCATGTATTGCCCTTTTCAAGAATCATACATATTATGTAATAACAAAAGAACAGAAGATACATTTATAAAAGTATTACGACTAACCTTAAGAAGAAATCACTACAGAGACTTACACAAATGAGTTCATACAAAAGAGAACAGTTCATATACAGGTGAAAGAGGTAGGTTGAAAGTTTTACAGTTTAGATTTGATGACCTTTTTAAATGTGTCTAAAAAGAGATGGAAGATGTCAACATTATAGCAGGTTCTATTTAGTTAGCGCATGATGCGGAAGATTGGAAGGTAGTAGAGATAGTTTTTTGGTAGGTAGGGGATTTCAAAGAGTTTGCAGCTGCGGGTAGGTACACAAGGAACTTTGAGGGTTACAAGGGAGAGAATTTCAGAACAGGAAATCATGTTCTTTAGGACTTTATACATGAAAAGTATACCAATGTATTCCCTTCTAGCCTGAAGGGTAGGCAGGTTCAGTCGACTTAGTATGGTTTCATAATGGCCAGGTTCTCTTACAATGTCGAATTTAAAAGATATCATTCTGAGAAATTTGTTTTGGACTCTTTCTAAAGAGTTGATATATTTATTGTAATATGGGTTCCAAATGATTGAGCAGTACTCAAGTTGAGACCTTACTAGGGAGGTGTACAATATTTTATGGCAATAGATATCCTTGAAGTCACTACATGTCCTACCAATAAAGCCCAGCATTTTATATGCTTTTGAAGTGATATTGTTCATATGCAAGTCAAAAATTAGCCTAGAGTCAAAAACCACTCCTAAATCAGAGATGTAGTTCACTCTGTTTAAGCACTCATCTGATAGAAAATAATTAGCATAGGTGGGCGTTTTAGATTTGTGATAACTTATAACATTACACTTCTGTATATTGAGTTCCATTAGGTTTTTGCAACACCATTCCCTGACCTCAATCAGACAATTTAGCAGTAGTTTGACAACACTATTGCAGTTGACATAATGATAGAATTTAAGATCATCAGCATACAAGAGAAATTTGACAGAGTTAAGAGGATTTCTGATATCATTAATGAATAATAAAAACAGTAGAGGACATAAGTGGGATCCTTGCGAAACCCCTGATTTAGCTATAAATGGAGATGAAATTGAACCTATCACCTATCCCTAACGAACCCCTCATGAGTAAGCTGACAGGCGAGCGGTACCTATTGGTATTTATAAACGACTCCCAGCAGTCCTCTGATGAGGAGACGGACTCGTGATAAATTTGGCAACAGCATTCCCAATTAACTGTTTCACTATTCAGTTTTTTTTAATATTCCTTTCTGCTAATTTGTTTCGGTTTACATTAAATCTTGTATTGATGGCAAAGTTTGAATAGGTACTGTAAATTCTAATAACATTTAAGCTCTGCATGACAATAAAAATCAGTTTCATGTCTGTCCTCATCCATTTTCAGCTCTACTTGTATTTATTTTCATGTTTAAAACAAGGTTCTGTTGAGCTCAATGTTCCTGTCATTAACATTTACAACAGTCCAAGAAAGGAAATGTATATAAATAAAAAATATCTACAATTTATAACAAAACTATTAAATTTATTATAAAGAATCAACAATTTACTAAGGCAGCCGTTGTTGAAACTGCATTACTATAATCAAGATAAAAATAGCAGGTTAACGTTTGTGAGGTTGTAGTTACTTTATTGTATCTGGTATGATATTTCCAACTGTATAGAATGTTTAATTTACGTCCTCTTGGTAAATTTTTTAAAAAGTGAGGGTGATTATACTTTAGAAGGCTTTTGAAGAAGGACATTTTGTGAAATTTTAAACCTCCCACGAATCGAGTTCGGGTGTCATAGCTTTGACTTTGAAAATTCCCGACACGGATGTATCAGTTAGCGTAACGCAACATATTAACGCCGGTAATGTCAACTTTAAGTCGATTAAATAAAAAAATCAAGAAAAAATATTGCCTCGGAAGCATTAGATGAATGAAGCAGCTGCTTCATCCATTTAATGCTTAACAAGTTTCGGTATCTAGATACCGAAACTTCTTACACAAACAATAGAAATTTCGACGTCATAAGACAATATATAGGAGACTTTTCACCAACTTTCTTCACATTCATAGATAAATCCTATGAATACTTTCTCTCACGCACCATTAATTTCAACTGATTCTATCCATGAGATTTATGATTAGAATAGAATATTTTATTCAGAAAAATTGTTTGTTATTATTCTTTTGTTGTATTGTTTCATTCAAAAAATACAATGCTGCAATGTAAATAATATCGCCTGCCTGTGAACGGCTTACAAATCAATTTACATGACATTTAAGATCAAGAAACAGGATTATAAATATTCATCTTTTTGGTACTCTTGAGCCAGATATATATAGGCTCATCAAAGCCCAAGATTACAAATTATTTAAAATTTTGAGTATTTCATAAATTAATGATGAAAATTAAAAACAATTTCAAACGTTTCTAGCAAAATAAAGCATGAAGTTTACAAAAACTATCACAAAAAACTACTTATGATTCCAAAAATTATAAATACTGCATCTACTTATCTATTGCACTAATTATAATATGAAAATCAATATCAAATTCAGCAATTATATAATGATTCACAATAAACATATACCAAGTATGTAATACACAAGACTATAGAAAGCATTATATATAAAATCACAAAGTACAACAGCAGATATAAACTAAGATACAATCATTAGCATCCCATAGTTAGAGCAATAAATATACAAAAACAACTCAATACAATTTTCACATATATCATAGTATGTATGTACTAAGGGATCTGTTATATGTTTTTCAAAATTCAGTACAAAATTTTTTAAGCAAATATTGTTTGATTTCTTTCTTTACGTTAGACATAGTATTTCTTAAGTGTATGTTATTAGGTAAGTCATTAAATAACATAGGTATTATGACAACAAGTCACTTCCTGCCGTACATATATTATATTAACTTGGTGCATCAAATGTTATTCTATCTTTCCCTATCATGCCATGTTTTGTAGCAAACTTTTCCTTGTGCTTACTGGAGAAGAAATTTTCTGTAAGCAGGATGTAAGTGTGTAGGTATTGTAGAGGTTCCACTTTATGATTTATTTCTTCTCTGACTCTAATTTTCATCACTTTTGTCTTGTTAACATTGAGTTTTAATCTGTTATCATGGCACCATTTATTATTGTTATTTAAGTCAGTTTGTAGAGCTCTTTCAGCCTCATTGAAGTATTTGTGAACAGATATTAATACAGCATCATCAGTAAACAAGTATAATTTACAGCACTTTATAACAGAAAATATATCATTGATATATATTAAAAATAGCAATAGGCCTAATACTGACCCTTGTGGCATTCTACTGTAAATATTTACTTTTTCTCCATGGTAGCCATATGCGTCTAGGTTACATATCACGACTACGACAACGAAAGACCACAAAGAATCAGCAATCAAGAGTAGGAATCACCCTTGCACAGCATAAATATATCTCTACTAATAAGTATAGTAATTGCCAATAAATTTAACCTCAAGGAAATCAATATTTTACCTAATAAAACTAATAAATTCACATTTCTTAACGACTGCACAAGCTGAGGTTTTAAAACATCCGTTAGATAGTTTTAAATGCATTAGGATAAAATAAATGTATACCGAAAATATTCTGCTGATTTGTACACTAATTCAAAGAAACTTTGAGGATTTGACAGTACACTATTTAATTTTATTCATCAATTGTTGAATCTAATCGAACGATTCGAACAGATTGTCTACCATGTTTGTTGTTCACAAAATTATTACGCAGTTTTGCCACCTCCGGTATCAAGCCTTAGGGGTTAGCTGGATCACCTACCTCGGTTACCCAGCTTTTCACAGCTTGCGAGTCTCTAAGGGGGTTGTAAGAGGGAGAAAGAGGACTATAAATACCGTTTTTGGCCTAACAATCTATGAATACCGCTGCACGTTTCTATGTAGCAAAGCTACGAAGAAAAAAATTAATATAGTTCTCCATCGCTGAAGTACGCCTTTGATAACATCGACATAATTCATACGTTTCCTTTTTTTTAATTAAAAAAGTTATTTGTATAAAATTATTTACTTTTATCAATTAATTGTTATATTGTTTGTTGATATTGTTTTAATTATTGATATATTTTAGAAGTAAACGTCTCGAAAAAGATTTGATTCCTATGAATACATTGAAAATGGCAAAGGACAATTTACTGATCGAACTTTTCAAATTAAACTTATACATTAACGCCATATATTTCAACTTACGAGGAAAATTGGAACTTTTGTTTATAAGCTTCGACACTAATGCCATCTCTTGAGGAAAATTGGAACTTTTGTTTATGAGCATCGACACTAATGTCATCTCTTGAGGGAAATAGGAACTTTTGGTTATAAACTTCGCCACTAATGCCATCTATTGAGGGAAATTTGAACTTCTGTTTATAAACTTCGCCACTAATGCCATCTCTAGAGGAAAATTGGTACTTTCGTTATTAAACATTGAAATTAATGCTGCATCTCCAGAAAAAATGTGAACCTTTTTTTAACTAAAAAATAAAAATATCCCTAAGTAAACTGTAACATTACCATAAGTTGAGATATAATTCAGTATCATACTTATACTATATTTAGCAAAAGTCTACTTTACCTAGGAAGGCGGGTTAAAAAAATAAACGTTAACTTTTTTAACCAAATATCTTTTTCTATTTATAATAATTAAAAAATGTTTAAACATTTATGTACCAATATTGCATTAACTTTGATATTTTTCCTATTTATAAGTAACTTAACAGTTTCAATCTTTTGGAGTACGTAAAAAGGGTTTATTATATTGATTTTTAATAACGAAGTCACTCTATGTTTCAAATGCCGTAAGAAAATAATGAAAATTAATTTAATTCCTTTCGAAAAAAAGTCAAAATATAGCGCATAAATAATTTTTTGATTTTTTAATGAAACTTCCAGTTTAGCAGTTTTCGACTATGACATATGATTAGTAATAGTACTTATAAATGGTTTTAAATTTGTTACCAGTGAAGCTAATGACGCTGGCATGAAGCGACATGTGTCAATAAATCTAATGGTGAATTAATTTTCAATTGACTTTGTGAATGAAATATACTTTTCCTCGGTGTTCAGAATCACATTAATTTTTTATCATCATAGTCTTTCAATTACTTCCCTTCAATCAGCCTTGCTGAAAAACTAAAAAAAAACAAAATCTCATTGGTTGGAGCAATAAGAAAAAATAGAGGAGAATAACCTCTTTCGGTTCATCACAGCAATGAAATATACTCAAGTAGAGTTTATGAAAATAGACCAGGCCATAGCTTGACAAATTACCAAGCAAAAAATATAAAAATTTGCTTTTAATCAGTACAATGCATCAGGACGTGATGATTTCTGACTCAGAAAAAGAAACTGGATACAGTTTTGTTTTACAACTACAACAAAGTAGGAGTAGATATAATGGATAGCATGTGCCAAAAATATTCAACTCATTCGGCTGCAAGGAGATGGCCAGTGCATGTATTTTTTAACATATCGGACCTGGCCTCAATAAACACCTGGGTTCTATTCAAAGAAACCACTGGGCGTAAACTCAGCCGGCAGGAGTATATTCAAAGACTTGTATTAGAAATTATTGGAACCTCATTATAGATAGAGCTTTACTTTACAGGTTAGATGGAAGAGGAGACTTTTTAGTCTCTATCTCGCCTGATAAAGACCCCTAATAGTAATAATAATAATATTAATAATAATAATACTAATGAAAGGTTAATTTAATACAATACAATATTCAATACAATTTTAAGAAATACAAAAGTGTAATATTCAACAATGAAAGAAAAAAAACATGTATATATAAAAAAAAATAATAGGTTATCATACACAGCTCAAACTTACATAGAATTAGAATAGTCTGGTCCTGCTAAGCAAAATGCTTGTCAGCAGGTTCCATTTGGGTAATCTACAGTAAAATTATAGGAATGTAAAATGAAGAGTTGAATAAATGTAGAGTACCAAAAAATATTAAAATTACAGTTAAATACAACTACATATCAATATTTATACAAACACACAGTGCATGTTAAAATACAATTAAGGGTTCCAAAGGTTAATACATAAAGAGTTTGCAATAAACAGTTTATGTTGAGACATTAATTAGCCAGTTTTTTTTCACTTTCACACACCTTATGGAATTCATATTTAAGAATTCTAATGGTAATTTGTTAAATTCTGTTGGTATTATATATTCAAAAGAGTTTCTACCATAACTGGTACAGGGGATATTTATTTTAAACAATTTTGTTGGCCTCAAACTCTGGAGAATATTGTAGTTTCTTTCTGTTTTGAAATTATTTGAGTAATAATTATCAATTAACACAGTATATCTAAATAATTTATTGATTCGCAAGACTTCAATACATTTGTATAATCCATCAACATCTAAGTTGTATTTTCTCTTTTTGTGGCATAGCATTTTAATGAATTTGTTTTGTTTGTGTATCAATAGGCTATGAAAAACACTATTGTTGTAACCCCAAACAGTAAATCCATATCTTACTATGTTTTCGAATAGTCCATGATAAATTAGCTTCAGGGCATTGTAAGATAACATATTGTTTACATGGTATACAATATAGATAATCCTCCTCAAGCTGATATTTAAAGCAATTAAATGATTTCGAAATTTAAATGCTTCATCTATAACTAGACCTAGGTACTTATATGTACCAACTTGCTCTAATGCCTTACACTTACAGTTAACCCTTCTTCTGTGCAGGCACTTGTTAGAATGCATTGGTATTGTTACTTGTCTCCTATTACAAATCTTTGGTGTAATGTGCATTACTTTTGATTTATTTTCATTGATAACTAATTTATTGTCATGAGCCCAGCATAAGAACGCATAGAAATCTCTTTCTAGTCTACAATGAGCTGTATCAAAGTCTTTATGAACAGCAATCAAGAGAGTATCATCAGCATAAAGTTGCAATGAGCATTCCTTAACATAGCTGAAAACATCATTAATATATATAAGAAATAGTATGGGCCCTAAAATTGAACCTTGAGGCACATAGAGCTTGCAGCTTCGTCACTTAAGCAGTCATTAACTTTGACTTTAATATTCCTATCTCTCAAGTAGCTAATAAACCACTCATACAAGATCCCTCTAATGCCAATTTTGTACAGTTTTCTAGAAGTATCTCATGGTTCACTGTGTCAAATGCTTTCCTTAAATCTATAAATAAAAAATTACAGAAAAATAATAATAATAATAATAATAATAATAATAATAATAATAGAGCCACCTCCCTCATGTTCCTTTGCAATGTCGGGAATTTCATCAGTGGAAGCAAGTGCACCAATAAGACTGCAGAAAAGAAGAAAGTGTCAGATCTCACCTGGATGTTATAACAAATCCAGTAATTTTTGCCTAAAATGTAGGAAAATATAAAATGGAATATGTTCTGTAAAAGTGGGAATGTGCGAAACTTTTGATTTGAAAATGTAATCCTACCGAAATCACATGTGTCATCGTTGAATGCCAATAATAAATAATAGTAATAATTAAATCTTAATGACTTTGCCCTCAGTATGTATAATTGAGCAAGTCTTTCTATAAGAGAAGAAGATTGTATAATAAAATTGGAGCTATTTTTTGCCGTTTTACTAGTCAGAGTCACCTGCCTAAGAAAAAGGCCTAAGCTTGTATCGTTTGGTGAAGTGGGGGTAGCGTAGGAGAGAGAGTTCGGTGGAAGGACTGCTTGTGGGCTCACGTACTGCAAGGTCTATAACTGAAAGGCAAAAGACTCCTTTTCCCGAAGAATGTAAATGGGATCAGAAGGAATATTCCTGGTGTTCATTGGCGAGGCATTGAGCTGTTAGCCGTTCTGTTACTTGAGTGTAAAATTTGCCCAAGAAGTAGGCCATATGATGCAAAATACTCGCCTAAGTTTTAAAGGTTTATTGTCGAATAAAATATTATCTTGATTAATAGTCACGGACCTCACGGACTCGTTCACAATTTCTTCACACCCTTCACTTCACCCCAATCTCGCGAACCACTCATTTGAGATTTTCCATAGTAACAAGAATACAAAATTAGATTCATTTTTGGAATGCAATTTGCTGTTGCTCGTCTAAACCTGTGTTGGTGACACAAGTAAAAGTAAAATGTAAGTGTGCAACGCATAGTTAACGTTATGATTGCTCATAATGCCCAACTTTCTTCACTGACGACTGAAAACGTCTCGAGGACCTCCGGTAGGCGGTTTCTCCATTTAATTTATTCGCTTGGGAGTGTATTATCAATATCGATTTCTGCACATACTTATATTTTCAATAGAAGCCATATTCTCAATGCAAGAAAATTGTGGGACTGAAAGTAATGAGAGGTAATGATTGGAATTTGAGCAATTGAGCAAATTGAGAGTAATGATTTATAAGAATAAGAAAGACTATGAAGATTGTTCGCAGTAATATGTTTCTCAATGTGCTTGAAAATGATTCTAGAAAATAAATTGCCAGAAAATAATTTAAGACTATCAATCCAATAAGCATAATTTGGCTGTTATCAGATATTTTTGATGAAATATAAGGATTAAGATAGTACAACTATACCACTAACTACACCGCAACTATACACTGTAATTATTTTGAGAAATTATCAAATATTCTGCTACCAAAGGAGGAACGAGAAATGGCTCATTTTGTGTCTATATAAGGATTTAACTAAATGGTTTTGAAAATCAGGAATAAGAGTATACCGCAAATGTTAACAGATTATTTGGCATAAAATGACTGAATCAATAGCACTGTGACCCGATTCCATTTTGCAGTAGACTCGCGTTGATGCGTCTTGAAATTTCAACTTCGTTTGCCTTAGGTGGTCGTAAGTGTTTAACTCAACACCAAATTGTTTCCCAATGGCTTTCTCCTCAGTGTGTATAAATTAGTAACATTAGCCTTTCTATAAGAGACGAAAATTGCATAATAAAATATTGCTTCCGGCTGAGAGGAACGAAAAACCAATTACTTAAAAAATATTCGGCAGGAATTGAAGAGGCCCTCACTGGAGGGCTTAATGATTTTAAAACAAATTTCTCGGATAAGATATGGCGCAAATTTTTCAAGATTGCTTTACATTTATCACATCTTGGAACATAACCGGTTCGAATAGCGAACCTCAGCAGCGGTTCGGAGCGGAGCTGAAGAAGCTGCTAGTCGCTCCGGTTCGGAGTGGAGCGATTGTTGGAGCGCTAAGAACTGGAGCTCCGAACCCTAATGAATCTGGAGTATTTATAGACGAAATTGGGGCTTTAATCAAAAATCTTGGGTATAATCGTACTGATACCCAACAATTATCAATATAATTAGTTCGTTGACTCATTAAATATGCATAATTTTGTGAAATATTTGCCTACAAAATATTTTCTTTGTATGCCTAAACTCCCTAACTCTAGTAGCAAATGATTTAGCAAAAATATCGTGCCTGCGATACCCGGGAACTCTTATTGAATTCATGCATAGCGAAAGCCAATTCCTATCATAACGCCTGAAATACAAATATTTGTTATTTTTGTACCCCATTTAAAACTTCGTAGGAGTAATATTTTATGAATTAAGTTTAGTGATTGGGTTATTATTATTACATTTGCATAAAATGTGAAGTTAGTCAAAATCTTTAAAATATTTTTCACCTCCGTCAAACCTTCGCGCTCCGGTTTATGCTCCGAACCTGAAAGCTCGCCCCGAGGGTTCCCCTCCGAACCGGAACGTCATTCGAATCATTCGCTCCGCTCCGAACCGGATTGTCTCCGGAGCGGGGCAACTACTATACGGAAGCTCCGCTCCGGTTCGATTCCCTGCTCGAGGTATCGCCTCTCATTTCGTGATGTAAGAGCAATTGACCCAAACGCAGTTCGTGTATCAGTGTTTTTACCGACTCCCGGATGCCTAAGTAGGCAGCGCTTTTTTCTTCGATGAAAGCGGACCTGCGTTCGATTCCCGGTGGTAGCCCTTGTGCGAAATGATCTACGCTGTCGAAGCACTTTTAACAATACTATTTTCCACCAAATTTCCATAACGAACAAAAGATAATTTTCCTCTTCTCTGAAGGTAAGAATTTGCTCATCTCAGCACGATGTTTTTCTTACCAAAATTTTCAGGATTTGTTCTCTTAGATTTAGTCAGAAATATAACAAACAGAATGAATTCATCCTGTGAGTGCATTTCTCCTGTTTAGGAAATAGCATGAATCGCAAAAATTAAATAAATATATCATATTCCATCGTATTAATATTTATGTATAAGATTTCGATGCCAGTCTCTAGCATACCGAAACAAATTACGGACAATATACTTAATAATATCGGCATTGGCTTCCGCCATGCGGGCAGCGCGTTCGGCTTTGGTGAAAGCGGTCCCGGGTTCGATTTTTCCGATGGGAGCTCACGTGCGAAATGATCTAAGCTGTCCAAGCACTTTTAGCAATACAATAATCTGAGTATTGAAAGGAGACGCCTCTATGAGAAAAATTTCCAATACTAATCCAACAAGTGCAAGTGTATATATATATACGCAATTTAAAGTAAATTTCGTTAGGTAATAAAACATACCTGTACTAAGTAGCACATTTTATAATTAAAAATGGCGTGCTCTCTTGACCCCATCGAGGATCTTGACTAGTGGTAAATGGTAAAAATGTCACAGATAAAAATTCCACGAAAACAATATCTCACTTTTTGATAGATAAAAATGCAGTTTTACCTGGATTCAGCCACAGAACCGCCGAATTTCAATTTCAATTCAAATTATCGATATCTGAACTTATGGCTTTTTTATTTGTATCGTAATTTATCCTTTTTCTCACAAATTTGGCCTTTTATTTACATTCACCTCATTTTGAGACCTTCCAATACATTTCCTTTTCCCTCGTCTAAAATCGCTCCATTCCCATTACAAATCCGTTTTCTCAGTTGCAAATTTCTGCATAAGGTTATTCCCTCACCTTCGTAAAACAAAGAGGGTGGTTAGTTGTTTACGAGTGGTAGTGCGCAATCATGCGGCACCAGTGGTTCATACAGCGGTCATGGGCATGGGTTGCTCTAGGCTGCAGGTGTTATCTCATGTCGACGTCGCTTACTTTGGTTTTGCTAATGCTCACTACTCAGCGGAGCACCGAGAGGGCCGCAGCCCAAAAGCCGCATTTGATCGTGGATCGACTGAAGTCCCTCGAGTTTGGTGGAAGAACGATGACTAGCGCAATGGGCTTCGGAGAGCCTTGGGCGGAGGCGCGGATGATTTCCCCTGAAGAGTTCTCGGGCTGCGCTTACGAAACCGGCGGATCGCCAAATGTTTTGGTAGTGCAGATATTTATAAGATAGAGAGGCCGTAGCAGTGGTGTAGTGGAGTGGGAATGGCGTTCCCACAGTGGTTTTCCACAGTAAAAAAATAGCCAGTTTATTGCTAAATATTGATTCTGTATAAAGACTCAGCGTCATACACCGAGTTCAGATACATTCTAATTCTATGCTCTTGGCTATTGTAGGCATTCTAGGAAATCATATAAATACGACCTTCCTTATTATTCGACAAATAAATTTAGCGTTCCCACACTGGAAAATTTGCCACGACACCACTGGGACATGGTAATCAGCAGTAGTAAGAGATTCTCCTTTGGAAGGGTATTTTCGAAGCTGGACATCAAAAGAATTGACGAGATTTAGTAACAATGGATTGCTGTTATAATTCACCTTCTTTTGCGAATAGCGTAAGGTGCCCAAACCAAAAACTTAAATTGGGATTTCGCAACCGCTACTACACCACATATGACAGCTCGCAAGCCGTGTCGATGTATGCAGAAGATCGAATGATAAGTACTGCGTTTCTTTAGCAAACGATAAAATAACTATCCCAAGGAATTTGAAGTAGTGACAATGGGCGCAAACTCTCCGTAGTTAACTTTATTCGAAATGAACATTTGTGTCAATCACCCGAGTAATATTGATGGAATAAACGCATGTTTAGTCGATTCAGCTGAAAATTCCGGATCACTCTCACGAATAATTTGGATGACTTATATCCGAAGAATCTGCAGTGAAAGTATAAAAGTCACTAACCAGCCTGAACTTCAATAAATCTCATTTTAGTTAGATGCGATTCAACGGCTAGAGGGCAATTAAATGCGCGATTAGGAATAGCACTTGAAATCGGCTCAATCAACTCACTGCAATTAAAATTATGCATGCTATAATTAATGCCAGTAACCATAACAGTTCAGTCCTCACTCATTGTAGGGACATGGAAAAGTAAACCAGTTATCCACGTGAAATAACAGCTGAAATACGACCTTTGAGGAATAAGTACATATTATTCATTCATTTCAACGAGTAATCTTTTTAGGGCGAAAAATTACGATAATAAAATCGCATCAGCTCCATAGTCTGCAACCTATTCTCGTCGTATGCAATCAGGCTGTTGAATTTTGTAGTAGAATAGCTGTAAGTGCTTCGAAATCTTAGTTAACCACACCTGCAGGCAAAAATTGCACGCGCTTTTATGAATGTGACGGTAAACTACCGTCCGCGCGCCCGGATGAAGGGCACGTTGGCTTCCGTCGAGCCCGGGACTGCTTCTACCGAACGCGCCAATGGCTGTTCGGGAGTCCAGTTGAACAAAGATTTTAAATAATGATATTATTGTTTTAAAATACTCCTAGCACTAAATGGATCTTTTCGGATAATGAATAATATTCAGGGATATCTATTGTTTCATCAACGGTGATTACAGCGATATTAATTTAAACATATGTTGCTCCATAGTAATATGAGCATTTGATGACTTTACCCATGTTTTATATTTTACAGGAACACTTTGTTTGTATTCGATTTTACTGGAAAAAACAATATAAGAAATTTTGGTGGTGAAACCAAATAAAAGATATTGTTATCTCATCAGTGATTAAAGAAATTTTAATTAAAAAATAATATTCCTAGTAACTTACGGTGATACAATGAACGAATTTTGGTCCGCGAATTCAATTATTTCGTGAATGTCGGTCGTCGTCCGAAAATTTCGTATTCCGGAAACGCAAAAACATTGGAATCAACTGAAAACAAATTTAACCCGTTCATCGACCCAAATAATGCTTAATTTAAATTTACCATACTAATTTGTACGTATGAATCATTCCACATACTATCAAGTTGATACCCAACTTCTGCTCAATAATCCCCTCCCTATGCATATGATACGTAAAACATCGGTATTTTTTTATTCTACACCCGCTCTTAGGACTCAGTCTCAGTTGTTCGAAAGACAAGCCCTTTGATTTCTTGTCTAAAAGTCTGGAGGGAGTAACCACCATTCGATCACGCCGTGCTTCTCTAGCGTTGGGCATTTCAAAGTTCTTTGCCTCAACCTTCATTTCACGACTCATGCGCGACTTCTTCATTCCTCAATATCTACGCCTCTTCGGCCAACTCCTCGAGTTAAAAGCCGACCACTTAACATTGACCACTTTTCAGCCTACATTTACCCACTCCTAATTCTTAAACTATATTAGTGAAACAAGAAAGCAAAAAAATTAATGAAATATTTTTATATAAAATTAAATCACGATTTTAATTATTGCAACGTTGCATGAGTAGTTTCTTATTTACGATTTTGTTCGCTTCGTATTGTAGGTGCTTTACCCCAATTCAAATTAAACCGATAATTTCTTCCTTGCTTCAAAATTCATAGAATTTCGACTCTTTAATGTGGTAGGGATCTATTTGATGGCAAGGTTTTCAGATTCGATCTGGGTTTTCTTTCCTCATTCCCAATTGTCCACATTGGCGATGCTCCTCGATCTTTTCTTGTCTCTGATGCATACACATTTAACTGTCATTAACGGCACTCGAAACCATACGTTCGTAAGTTAGGGAAATGTTTCAAATGAAGAGGAGAAGATTGCTCATAGAATTGAAATTGTGTATGCATCCACAAATAAATCCAATAACACTATAAAATTTCTTCTAAGAAAGAGCATTTCAAAATAAAAATATTTCGCTTTTCCATTTAAATCCTACATACGGGAGAACACGTGTCACAAATAAATATCACGTATAATGAATGTCAAATTTATACCATTCTATCCGCGTATATTTCGTGGCGCACCTGTTGGAAGGCTCATATTTGAAGAATGTACCACATAATCTTAACACTCGTCATTTATCAATTGTGCGTCAATTTTATTATCAACTTAATTCCATTATGATAAGCGTTTCGTTAATAACTTTTCAACCATCCGAAACTTTTTATTTTAAAATGTAATCCTACCGAAATCTTATGTGTC
Organism: Sympetrum striolatum; assembly: GCA_947579665.1. Lineage (NCBI taxonomy): Eukaryota > Metazoa > Arthropoda > Insecta > Odonata > Libellulidae > Sympetrum > Sympetrum striolatum. The sequence goes on from OX388350.1 coordinate 16,173,574, forward strand.
ATCGTTGAATGCCAATAATAATTAGTAATGATAATAAATTCGCAATGACTTTGCCCTCAGTATGTATAATTGAGCAAGTCATTGTATAATAAAATTGGAGCTATTTTTTGCCGTTTTACTAGTCAGAGTCACCTGCCTAAGAAAAAGGCCTAAGCTTGTATCGTTTGGTGAAGTGGGGGTAGCGTAGGAGAGAGAGTTCGGTGGAAGGACTGCTTGTGGGCTCACGTACTGTAAGGTCTATAACTGAAAGGCAAGAGACTCCTTTTCCCAAAGAATGTAAATGGGAAAAGAAGGAATATTCCTGGTGTTCATTGGCGAGGCATTGAGCTGTTAGCCGTTCTTTTACTTGAGTGTAAAATTTGCCCAAGAAGAAGTATGCCATCGGATGCAAAATACCCGCCTAAGTTTTAGAGGTTTATTCTCGAATAAAATATTCTCCTGATCAGCAGTCACCAACCTTTTGGACCTCACGGACTCGTTCACAATTTCTTCACACCCTTCACTTCATCACAATACCGCGAACCTTGAGTTTTGAGCGAAAATCTGAGTTTTTCATTAGTAACAAGAATACTTAAATTAGGTTCATTTTTGTAATGCATTTTGTTGTCGCTCGTCTAAAAATGTGTTGGTGACACTAGTAAAAGTAAAATGAGAGTGTACAACACACAGTTAACGTTATGACTGCTCATAATGCCCAACTTTCTTCACTGACGACTGTAAACGTCTCGAGGACCTCTGGTAGGCGGTTTATCCATTTAATTTATTCGCTTGGGAGTGTGTTAATGGGAGAATTGAGAGAATATCGATTGATGCACACACTTATATTTTCAATAGAAGTCTTATTCTCAATGCGAGAAAATTGCGGGACTGTGAGCAATGAGAGGTAATGATTGGAATTTGAGCAATTGATCAATATTCCGCTGCCATGGGAGGAACGAGAAATGGCTCATCTTGTCTTTATATAAGGATTTAACTAAATCTTTTTGAAAATCAGGGATAAGAGTATACCCCAAATGTTTACAGATTATTTTACATGAAATATCTGAATCAATGTGAGCCGATTCTGTTTTGCAGTCGACTCGGGTTGATGCGGCTTGAAATTTCAACTTCGTTTGCCTTAGGTGGTCGTGTTTATTTAACTCAACGCTAAATTGATTCCCAATGGCTTTCTCCTCAGTGTGTATAAATTAGTAACATTAGCCTTTCTATAAGAGATGAAGATTGTAATATAAAGTATTGATTTCGGCTGGGAGTAACGAAAAAATCAGGCGTCGGTACAAATTACGGTGTCACTTAAAAAAAATTCGGCAGGTAGTGAAGAGGCCCTCACTTGAGGGTATAATGATTTTAAAACCAAATTTCTCGGATAAGATATGGCGCTTCATTTTTATAACTCCCCTGTGAGGAGTTATTCGATTCGAGGATTAAAATCTCTACTATTTTCATCAAGGCTAATTACATATAAAATTAGATGTAGAATCCCTCTGATTCTTATCATGCATCTATGAGGAAAGCAGTCGTAGCTCCTAGTCTAATTCACAACTCTAGAGAAAATATCAGGCGATTCCGATGCATCCGCACACGCCGTGGACTGCCAAAAATTAACTGTCAGATTAGACTAGTGGTAGCATTAATATCTTCTCTGAAGTGCTCCCTTACCTTAGATCAATTTTTGTAATCCGCAAGTTCAAGAAAAATTTGTCATTAAAATTCGGTGGAGTTTTCGAATTTTTTAAGTTAAAATGAATAAATCATTCAATTGTTACTCCTTGTTTTACGGTAAGAGCTTGCCTATTCTAATGATGGTTTTAGTGGGTGGGTCGAATTAAACTTGGATTATAAGATTCGATTTCTGTGATGAAAGGAAATGCCCTTTATCCCTTTTTTATGCCTTATTTTATCACCGATCGGAAATGTTACGAGAAGGAAATAATGTTCCGGGAGTCAAAATGTCTGATATGAAAGTTTTTTGAAGCATCAACGACATCATGCTGTCAAACGGAGTAATCGGGAGATGGTGCCAAAAATTCGCTGGAAATAGCAACGTTTTATTTGCGGCCAGCCGTTCGATGGTGCGTTAAAATCAAATTAAATCTCTATCACAAATGTCGAAGCAGTGAGAAATATAAAAGGGAGAAGAAAATAAATGAGCGAACGACATCCATTCCAACAAATTAGCGAAGAGTTTTCGCTATGCAAAACCTTCTCCCACTTTTTTCTCTCCTACCTCTCTCTCCCCTCCCTCCCAACTAGTACATAAACCCCTGAAAATTCGCCGCTCGGCGCAGTCCCTGTTCGTCCGTCACGAGAGGCTCGACCATGGAATATTCCCGACCGTTAAAGTCTCTGAAGACTACAGCTCTACGAATAGCAATTTATAGACTGGAAAGTTCTCGAGAGGATCTCCAAGCGACTGCTGTCATCTTCCTTTGCTAGACATCGCAACCCTGAGATCGCTAAAGGAGATCTTCCACCGAATGCTTGGCAGCAGCTCGTCCGGCTGAATCTATTGGTGCAGCATATCTGGCAGCAAGGCTCCTCAAGGGGTAGTTGACTGAGAAGGCTTCACGAGGCAGTTTTCTCAACCGAGTGAAGGCGATTGACGTCCAAGAAAAGAATCTGACCTGCAGACTACCATCAATGGTGAAACTACTTGGAATGAGAGCAGTCCGTCGCGCAGTCGCCGCAGATCTTCCCTGCCGTCCGCCCCGAATTCTTCGATAGACAGTTGAACCTGTTCAATTTTACTGCGCAATCGAAGATGGCAGTTTCTCGATTCAATTTTTTGAGTTTTCTACGTCGCAGCAGTGCCAATGAATGTATCGCAGAAGTTTCACCAGAATTCCTTGGCAGAGAAGACAACCGAGCGATGTGAGAAGCCTTCTGAGAATTTCAGCCTGATGGAGCGTTCGAATCTGACCCAGCCTACCGATGAAGATCGAGAAGTGTAGTGTTGTGTTTATTGTGTGAAATGGTCATTCTAGTGAATTAGTGAAAGTGAATACAAGAGGAGGTTCTGTTCGCCGATGGAAAGCTGAGTTCTACCGCCGCAGGAGGAGACCCACAGCTCAAGGTAAGGATTCTCCGTCTTTCAGCTGAGGTGGTAGGTTTCTTTAGACACGGGCCCATCCAACGGGCTTAAAGAACAGGTCTGCATTAAAGTTTGGGGGGAGTGGGAAAATTAACTAATTAGGAGCTACACACACAAATACAGACCGGCTTTTTAGCCATTAGAGCATTAAACTTAATTAGTCTTCTAAAAGTCTCTCTTCTCTCTTTTCCGTGGCTGTGGTTTTCATGCCACAGCTACACTATGGTTTTATAGGGCTTGTCAATTGCAATTGATGACGCGATCTCCCCGAAATATCTGGTACCAATTGCAGTTGGCTGGCGAAACCCCCTCCATTTCAAAAGGGGGAAACGATCCGAGCACGATACGCCATTGCGTGGTTTGGAAACTCGTGCAAAATACTTCTATTTAATTAATGTATATTTATATTTTAATTAAAGATTCTGCTTGAGTGTTTTAACTTTTAAACTCATTCAAATATGTTCTTAAATGATTTCAAAAGCTGTGGTGGTTTCTCTGCCTAAGCAATGGGTTCATCCGCATGGTTTTTGTTAAACTTGAGATTTGAATATCTAACATTGTTGAATAATTTGAATTTTTTTATTTGTTTGAATTTTTTCACTTCTGTGGCAGCGAAGCAGTTCCATGCAGTGTTTCCGGGAATTGGAGCAAAGGAAAATCCTCTCGGAGACTTAATGCAACGCCGCTGTCTCCCAGCTGTTCAAATATACTGGAAGAGTCCACTTAGGGAGAGCATTGGCGTTTTGTAGTTTCGCCAGGAAAAGTTGAAAAGTGAGTGAACAATTAAGTCCAAAGAACTTTTAATTTAACCAATCCTATTATATTTTTCTCTGCATTCAATAGTAATACTTTAGATTGTCTTCATATCGGATATTTTCAACGTTTTTTTTCCGGAATGCTCGGCTTTTATTGAAAATGAATATTTTAAAATAAATTTCGGAAATTGAGGTTACACTCCATGGTGTGTAAATTTGCTAGTGTAGTTAAATTTTTTGCCAAAACTTCCCTTCTTACGTGATGAAAAAATATTGCAAATGAAGTTTAAATGTTGAAATTGTCACTTACCGTTTATTTTGGAAGTAAGTCTTGAATAGAACTTTAGTTTTTGTTTTTCAAATCTAAGCGCAATTTGTTGTGACGAATAAGCTGCAGCTGCGATTGTGCAGTTTAACACTGTTGCCAGCATTTGCTAGAACTTAGTTTGTCTTTTCTCGGAATTATATGAAAATTTGAATGTTCATTGTTTCCATGGGTTGCTGAAAATATATAACCTGGTCAGTTTTCGAGAAGTCTTTTATTCCTCATGAAATGACGAAGTAGAATCCATGGAAAGACTATTCCTTCCTTAACGTTCATTAAAGTATTCTTTTGTAGATATTCTCTCTTTAACTCCTCCTAATTTTTAATATTAGAGATGATTTCACAGCCTGAGAGCTTATAAGGTGTGAATATCCATGATATCATAGAGACTTATGTCACAACGCTGGAATGAAACTTTAATATTTTGGTAAAACTGTGAAGATAAATTATTAAAGATTTTATAAATACAAGTATGTGAAGATTGCATAAATTTCTTTGGTACACAAGTAAACTATTTCAATGTTTATGCTTGTTAACTGGATCATAACAGCCTCTTGTTTTTAATCTTTCATACATTTTTATAACCTCACAATTTTGTATTACTTGTAGATGTTTCATAAGTTTACATTTATATTTTCAAAATTTATTTAATACAAATTCTAAAATATTTTTTTCAATATTATTGAGGTTTATCAGGAGTTTCAAATACATTCAAGTAGATAAAGAAGTCTTGGTGAGATCCTGTTGGTTGTAGCTTATGAAGATGCTGTACCAGTTGGGAGGAAAGCTAGTTGTTTTTTGTTTAAAGTAATTCTTTGTGTGGTTGTTTTAATTATCCATGTATAGTTAAGGAGGTTTTGTGATGAACAATGTATTATTTATGAAATATAAATTCTATTGATGGAACTTCGGTTTTGTTTTAGAGAAACCTGATCTACAACCAGGTTCAGAAAATAAGAATTAATCCAAGCTGAATTAAATTGTGAAGTTAACCATATGCCTCAGATTGGTTAAGATATAAATTTATTTTTGAATGAAATCTTATTCTTCTATTTGCATAATTATTCAATCCTTATACTGAAGTTTCTTACCCTTGGCAGACTTGTTAGTAGCATAGAGTAAGGATGGGGTAGAGTGCTGGACAGGCTGCGCAGTAGCCGAGCCGATGTTACAGCATTAAACCACGTGACTTTTCCGTTTTCTAGCGGCAATTCAAATACGCTGTGGAGTTTCATCTTGAAAAATCGAGTTTTTAAGTAACTCTGAACTACGTAGTTAATGGGTATATTATTTTAATAGATAGAAGAGTTTCCACTTAAAGTTTTCTTGTTATAATAATCAACGTCGGGTATATATTTATCATTGTTTAAGAATATTTAGATACCTCTCGTCGAGTTCTTCGGAACGAGTATCAACTCATCAAGGTTTACTCGAGTAACAAGCAAGATAAATACAAAATAACAAAATTTCAAATAAATTCCCAGTTTTCGTTGATTTTTTCGAACATTTCTGGAAAAAATGACGTTTAAGTGTTGTTAAGTTTAAATAACACATAAAGCTAGAGTAACGTTTAAAACTAAGGCAAACTTGGGTTTAAGTGGTCGAATATCACAGTTAACATTTTCTTTCATATTTAAACAATGTGGAACTTTCATGAATAATTTAATAGAAACGCACTCAATTTATTTCAACGAATGAAAGAACAAGATACTTAACTTCCTCCATTCAAAAGTTACGAGTCTTCAAAACGAGACAGGTTCGTCGATTTTTGCGAATATTTGTAAATTGAATAAATTGGAAACTGTACCTTGATATGCCTCCGGTTGAATCAACTACTGGTATAGGTATAGCTCCAAATAAAGGAAATGATTTAGAATGGAATGAAATTACAGTGGGATTTTTCTGATAATATTTAATAATCACTTCTTTAACAAAGTTTTAGGAAACATCCTCCTGCCACATCACTGACAACTTCTCACATTTAGAATTCATTCATATTTAAGTATCATTATTTAGATATAAATTATAAATTAATACATATTAAAGTCTATGGTATTAGGCCGGACTTCGTGGAAAGCCATAATAAGAAATAAATAAGGCACTTCGTAATTTCCACACTGTGTTATTTATTTAAAAACGACCGGTTTCGGTTAACGCCACCCTCAGGTTTCATTTCTTAGTAATACATATTTTGAAAACAATACAGCTATATTTACAGAAGGTAAGTGTAAGACAAAGATTCAGAAAGTTTAATTTTACGCAACAGGCCATCTCTCCATCCGAGATCTTTTTCACAGATGCTTCTAAAACAAGACATGTAAAGGAGTCCATTTCTCTGCTACGTGATACTTCACATTACTACATGTTGTAATTGAATTTAAATTTATTTCAGTTGAAGTTCATTAGTTTATATTTCCTAGCATTGCATTGTAATTTACTTTTAAGAAGCCATACGTGCAATTTTGTAAGGTTAACTTGCAAGGTTAATGCGGTGTAATCTCCAAGGTTTCTAATTGCTTGACAAATATTACAATTGGCAGCAAATAAAGGGATGTTTGATATAAGAATTTTTGGCAAGTTATTTATGTAAATTAAAATAATTATATGCAAAATAACTTTATGTAGGGTTCCAGGAAAGATTTCCATTTTCCAGATTTTAGAGTGTTTAGAGGGCACAAAATCCTTTCTCCTCAAGCTGAGAATCCATAGTTTTCTCCTTTCATGATCTACTGGGAAGCTATAAAGTCAATATTAATAATTATAAATAACGAGAAAAGCCTGCGACACTTTAATATACTCGAGCGCTCCAATGAACTCGATTCAAGCAATAATATTGAATATGCACCGAAGGGAATAATATTCCTAAACGGAAAAACAAAGTTTATCTTGTTATAATCATCGGCTAAAAACTGCTATATTCCATTTTTGTTACATGGAATGCTCTGTAGTAATAGCCGCAATCGCCTATTTGCAAGCTACTTCATTACCTTATTACATAATCTGTAAATGGCAAATGAAAGTTAAATGATAAGAAAACAATTCTAAATAAGTATTAAAATCACCATAAACACAAAACTTACGAGTGATTTCTTTAACGTACTTTTCCTTGCAGTTCCATGCGCAGCATTTCAAAACCATGATTCCCAAGTCCTTTAATCTTTTACGGTTAATTTTCATCCAGATACCGAAAATAAATATTGAGTTACATTAGCCAGACTATAGAGCATCTAAATAAACTCGAATTCAGAGCATCAGCTGTCCGTAAAGGACATAAATACTTAAAAAACCAACTTGAGTACACGAATTTCTCACTTAACTTACCGGCGAGATTTCCGAAAGCGGACCAAAGTCACGTGGTCTCCTACGTTCAATCCTGTAACATGCGCAGAACGCAACACGCGCTCTACCCCATCCTTACTCTATGGTTAGTAGTAACTTGATAAATAGAAGGAAATACAATTCACTTTTTATTAATTTCAAATACAATTTACACCAAGGAAAACCAATAGACAGGTCCAAAAAAGGAAACTGGATATATGATGACAAAGATGAAGATGATAGCTTGACCTGGTGAAGTAGGAGTGAAGGGAGTTAGTCTTGAAAAGAGAAATGTTACAATGAATGAGAGAAACAATAGAAAGAATATATAGACAAGGCAGTGGTAAGATGTGTAGTGAATTAAAAATAGGTAAAGAAGGGGCACAAGGATGTGCTCCTGCAATAATTCTATGTATTACAAAGTTTTTGTAAAAAGAAAAGCTGATGGCAATTAGTAGCTTTAACCCAGAACAACAAACCATACTGTAAATGAGACTGAATAGCTCCATAAAACTGCTGTAACAATATGGTCATTGACAAAGCAATTAAGAGATCTTAATAGGTAACATAGAGTTTAATTTAGCAAGTGAGTTTAGTACTGTTTTGAACTGTGAGGTGAATTTGAATCTTAACTGCGAGGAAATGCTTTCTGAAAATATAAAGTCCTCATATAAACCATACCTCAAAAAAATTCTGTAGTTTAGCTGAATCCCATGGTTAAATAAAAAATTTCAATAAACCAACAAGAGTAACTGCTACAACAAAAAATGCATTGATAATATATTAAATGATATTTCAGAAGGAACAAACTGGCACTTTTTGAATCCAGGTCTATTTGACGAAATATCACTATTCATTTCACTTCCGATCATATATGCATCAACAATATAAAAAAGAGAAGTAATACTCTGTAATGTAACTTGAGCCTAGAGAATAGGTTAATGTTCGCTGATGTAGTAATGAATGAAGAATGATCACTTGAAAATATTAAATGTGTTGATGAAAATCATCACTTATTCTTTAGGGAATTATCAGACATCTTCAATTATGTATTTTCCTGGGTCCAAAAGAAGTCAAAACAAATCTCTTAGAATAAATAAGATCACATCTGGTAAAATTACACCCAGTAAAACAAAGACTTATACATTAGGATTCAAAGCATTCTGGAATTGTGAATGAATTCTTCTCAGGTCTTCTACCAGGTCAAAACAACTTCCTCTGACATTGACCCACTCAGTCTCCTGAGAACGATGGTGGAGTCAGTCAGATAAATAATGAAATGAGTAAAATCAGTGCAAACATAGGAACAATGAAATTTGCAACATTTGACCACTATTATGAGACAAGAGGCCTTACATGCTTCAGCATCCCAAGCACAGACTGACATTATTAGAAGAGAGTCCCCATTATACGGGTAGAAAGGTATATATTAAATTATGAGAGGAAATCAGGCAGTATTCCTGAAAATTTTCAATATATTTCTGATATTAAAGATGAAGGAAGTTTCATATGATACACATGTTTATTGTAAATGCGCGGTGGAAGTGAAGGAGAAAAATTATGCCATAGCGGAGATTGTCGATGCTCGATTTTCAATTAGATGATCATACTACATATTGAATGTTCATTTTTAATAATAATTACTTAATAATTCAAAAAGTACCTAGCCTAAGTACTTCGATTGACCAATTTACTCTAATGTATAGCCACTAATATTGTAAGGAATTCAGTTTCACTTTCACGTTTTACTACCTTCAAACTGCTGAGAAGCCAATATTTGCACAATTTTGAAATAACTTTCAGGTCATCCAGAGATATGGATGTATCTACAGTCATTTGAATTCTCCTGTACATGCATGAGTGTCATCTGAAATTAATGCACTGCAGTGTAGTGAGCCTTCAAAAATTGCTTACACACAGCTGCAATTTCAAAATTTCTACTTCATTCCACAGTCTGATAGTTTTTTTTTGCTAAAATGATGATGTATAATACCCCAAAACTAGGACCATTGTTGTGATGGTGTTTATGGAATAGACTTTATTGCAGATGAAATAAAGAAATGATCCTACATGAAGGTAATTTAAGAACTGCAAATAATTTTTGGATATAGAAATATGGTAAAAAAGAAGACTCCAGAAGAAAGGAATTTGCCTCAATACACTTACCATTGCTAACAATACAGATTAAAAGTTCACATAACAAAACAGCTATTTTGATTAATATATAGATGTGAATTTAGAAAGTGCAGATCTTGCTCAGATGAAATCTTCAATCCAAAGACAAAAATAGACCAACAATAAAATTTAAATATACACTTTTAAAATTTTTAGATTCAAGAGCAGTTTGGCTGTGTTGATATAAATCAGATGATAAGATCTGAGAGTTTGGTGTTCAACCTCAATTATTACATGTAATCTGCTGTAAGTCTCTTGCAGACACCACCTCTATAGTAAAATTCATGGGCAAAATAACCACAGTTATGAGTTAAGGTGGTAGTTTATCATTAATCTAACAAAACAGTGACTTACAAAGATAATGAGAATTTCAAATGGCAAACTAAAGGAAAACAATGTATCAGCAGTAATGTAGGAACAAGGAAGGAAGTAATTTTTAAGTAATTAACTGCAGAGTTCGTGATATTTACAATAAGAGGAGTATACATATAGATCCAAGATTATGACATATTAGTTCAGAAGTTAAACCACAATGCAAGCAAGTGATTGGTTTTGGTTTGTAACACACCCAAGTTAGAAATATCGGAATATGAGAATGTTGGGAAAGTACAGTCCTGGCCAAAATTAACGCACCACCTCCCTAGCGATCCTAACGACCGGTGGTGCGTTAATTTTGGCCAGGTGTGTACCAATTGGTACTTTGCTAGTACTAATTTGCAAAATAAGTACTAGAAAATCGTACCTACATAACGAAGTAATGTTGATGAATAATGGCATTCATCTTGAGTATTCCCTATTGAATACCCAAGTAAGGACAATCACCGAACGCCACATACTGCAGTATAGCAACTAAGCATGCTTAGTTGTCTCATTCCCTCTACTATGTTTCTCGTTTCTAATGATGAAGGCTGTAAGGGCCACACCAGCCTTCGCACTGCTAACTTTAAAGATAGACAGTTCACATTAACTATCAGTTTTCCAGGATAAAGTGTCCATTTAATCTTTTATCTTCCCGCTTTACTACCAGGAAACAGGTTCAAACGGTACGGTCATTCAGAATATCGGCTTACTTTTGTCTCTCATGCCTCACTCACGAAATGCACTACGCCGATGAGGTCCAAGGGACGAGATCGTGATTCAAATCTGTACACGAACAGATCTGCGGTCAACTAATTAATTTATGTTCTCATGCTGTTCATTTAGTAGTACCAGCGTGAACTATTTATCTTGAATAACCGATTTGATTGAGTTAAGATTTCTTTTATTGATAATGGAATCCGAAGCGCCAGAAAAGTTATCTCGGCAAAGTGGCGTGGCTCTTCTTAAGTCTCAGTAAGTGTAGTTTTTCCTTTATTATTTTGTTTTGTTACCTTCCGAATCCTAAATTATATTCCTGAAAACAAGTGCTATGAACAAAATTTTTGCTGGTCGTAAATAAAATCCCACCATTCATTAACTTCGTCTTTCACTTTCGAAGAGATCGATAAAGATTTTGCAACGATACTATGATGATATTGCCGGTAACTGAAAATATTGCGCACAACATTTGATAAACTCTCTTTCTTACATGTTTACAAGTTTTATTTCGTCCGTAATTATCAATTGTTATTTCATATGTATTAAGTTTTTGTATTTTTCTTAGATATATTGTTGCACATCACCCCAACTTCCCAATAGTGGAGACTGTTGAAGAAGAAGAGGTTGAAAATAAAGTCGAAGATTTAATAGAAAATGATGACCTAGAGAGTCCTGCTGCTAAGAAATTAAAGTTTTCTCGAACCGAGAGGAAAAAATTTAGGGGTAAGTGTAGTTCATTTTATAGTTATTAATATCGTATCACAGCATTTTTTGTGTTACATAAGTGAAAGCTTTAATTTAAAGTCTACGTTTATCTGTATGACCATTTTCAATTATGGACTTATTCAATTGATCCATAAATATTAGTGGTGATATCTGCTGTGCATTAGAAACATGTATCATGGCTTGATTATTTTGATATAGTTATTAGCTATACTTAATCTGTATGCTTGAAATTTAAATTGTTTGCTTTAGATACAATTATTTTTCTTTTATGAATTGGATCTATAGTTTTATTTAATTATGGTTTGTAATTTTATTTTTGTGTGGTTTAGAATATGTTTCGAAGCTGTTTTTTTAATGCTGTTTGGATCAATGCTCATGTAGAGTCATCATTGATTGTATAGTAATAATGCCCATAAATTATGAGTGAATGAAATTCAAGATATAATACGATGGCCTTTTGGTGGATAAGTTGATTTTGATAACATTTTGGAATGTTTGATCAAATGTTGTTTGACTTATTGGCATTCAATCAATTTTTGATGACACTTACAACAATATTAAATGATGATACCTTGTCAAATCTTGTATATAGTGAAGTGTCTTACATAAAATTCACTAAGAAGTATGTATAAACTGTCCTCTGGTTTAACCAGTGAGCAATGTATCCATAATTCTTAATTATGACTACTAATCTCCATTTTGATTTATATTATCTCTAATATAAATTTTCGAAATAATTTTTTAGATAATGGAAATGAACTCAAGTTATGAACTTCTTTTTTATGGAGATCTAAATGACCTGGAATTAAATATGTAGTTGTTTGGGAAACAAACAATAAAATGTTTGCTCCAAAGCATTCACTTTGAAGTTCTACCAAGATTTTTATAGAATCTGTTATCCATTTTTTGACAAATGTTTTATTTTTATAGGCCAAAATAAAGTTCGCCCTCCTCCGATGAAGTTTAATAAGCAGGATAATCTTTGTCCACAACTTTTGGAACTGGATGTTTTCCATAATCAAGATAATGAAGTCAAAAACAAGACTGGAAAATGCCAAAATGCTGATGCTTGTCCATTCCAGCACGATATTCCTAAGTTCCTTGCTAGCAAACCTCCTGATTTGGGCCCTAGCTGTCACATTTTCAGTACTTACGGTCTCTGTCCACGTGGGCCTACTTGCAGGTAACTATTAAAATCTTATTTTTTGCTGTCATCTTATTTTCATTTTCTTAGCAATTTCCCTTTGCACCAATGTAGTAATTTTACAACTTAGTTAAATTTGTATTTAATGTAGCTACTTTGGAGTAAAGGATTTGATTATAAACTGCATGTACAGTTATACCTTCTTCCAAATATATTGCCATCGTCCATTAAAACATATGGTATTAAGAAGGTGCTAAGCTGGGGCTGTAAGGTTGATGATGGTTTTGCCAAATTTTTTTTCCCTTAATTTTCCTTAACGATTCCTGATTGGTGACAGTAGGCCTTTCCTTTCCTCGCCATGCACATTCGTTTGCCCTTCGTTGCATTGACACACCCACTTTCTATACCATTGCATCACTCATCACATTTTCACCATTAATCTTATGGATTTGACTGTCAATGTCAGCTGGTTTCGTGTTTGTTGCACTGAGGAATTGGATAACGGACGCAGTTCACAGTCTGAGGGAGAGTCAATGGACTTAAACATTTCAAAGGATGAGAAAATGTTTTAAATGCAATTCACTGATGCTTTAATGGCACCTGCTCAAAGCCAAAGAAGCAAGGAATGATGTGCACATGCCTAAAGTGCCTCTATTCACTCTACTGCAGCAGTAGAGTGAAACAATACTTACTTTTCAAACATGCCTGGTATCTTTATTATTGGGCTGTATTCAGTTTGTCTTTTATATGTCATTTTTTAATCCAGTAATTTGGTTGACAAAAGCTATATCCTAGACTCAAGTGTCTCTTTGTTTGAAATATCTTATATTTAAGTGTGCTGTAGTTTTTATGAGACCTACTTGTTTACATGTAGATTATAAAATGCACTCTTAATTTATTGATTTATTTTATTTTAATCATGCTATTTAAGATTTGCATTGGTACCTTGTTTCATGAGTTTAATTTGTTTTTTTCGCACCGCTTGATATTTGTATTTGTCATATATGAAAACGAATTGCTCTAAAAAATAATGAAAATCACATTGCTATGTTCAAAGACCTTAAAATACACACCTATACACTTTTCATTATTAACCCATTTCAATGGGTTTTTACTCACAATATATTGTGATGTATTGATGTTTATTCATTGTATATTGTATTGCATAAAAATATTTTAGAAGATAAATGTGAATGAACATTTAAATCAGAAAGCACTGTAAAATAACAAAAAATTTATCAGAGTTAACAAGATGCTTCACTTCAGTTGTCTATGAAGTCACTTGCTCATATTGTAATGAAAAATGATTATATTTGTGTATTGGATTTTATACGTAGCTAAGATTGCTTGTAGGGGAGATTTGGGAAAATTATGAGAAAATATGGAGTTTTGTATAAGACATTGCTTTCTTATTCAGAGGTAAATTTGAGTATCACTAGTTACTCGTATTTAGAGGTGCTCACACAGCAAGGTATCACTACAGTAAATATCTTCACCTTCAAATATAATTCTGATTAAGTACCATATTTCCCAGCCTATAAGACGCACCTTGATTTTTCAGGTATGAGTTTACAAATAAACTCATACTTTGTTACATAAGGTTGAGTGCTGGTAATCTCTTTATCACGAGAGATACAATATATTAGCATTGGGATGACATCTCTGTTAGCCCATTGTGAATAAGTTTTGCAGCAAGATTAAACTAAACGTGCTACAGTGTATGCATTTCCGATTTACCTGGGAATTTTTTTAAAGGAAGTTCTGTCATAGAAATATTAAAACTGTATTCCTTACTACTTAATCAAAAGAGTGTTATTGAAATTTGTAATTAACTGAACTATTTTCAATGCCTGATATGGTAAAAATTACTTAATGGTATGCATTTATCCCGGCGAATTGGCTTGCTTATTATAGGACGGGGTTATATCCGATACCATTGGCGCATAAGACACAAACTGATTTTAGAGCATATTATAGAGTTAAAAAAGTGTGTCTTATAGGCCGGGAAATACGGTATTCAAATCCTCTGTGGTTCATGAGTTAAGGATTTTAATGTTTAATTCTTGTTAACCTTTTACAACAAACTGGTTTATTCTAGTTTAGTTCTTTTGAGTGTGTGTACTCCTGCACCAGACAAATGCAAGAGGGTAAACTATATGCCTAAGCTAATGACCTAGCTCAATATAATCTCTTCATGCATGTATCTCCATGCTTTATTAATTTATTTTCTTACATTCCTTTGAATGTAGACTCACCAAAATCAAAAAGTAAATTCTTTTCTGGGAACCGTAAGCTTTGTGGTTAAGAATTGTGTATTGTAATTGTAGTCTAACTCTTAAAACTGCCTTGAATTTTAGAAAAAAAAAAACATTTTGAGAATTTTCCCTTTTTCTATAGATTTGCGACCTCTCATGTCACACCAGAAGGGACTAATGTTGTGAATGAAGAACTTTGGGAAAAGACTAAGGCATCAATGCCAATATTCGCAAACATTCTCTCAAAGAATCTGCAAATAGCCCTTAGGAAAAGGAAGTACAGCTTTGCACGAAGTGAAGCTGTTTTGGCCAAAGAGAAGTTGGATTCAGATGCGAAGAGGGAAGGAAGCACTGATGGGGAAGCATTAGGCGATGGCTGTGTTAGAAAAGACAAGGAATCTCAGCAAGAAAGTCAGGAAAAGACAACTCAGGTGGTTAAAAGTGAGAATGGAGCTACAGATAAAATAGCTGCGGATGAGCCCAAACTTGGACCAGTGTCAGATGAAGATTTGATCAAGTTAAGGAAGGTTGAGAGGAGAAAGGTGAGCTAATGCTTGAACTCAATGCTTCTCATTTCCTGGCTTCTGTATAGTACCTCATACCTTCCAGCCAGTATTTTTTTTAACAGTTCTCAAACCATTTCTTGGTTTAGCAAAGCAACTACGAGATTGGCCAGTTCAGCTGTAATCATAACCATAAAATATAATTGGTGTAATATTATCGATCAAGTAATACATTTATCATCAAATACTGTTTATATGTATTCATTACTTTTTCCTTTTAAGATATTACAATTTTCATTATTTATGTGCTGGAGCTTGTAATGCTTCAACTATCTCTTGAAATTATCTCAGTTTAGGTGTTGTTACAGGAAGCCAAACTTTTAATTCTCTCTTGCACATCTTTTGAATGAGAGCAGAGAATTTTTTCTGAAACAATCAACTAAAATTTAGCAGAGTTTCATTTGCTCTTTTCTAGTGCTCTCAGAGCATTGTGGCTGTTCACCATTTCAAACTACGTAAGTGTACTCTTTCAGTTGGATTGGCAGAATAAACTATATCTGTCTCCGTTAACGACGGTGGGAAATTTACCATTCCGGAGGATATGTAAGGAGTATGGAGCAGATATCACTTGTGGTGAGATGGCCTTAGCATCGTCATTACTCCAGGGGGCTCAGGCAGAGTGGGCGCTGGTGCGGAGGCATTGCTCAGAAGATTTCTTTGGTGTTCAGGTAAGTTTTCATTAATATTTATGTCAATGGAATTAGAGAATATGCATTAGGATCAATTGTGAAGTAGCAATTGAATGAAATTCTGTATGTTCTTGCTGGGTTATCTCCTTCACTTTGTTTTTGTCATCGTTTAGAAATAATTATGCATAAATTTACCAAATTACATCAGTTCTTGATACGTAAACATGTACTTACACAGCAAATTCTAAGTGCTGAAATGCATGCTAACTCAGAAAAAAAATTCTCTATTCATGCAACTTAACCATAGTAGGTAGCATGTGTCTGCCTTGTGTGAAATTCTAGTTAACTACATTTTTTGTGAAGGAAAGGTCTATTTACCTGCGTTAAGAACTTTCTGTACTTAATCAGCTGATTTTTTGTGGTTAAGCTGGCTTGCTGCTAGTTCTTTTTTTGAAAGTCTAGTCTTTTTTGAAGTCTTTAGCTCTTGAAAAAAAAACTTTATTTTGCTGCAACAATTCCTTCATAGATTACTACATTTATTTTCATTTTCTTTCTTACAGCTTTGTGGCAACAACCCATATGTTTTGACGAGATGTGCTCAAATGTTGGAGGAGCAGACAGAAATCGATTTTATTGATCTCAATTTAGGATGTCCCATTGACTTGATATACCAGCAGGTATTATTTTAATTTCTAATATTAGCTTGTATATTTTGTGTTAAGGTGTAGTTAAGTAGTTACAATGTTGCTATTTTTGGAAAATATTCTTTGCAACAGAGCTCCAATTTGTAACATGGATTGTAGTTGCATGCATACAGTTTGTTCCATGCAGCCAAATGTGTCCAACTATCAAAATTAGGATGTAATGTGTGGAAGGAATCGCTTTCATGATGATGTATTTTCCTAGTGGTAATATATCACATTTTGAGGGTCAATTCTTTTCAATGTATGCTTTCCTACCAGGTCAGATGAATCAATTCCAATGGATCTAGTTGTTAGGCATCAAAATGCTCTAAGAAATTGAATTAGACTGAATGTGAGCAATGGCTTGGGAAATCCTTCCATTAACTTTCCTGTATTTGCAGTTTTAATATTTTAGTTTAATAATCTTCTCAGAATATTTGTTGATGCAGCAAACATTTATTTGTAAAGTTTTAAGATGGAACTACTCTGAGACCTTTAATGTTGAGTATTGGCTGTGATTTCTCAATATGTACCATATTGACTCAAAAGTAACGTGCACCCTTTTGAGTTCTTTATTTGCTCAAAAATCAGGGTGCCCATTAGAAACAACAGCGCACTAGATTCTGGCAAAATACTACTTGTGCACATGTCCTGTAGCACATGGCCGGCTACATCCTCAGCTCAACCTGGTTCTATGTAACTCTTCAAGCATTCTGCTTATGTGTTATCGATGTATCCACTGTAAGAACCCCTGAAAAAATACTTTTAAATTACCAATTTTTAATTGGTTAACATGCACACTTACGGAGGAATTTTGTATACAGAGTATTGGCGTATACATTTAGGTATAAGGGGGAGTATATAAAATATGTATAGTAAAAATGTATACAATGCTGCAAATTGCATGACTGCATGTCATATGGTGCACATTATATTTGCAGGCAAATGATTTTCTTATTTCCAACACTCAAATTTTGGAGTGTGCATTCGAGGGTGCGTTATTTTCAAGTATTATTAGTTATTTTTTGTGTGATATGTTCCCTTTCCTTTGTAATACCAATGTCTTTGCTGATGCATATATTCTGATTTTAGGGTGCTGGTAGTGGCCTTTTAAGGAGAGAGAATGCCCTCGGGACAATAGTTAGGAGCATGGCTGGAGTCCTGAATCTGCCTCTTACACTGAAGACTCGCACTGGAGTTCATTCTGATAAAAATGTTGCTCACTCTTTAATTCCCAAGTTCAAGGAATGGGGTGCTTCTGCCATCACTGTAAGATCATGTGCACGTTTAAAGACTATAAATATCCATTCAAAAATTTAATTTTCATAAATTAAATCTCTGGGGTTAATGATTATCTTTTTATTCACAATTTTTTTATATTAAGCTAGCAATGGTGATTGTTTCTCTGAGAGTAACTCAAGTGGATTGGGTGAACCAAACTACTTGTATTTCTTAATATGGTTTTACTAAATTCGCTTGAATATTCACAGCTCACAAAGCAATTATTTAATTAAACCAATTTAATCTGATTTATCTTTTCTGTGGAGCATGAGAAGATACTTTTTCATCACGATCGATTTTCTTTTAAATCATTCTAAATGATATGCCTTCTATTTTATCTGGTCTTATTTATCTGATCTTTCATTTTGTAAATTAATAAAAATGCAAATCCACTCATTGTATTTTATACATAAATACCCTACAATAATCTCTTATAATCTATGATTTGTATTGTATATCTTAAGGATTAAAATTTTAAAAATGACTTTTATGTCCTAAGAAGCCATTTATTTACTATGAATAAAATATCTAGATTCGTTGTTTATTTTAATCTTCAGCTTCATGGTCGGTCTCGTGAGCAGCGGTATACACGTATGGCAGACTGGGATTACATTAATGAGTGTGCAAAGCTTGCAAATCCAGTACCGCTCTTTGGAAACGGAGACATATTATCATATGAAGAATATCAGAGGCACAAGGAAGTTGGAGCTGTTGCAGGTAATGTTTTTAAACAACTTGATAGCGTTAATGAAATTAAAAGATGGCACTGCAAAGTTACTTCTTTGATTTTTCTTTCTTTTTCGATTATTTTCTCGGTTAGAATAAGTCATTTGTGGAATGGAGATCTTAACACATTTGATCTCTGCTTAGATTTAAAGGTGGCTGATGCATGACATCATTTGGATTCACTAATCAAAGGATTAATATGCGGTTTATAGATATTATATTATCTATTTTACCTCATTGATTACAGCTCACAACTAGTGAACTGCCATTCACCTCCAATGTTGGATGGATAAATATAGGGATTGAATGTGTCATATGTTGTAGGTAAATTCCCCAACAAAGGTGAAAACAAAATTGAAAGAGGCTTCTCCCTTCCTGTACAGTCGTAGACAATAGAAATGTAACATTTAGTGGCATATTGTGCGAGGAAAAAAAGAGCCACTTTGAGCCCCTTCTAGAAATCTCTGACAACAACAAGACTGATAGGGAAGTGGGGAGAATCAAGTTTTTGCCAGAGGGTTTGGTAAATTTGGGGATGTCTGTATATACATCTGTCAATAAGTGAGAACAGTTGGGGAAAAAGTCTATATAAGACAAAATGTTATATAGAGTAGATGGCAAAAGCCAATTAGTTTTTGGCTTCTTCTTGAGACTTCTGCCTTGTAACATTTCCTTTCATTGAGAATTTTGCAAGTCTATCTACTATTTTATTGTCTTAAGTACAGTAGAAGTCTGTTATAATGAGAGCTGACAAAAATTTGAAAAGTACTCATTTATAGTACTAAATGTCCATCTTCTTGAATCTAAGGGTAGCGAGTGTGGCAGAATGGAACTGTAGGGTTTTTAATTCTCATGCAAGTAATTCAGAATGTGCATAAAAGTATGTTTGCGTCAAATTTACTATTTCATTGATTCACCAACCATAACTAAAGTGCTGCACAGACTCGTGTTTAATGATCGATGAATGAAAGAATGATGTCCATCATTTGGAAAAGGTACCCTTAATTCATATCTAATTGCTTTCTTGAGATATTTTTCATTTACTCACTTCATAAGCAATGACTCTGTCACGAGGGAGGGGGAGAGGAATCCGAATCAGCACTGCTTTTATCTCTTACATCCTGAAAAACATGATTTGGTGCCAAGTTTCATATGCAAGCAAATCTTACACCTGGATGTTATATCATATATATATGTAATATGGTGCAAAATCGATAAAAAATTCCGGCTGACCAGATGGGTCTTTCCCAATAAGAAACAAGAGACGAGGTGATAATGGAGGGACAAATAGGAGAGCAAAATTTGTGGAAAGTCTCTAATCAAAGCTCCCTGAAGCATTTTTGCAAGGAATGGGTGAGATTTGTTGTGGGAAAGAAATGCGTGAATAAGGTGACAATAATTTTTGCATTTAATTTTTTTCTGATCTTTAATTACTGAACTATTGATTGCTGCCTCAGATTACTGTTTGCTTGTCGGACTTCGTCTCTCACATTAATTAAAAATTCCGAGATATGCCTCCTGCTATACAAATATAAGGAAATGCGGCACTAGTTATACCTATACTTACCACACGTTATAATGGACGTAACACCCTCTCCTTTTTGCTGTGAGACAGACAACGGCCAAAAATCCCCTGCTATAATGCAACTCTCATTACATGCCGTACTCGTTTTAACAGAATTCTAGGAATTCTACTGTATGTACACAGATCTAAGAAATGGGAAGCACTTCTCAGAAAGATAAAAAGTTAGAATAGTGAGGGATAGGCTGGATCATTCTCATTCAAATTCAGTAAAACCAATCCTGGGTTCGACTCCGAATGGGAACTTGTGCAGAAGTACCTTATATGTTTTAGCACCTGAAACAAAACTACAGCTAGTATGTAAGAATGGATAGGTTTATCATTCCATGCATAAATCCCTGAGGGGCAAACCTTACTTTCTGCAGTAACATGCCTGAAAATTGAAAGTTATTTGTGACTCTGTGATGCATCATTCAATTTTATGTAATATTTACCCAAAAGACACAGCAGCTATCAAGATAGATGGATGAAATCTGAGGAAAGAAGGCATATAACATAGGAATTTTTGCATTACTCTTATTGGTTAAGGATACTTTCATTGTGTTTGCAATACCCCTTTTACAGACAATGAAGCTTGAGCTTCGAGACAGAATACTGCTCATGAAGGGGAAAGCTTAGTGAGGGCTTCAAATTATTGCGATTTATTTATTCACCACATTAAAAGTTTTTCTCATAATTCTTAATTATCTTAAAAATAAAAGAAGAAACTGGGATAAATTGGGAAGTGGAATATTTTTTGGAACATTCTCCATAAAGAAAGAAAACCCTGCAAGCAAATAGGAACTGCAAAATATTCCTAATGAAGTATTTTCCAATTTACCTAATTACCGTATTTTCCCATCGATAACGCGCGCTTTATCTATACCAAAATATTCAGATGATCGAAAAAAATGACGATGCGCGTTATGTAATGAAAATTGAAAAACCCCAAACATTTACATACCTATGTACACAATAATTTAAAGAATAGTCTCGCAAAAATATAATGGAAGCATGCTTTTCTAATTGCATTCTATTTTATACAGATCTGCTACTATTACAGTTATTTCATCTCATAAATCCACGAGGAAAAGAAGAAACATAATTTCTAAACTTCATTTATTCTAATACGTAGTACTTCTTTATTCTAATTCATAGTACCTCACGTATACATAGAGTACGTCGTATTATATACACGTACATATAAATAGAATATTATAGGATGGGTAGATCACTCGAATCCAAGAAATTCGTCACCTAAATCACAATTAAATGAATTAAGTGCATTTATTATATCTTCAGGCACATCACCGATTTCACTCTCCAAAGTTGACTCTTCCTCATCTTCTAGCACTGGTGTTGAAATATTGCCTAAAGCTTTTACAAATCCATTTTTTACGCAAGTTACTGTGACACCCTGCCAACTTTCTAAGATCCACCGGCTTATTTCTTCATAAGAAACTCTTTCCATCCTTCCCGATTCTGTGTACTCTTTCATACCAGACATCATCCAATTTTCCCTACTAGAACGTAACTTTGATTTGAATGATTTATTAATGGTTAAATCTAGCGGTTGGATCTTTTTTGTTAATCCACCCGGTATTATTGCCAGCTTGGAATATTTGCTCACTAACTGTTTCGTGTTGTCAGTAATATGAGCACGGCAAGAGTCCATTATCAATAAGGATTTTGGTTTGAAAAAGGATTGTTTCCTTTTTCCCCACACAGTTTCAACCCACACTTTCATCATCTCTTGATTAATCCATCCCTTCTCATTTGCAGCAATCAAGATGCCTTTCGGGAAGTTTCCTTTGGGCAATGTTTTTCTCTTAAAAATAACCAAGGGTGGTAGCTTTCCACCATCGGATGTTACACTTAAGACAACCGTAAAATTCGACTTCTCGTGTCCAGTTGTGGCTACGGAAACTTCTTTGGATCCTTTTAAATGTACTGTCCTGGAACCAGGAAGATCAAAACTAACAGGCACTTCATCCATATTGCCGAAATGTGCAGGATCCACACCACACAGATTTTCTTTGACGTATAATCTAAATTTCTCTACCTTGGCCTCCCAGTCCTGGGGTAGTTTTTGCCCAACACTCGAAGTTGTGCGAATGCACAGATTATTTCGTTTCATGAAACAAAATCCCCATGATGGGTAGGCTTTAAAGTTTTCTATTTTGTATTCTTCCGCAAGTCCTTTTGCCTTCAGCAAGAGGCAAGTTGTTGACACTTTACTTCCTTTCGCTCTTTCGGAAATGACCCATTTGAGAACTGTTTTTTCAAGTTCAGGCCAGAAGCATTTCCTGTATCTCATTGCGCGTTTCTTTTGATGTAAACACTTTATCACCGCTTCTCCTTTCCTCCATTCCCGTATGCTGGACTCTCCCACATTAAATTTTCTTGCAGCCTCGTGATTTCCTTTTTCTTTCGCGAAATTAATGACTTCTAACTTAAACATCGCTGTATATGATTTTCTTCTCACAATATTTTTCTTCTCCATGGGTAATTTTCTTGAGAAAATTCTAAATAACAAAAGCTTACCAACTCAATTCAGTTTTGAAACAATCACCTTGTAGGCGGTACTTTCATAAAACTTGGCAGGTGTCTAGAACAGCTGAGCGGCGATAATAACAAAGCAAAGTAAAGCAAACTGAACAAGAAAATTCCATTTCATTCATTCTCTTATTTTTCATTTGATTTGCTGAAAGTTAATTTATATAGCAAGTAAAAGGGCACACAAACCTATGTCTCGTTTCGACTTACGAATCATAACGAAAAAGCAACAAGGCGGCATATTGTGGTGGCTTGTTTATTGTTTTTTTTGATCCTTCTGTTGTTTGGAGTTAATGAACCCCTGGGCGCGCGGTATCTATACAAATTCATGATAACTACGAAGCTCTAGGTGCGCGTTATTCATAAGGTGCGCGTTATCGATGGGAAAATACGGTACATGCCAAAGTGAGTTAAATATTATTCTATAAGAAGTTGATGAGAGACTCAGAATGTTTTTTGTTGCACTTTTCAAAAAGATACAGACTTGAAACACTTCATATAGTTAGAAGAGTAATCTTTGCTCACGCTCACTTAAAAGGTTTTTAATTTTTTACCCAGATTTAGATAATGACTACAGAAGAAATGGTTTGATATTATATGCAAATGACTTATTCACAAAGGACCATATATTGGACTCTTGGTCGGTAATTAAAAAAAATATTTCAATCATCCTTTTATTAATACAGTTAACTCCCATTTATCCAAAATGATCGGGACGGCAGGCCGGTTCGGATAATGAAAATTTCGGATAAACTGAAGTCCCGCGTGAAACACCCCAATTGCATCAATACCATGAAATATGATCGTAAAGCGTGCGTATGTAAAATGCTATTGATATGGTTGTGAATAAGTCAACATGTTTTTGACTGAAAAATTTGTGTTGACGTGTTAAAAAGGCACCAAAGTATGATTGAAAACTCAAAGTTTTTAAATGCTGAATAACAAAGCTCGTTTATTTTGCGTTCTTACAGAAAAATTAATTGGCAGCAGGGGTGTCACGAGCAAAAGTAATGTGTCGCGATGGTATTTGGTGGGTGGGGTAGGTGCATTTGGAAAAATTTGTTAGGATAAACGTGATTTGGATAAATTGGAGTTAACTGTACATTCAAACAACATTATCGTAGCCAGGATTTGAACTGGTTACCTCTGCCCATTCCATGCTTAACCCCTGGCGAAATTCATTGAAATGAATCATTCTTTGCTTGAATATTTCAACAATTTATGTATCATCTTCAAGCAGATTATTTCTTGATTATTTTTATTACCTGCATTTCCATCCTAAACTTATCAATAACATCTTTTTAGTTGCTAATCCACAACTAATTGCAGAATATTTAAAAATTATATCTTCAACACAATGAGGACTAATATTTAATATTTAACTGAGACAATAGGATTTAATTAATATAGTCATTTATGAATTGAATTCAAAAAGAATAAATATTCAACAATTGTCTAATGCTTGAAGTTACTCTTAGTTTTTAGTATTTTACTTTCAGATCTTTATATTCATATTGATTTGGAGTTTATTTTTGTTTATCAATAATTGATACTTTTCTTACAATAAATTATGTTGATGTATCATTTTTACAAAATGGTGTTAAGATTCATTCAGTGACAAATGATTTATGACTCAATTATTGTTTTTAATACATCATATTTTAAATATAATTTTATGTAAATAATTTACTTTTGGTTTGCTTATTATTTCCTGTGTAATCTGTCCTAACAAATCGTCATATTTAATGGCAGTGGTGTTGTCTACCAGAAAGCAAAATCAAATATTTTATTCAGTCATGGAATATGAATGGAATAAGTAATGTTGTAAATTATCTGATTTTTTACCTCTGATTTATTTGTTGGCTTCTTCTACTCATATGTTTATCATATATTCCTTTTTATGTTTTTTTTAAATCTTTTCTACAGGTGTGATGATTGGTCGTGGTGCATTAATGAAACCTTGGATTTTTCAAGAAATCAAAGAAGAAAAACATTATGATATATCTTCAGGGGAAAGGTTTGAAATTCTAAAAAAATATGCCAACTATGGACTGGAACATTGGGGAAGTGACAATAAAGTAAGTCATACTAACTTAGCTAATTTTTACTTTCTACATATATGTAGTATAGAAAAAGTATTGTTTTCATGAAAAAATTGACTTCGAGATTTCAACGGAAATACATGTTTCGGGGTCCGTAGAACACGTTTTGTGTATGTGTGTGTGTGATTGTGGGAGCTCTAACGTGAAACCTATTAGTCATATCAATACCAAACTTCATACATAGCTCTATGGTGGGTGCTGTCAGAGTTGATTAGTTTTGGAGTAAATGGGTTATCCAGAAGTCGAGCTTTATTCTTCGAAGCAAATTTCCATTTTTGCAAACTATCTCCATAAATATGATATTTAGGTATATTATATTATTTAGAAAAGTTTTAGAAAATGTAATTTACTATAACTTTTGCATTAAACATATTTTTGTATAACTTATTGTTTAGTAGTTATTCATAAAATACTGGTAAACCGGAAGTTGCTGATTATGTACTTTGTGAGCGAAAGGCCAATTTCATCGTTTTTCATCAAAAATATCCCAAAAACATTATTTATAATGTTTGTGACGTAAAAGATAATATGATATAAATTAATCACTTATCTTCTAAGTTTAGATTGAATATAGAGTTTGAAAATACCGTCGTAGATAAATATTTACATCTTGTATATGGAGAAAGTCATGTGCTTGCCACATCAGATTTTTTTGTGATTGCAGTGATGTATGGTCATTTTAAGCAATGCTATTAAATCATGGTTATTTTACCAAGCAACAATTTTATTTTCCATTTATTGCAGCCCTGTGCACATTTTCAGTCATAAACACTAGTCAAAATTCAATTTTTCCTTAGCAATTTAGATAACGTTAAAATGTGCATAAAATAACTTCCTCTTAATTAATTTTAGTTATTCAATTCTTATGACCTGCTTTGAAATGCAGTTTCATTATTTTTTGCAATGAAGATAGAAAATTGTTGTAAAAAACCATGAAGAGGTATTTTCTTGAAAGATACGTTAGTGTTTGGGTACTTATTTTTTTATGAATTGATTTTTACTATCACAATTCTAGTAAATTCATTTTCATGATATTATGTTTCATTTTCTGTTTTTAGGGTGTGGAAACAACAAGACGTTTTATGTTGGAGTGGCTTTCATTTTTGCACCGTTACATACCGTATGGATTGCTTGAAAGGCCACCTCAAAAAATCAATGAACGTCCACCACCTTATGTTGGGAGAGATGATTTAGAGACTTTGTTGGCCAGCCCTGACTGCCAAAGCTGGATTAAGATTAGGTGAGAAGTGCTTTAGAATTTGTAAAGTGATGACTGAAATTCTTGTTTCTTGTTGTTTTTTAAAAATAAATCACTCAGTTATCTAGCTATTATAAGTGATACTTTTATTCCTCCATATAAATTCAAAGTAAATAAATTCAAAATAAATTCATATAAATTCAAATGCATAATATAAATAAATATTCAATTCAAAAACTCCATATAAATTCAATTCAGTTTATTATTATTTTTAATCATCTCTGCTTAACATATTCTCGTGTCATGCTGTTATTCCTTCCTTTTTCCTAGAATTGTCATTATTTCATTTTGGTAGGTAACAAATCATTCATATCAAGATGTGTTTTTTCATGATCCTGGATGCTGGAGAAGGAATTATTAAGTTAAATCTTGCAATAGCTGAAAGCATTGACTATGAGTTATTCACATTTGTATATCTCCGTAACAAATATGTTGAAATATCGAAGCAGATATTTTATGTTGAGTTAGTTTAGAATAGCTAGTGTTATGACGAAAAGGTGATTTTGATCAGAGTTACATTTATTCTTTCCAGCCTTTAAACTTCACTGAATTCATCATTTTGTTGAAAAAACGGTTTCCATTTTATTTCATGATCGATTATTGACATTGTTTTGCTATGAACATCAAATCAGTTTAAATCCCTGATTAAAGTAAACTGCCAATTATTATTTCTCGTAAAAAGTTGAAGTTGTATTTTACTTTGGTGACAGAATTTTCATGGTCTGCATTGCTGGTATAGAAGAAACAACGCTCCATAATCATAATACAGTGAACTCCCGTTTATCCAAATCGCGTTTATCCTAAATCCACTTTATCCGAACAAACTTTTCTGAACTCACTACCCACACCCACCGAATACCATTGCGACCCTTTATTTATTTGCTCGTGACACCTCCTTAAAACTCCTGTTCTTTCCCGCTGCCAAATAAAGTGGATTTTTTCTGTAAGAACGCAAAATAAACTAGCTTTGTTATTCAGCATTTAAAAACTCTGAGTTTTCCATCATACTTTGGCGCCATTTTAACATGTCAACACAAATTTTTCAGTCAAAAATATGCTGGCTTATTCACAACCATATCAATAGAATTCTACGTACGCACGTTTTACGGTCATATTTCGCGGTATTGACGTAATCCGGGGTGTTTCACACAGGACTTCAGTTTATCTAAAATTTTCATTATCCGAACCGGCTGCTGTCCCGATCATTTAGGATAAACGGGAGTTTATGGTATATTGAATCTAATTTAAGTATTAATATGGCATCCCCTCATTATCATAATCTAATAGAAAATTATATTTATTTGTGTATAATTTAATACTTATGCAAAATTCTTTGAATTCCATCTTATTACTTCTGTTGAATCATTATGACTAACAATTTTTTTCTGATGATGAACTTTATTTATTTTCAGTGAAATGATTCTTGGGCCAGTTCCTGAAAACTTCCACTTTTTGCCTAAACACAAGGCAAATTCGTGGAAGTAATTTATTTTTTAGGTAGAATTCATTTGTAAGGATGTTTATAAATTCAGTTGATGTGTATTTTATTTGATTTTCCCCATGAACGTGAAACTATTTCATAAAGCGTATTTCTTTCAAATCGATAATGCTCTTACGAGTTGATTTGCCCATATGAATGAAGTATGACATGCAACATTTCTTATTGAATAAAATGTGTATGTTTAAAATTTTTTATTGTCAAGGAAGAAATTCTAAATCTAAATTATTGTTTATTTTATCATTGGCATACAGTGGTAAAAGGAATTATTTTTTGGTAAAAGGAATTATTATCTATTGCATTAAATAGATTTTTTGTGTTTCTCTTCTTACAAGTTCATTATTCACAGGGATGTGAAGAATTGGCTTTATTATAACTGTGGAGTCAGTTGGGTAAATTGATTTGAATATACCTTTGTTATGGATCATTGTACATGCTCTGAGAAATTCTGATGGTTTTATTTGTGATTAGTGGTAAACCTCACAGATTTTCACTAGTTTCTTATAATAGTTATTTGCAATTTGTCATATATTCTCAATATTGATTAACATCCTTTAACATCCATGTTATTACTTCAAAATATTCATCATGGTTTTATCTTCTATTAAAATAGTTAATCATTGACTTTTAAAAAAAGCCAACCATGAAATGATGCAACATTCTTGAAAGGTAAATTGAATTGATTGCATTGCAAGAAAATTAGGTTTGGAAGGATAGAATCGAATTTGCGCATGAAAGTGTGCTGCTTAAACCAAAGTTACACAGAGGTGAGAAACAATGACCTGGCTGGGACTCAAACCCAGGTCTCACTTTAGGGCAAATATTTAGAATACCTGCCTGGAAAGTGGGTGACCTGAGTTTGAGTAGCAGCCAAGTCACTATTTTTCACCTCCGTATAAAATTAGGTTTTATAAAAGTTGGGTTTGTGTATGTTTTACTGTTTCATTCATGAAATGTATCCAAACAACAAAGTGAGATCACATTAACCAAAGATAACTTTTATTTAATGTTTACAATGAAACTTATTCTCATGTTATTATTCCATATTGCAATGACAAACATATCTATCTCTTTGAATTCAAGATGGCTGTAATTTACCATTTGTAAAGGCTATTCTTCATCACATTTTGTTAACGATTAAGAAGTAAGAGCATAAATACATGCCCATAATGAATGAGCCGAAGTTGAGTTGCAAGAGATTTCTTGTGGCTGAAATATGTTACAAATCCACATTTCCGTCTTCTCAAGCTTTCTTGCTCAATTTGGCCAGCTTTGGACAGTAACTAAGTAAGCAATCCACCAAAAGTTTTGCAATCAAATCTTTACCTAAGTATAAGAAAGCTGCATGGAGACTTCAAACTACGAATTGAATTTATTGCACTGTTATAGTACTCAGAATGATAAGATAGTAAAGAAATTGTCATTGATGAAGTATTAGGGCTATTGGATAGCCAAGTTGGCAGTGCATTTGGCTTTAATTCTTAAGTTATGCCTAAAATCTTAGTTAAGTGAGTAAAACATTGAGTTGAAACTGCATTATTTGTTACAATGGTGTCCATGTATCTGAAGCAAGCACTGCTGTCCATGGACTGGAAGGCTGAAAAATTTTTTGCTTAAGACAAAATCAATTATTAGTCATTCTCTTGTAAATATTATTCTATTACTTTGAAATATTTAGTTACCTTCTGCCTGCTGGAAAGAAATGTGAAATTGTTACATGTATCTGATAGTTCACACAAATTTTATCGAATGCCATCTTGGATAATCATGCTATCCTTTTGTTGATTGCTAAGTATTTTTTAATGATCTGCATGATGAAATCTAATAGGGCACACAGCGTAGTCCTTTGAATAAAATGTTACTATATACTGCCAGCGGTGGAGGGAAGACCTCAGTCCCTTTATATATGCTTGGCCCCTTTCACTTTTTTGTTTTAATTCGTTAGGTTTCCTTATGAATGGAAACCATAAGAGTGAAAAGGGCTTTAGCATAATATAGGGACAGAAAATTTAGTTTACTTTGGCTAAAGAGGCTGGCAGCAAATGCAATGAATTGTTGCATTTTATTTGTATGACTGTGTATATGGCACTAGAAATAGCCATGCTGACAACACTCAGTTAAAGCCTTTGAATTTCATTTTTCAGTTATGTTAGATTTTAGAGTGTAGGCTTCTCGGTATGAGTTTGATGGACCTTAGTTATGCTAAAATTCATACATCTACATCATCAGTCTCTTCTCGTATTAAGTTAGTACAATCAAGCATCCGTTTCAGCAAATTTCACTGTCTTTGATTAACCCTTAGACGCTCAAAGTGCTGATCTATTGGCTCAAGCTCTTCTTGAGTGTCTAGGGATTAAGTTTTGTGCAATTGCTATGAAGCAATTCAATGAAGCTCTAATATCTATGATATGATAACAAAGAAATGCCTTGTTCTGAAATTAGGCAGCCTTTTGTTTCATTTTATGAAGGTCATGGAAAGTGTAAGGATATTATGTTGTGTATTCATGGAGTGAACCGAATATTTTCATAATAACATGTGTGGATTTCTAAGAAAAACTTTGACAAGAATGAAGATGAAGCCTTAGCCAGCTAATCACAGGGTCTTACTGTGTTTTATCTTGGTGTAAATTACTATATCAATTACAGATATCGTATCAAGAAAAGAATGATTTTTTTACGTCGAGAAATTTGCTGAATGTCTTCAGTAACGTCATGCATGATGAGTTTGAATTAATTGACTCTTTGGGATGATTATATTTACATTTAAACCCGATTCAACTTTTCACACTCTAAAATAGTTTTTTAAAGGACACTTTTTATTTGAAACTATTTTTAAGGGTGGCAAATTTTGGAAGTCTCTCTTTATACTGCTTTTATAATGTTCTTTGCGTATCTCATTGTATTCAAAATAAGTTCCAAAGTATTCCAAGTGCCATTAAAGAAAGGAGTATTTGTTGCTACAATATCGAGTGGAAAATTGTGAGAAAAATTCAATGTATACTGACCTCTGATGTATCCAATACTTAGAGATTATATTAAGTCTAATTAGTAATTTCCTTAGGTATGTTTGAATAGATTGTCATTCTACAAAACGGGTATACAGTAAATGTTTGTCATTTGCATTCAGAGTTTTTCTGTGCGTTTTATCTATACATTGTATTTCTGTTTGCAGAAAGTCATTATTTTATTTGAAAAGATAAAATAATTCTGATTGGGTTTAATTCAAACAATTTTGAGTTTGAAATGTTGATCCTTGTGTAAATTATTTTGCATTAACTTTTTAACTTAAAATATAGCTAATGTTATATGTGCTGATATTGTTTTCCTAGAATTACTGCGTAAATCTAGATGCCTCAAATTCTTTAACTTTATTAATATGTGTTATGTAAATACCAATTGTGTTTGAAAGAAATGTCTTAAACATGAAATTCTATTATCTTCTGTGAGGCACTTATTTTGGCTTATCGTCTTGGGAATGTATGTACATCTCTTCAGCGGACTTACATATTAATATAAACCGTGCACCTTTTTTGGCAGCACTTAAAGAATTTTACAATTTTAAATATCCTGTCCTCCAAAAAAAAAAAATTGGCTTAGGCAGTTTTCTTGATAATTTTAAGTCATTCTAAAAAAATTGGTAGTTACCATATTTCATGATATATATTAATAGTTTGAAGCATAGCATTCAGGGGAAACATTTTATATCCATCTATCCTTGGAGCATTAGATGCAGTCTCTCTTTGAAAGAGAGTAGTTGGAATATCAATAAAACTCAGTGATTGTAACGAATCAAACCAATTTATTCTTTCATCCCTTGAAACAATGATTTATTACTGAGGAAAATTGGCTCATTGTTTTGCTAGGCAGGCACCTTGTTGACTGTCAAGAGATGTTTCTGATGATCATTCTCTTTAATTCATACAAGTATTCCATCTTGAACAGTCCAAATATTTTTATGGTCTTTCTTGTTTTGGCATGGCTTTAAATATTATTTAAATAAATTTAATAAGTACTTTGAGGTGAATGTATTACTATTTTTTCAAGGAAAAAGTTTTAACTTCAGGTAAATAACTACATAAGTGTGGCTTAAGACTTAATGTTTTCAGTAAAATCATTTTGCAAAAAGTCAGTTTTTGAAAAATATCTTTTTATATACTGCAAAATTTACATAATAAAGTGAATTAATGGTTATTAACAAACTCATTGATCTAGTACATTGTATTGGAATTGGTTATACTGCTCTTATAGAGATTGAAAAACTAAATTGAATCTCTTAAAATACATCTGTGCTGTTCGTTTAGAAGAACAATAACTATGCTATTAAATAGTCCTTTCTATGCAGAAAATTCTAATAAGCAGTTTTAACCTAGGCAAAATTTAGCATATATTTTAATGATCTCTTATGGTGCTGCAGCAATAAATATTTGAAAATAAATTGGTACAGTGATGCATCTTATTGGACATTCTTTCTGAAAGAAGAGAGATTGTCATTCATATGATTTATGAACATTTGTTTGACAGATCTGTAAGGGCAACGACAAAAGAGGAAAACAAGTTTTTAGTATCAGTCACATTTTTTTAAAGGCTTTAATTTAGCATCTTAAAATAATTAATGATATTCATGTGTCAGTAAAACGAAATATAAATTTAATAGCACATGTAATGGAGGGAAAATATGAGCTTTAATTCAAAGAGTACTATAAATTTTAAAGTAAAAATCTTGAAAGTTTTAAAGTGTTTTTGGAAGGAATTGGCCTGCCTGGTTTGTTAATTCATTGCCTTATGAACTTTCTCTCGAAGGAAAAATTTTATAAATGGACCAATGGCTTTGCCATAACATTAATTGGAAATAAGGAATTTTAATTTTTTTTCTTGACTGTCATGCTCTCATTACTCTAATTTCCAAGGAATTGCTTTTGCCAGTCATCTACTTTGTTTGCTTCTTTGCTAACTCAGCCAAAACCTCATGATTAAAACAGCCATTTTATATAATCCTGTATGATTACCAATAATATTAAATCAACATTTAGAAAAAAGTGCATGGAAAACAGACAAATGAGTAATGCTATAGTTTTTTTATGCGGTGCAGCTCTCAGCTGAAGAATATTCTGGTGTTTTGTTTTGATTAATAGCATAAGCAATCATTTACCACTGTATACTAAAGCTGAAGGAACTGGATAGTGTTATATTTTTCCAGATGTTCTGAAGTATTGAGTGAGAGTTGAATAATGTGTGTCTCAACAAGGTAGAATAATATTTTATTACCTTGATAATTAATGGTCTGACATACTTCATGGCAGTCCTACTTTTAGAGATGTAGGAAGAAAACTGAAAAAGTACATGATATTGGTGTTCTCTTTTGATGACAAAGTTAGGAATATGCGTAATACTGATACTTTAAAATTGTGGCGAAAAGAAGTTGATGCTAACCCTCTGGTAAAAGAGGCAGTGGGTTGCCATTTAAAAAAATTGTAACACAAGTAATGAAAATAATCTAGTTTCAGAGCTTCCAATAGATTATAAATTCCATATTACTCAAATAATTGGCTGTTATATGTATTAGTTAATTGTGCTGCGAAAATTAAGTGGTTGTAATATGATTCATAGATCATTGCAAATCATAGTGTATAGTTATTTTATTAATTCTGTTCAGTTGATTTAAGGATCGGGAATGTCCATCTATTAAAGTCTGAATCAAATGATATTACTTTGCGCAAGACCTTACTACAGTAGTTCTTTTTCTACACTGTAGCTCTTTTTCTATGCAAGTACCATGTATTCTTTTTATATATATTATAGAAAATTACATGATTGAAATAGAGTTGAAGTAATGATGCCTCATCTAATTCCATATCATCTTGAAATAAAAACTATTGGTTAAGTCTGGTAGAAGTTTGTATCCTATAAATATAATTATAGTAGTAGAATTTCTTAACAACTCTTTCAAGAATCTGGAAACTTTTTATCTATAAATTAGCTGTTTTCCTAGATAAGTTTATAAACTAAATAAGGTTACATGTATAATTAGCTTGTACAAGGATGGGTAAAGTTATTTTATAATTGCTCATTAAATTTATGTGAAGGAATACAGTTTTTAACTTACTACAAAAGCCTGGTTTGATCTTTGAAGAGATTCATCAAGCAATTTTTTGCTATTTGATGTTAAATTGCAAAAAGAATTTTTCTGACCTTAATGGTAGGAGTGAGTGCTCAATTATGTAATCAAGTTACAAATGAATCAAGACTGGAGATGTAAAAGCCATTACGTAACAGTACCTGGAAGTCATCCATCATTGGCGATGCATTATGTAATGTTTTACAGTATGCCGACCTTATATATGAAGCTAAAGTTCATCCTTGTATGAAGCTAAGGGACAGTGTGTACAATAAGATTTTATATTATTATTTGTATAAATCGTTTGATATTGAAAATGTATGCCATGTGAATAGAGTGCAATAAACTAATGAAAATATTTCAGCCAAGTTTAATTATTTTTGAACTTACTTAGCTGAAATTGATTATTTTTCAAAGCTTACCTTTACTTGTGCTCACATCATAGAAATTGCTCTTTTTAGTGGGTTTCACAGAAAGCCTTTGGTTTTAAAACTAACCCTGACTTCTCATTTTTTAAAACTTCTTATCTTTGTATTAAGACACATTGCATAAAGTCTGAGTTACCTAAGCAATACTCTTAAAGACAAAATATTCAATTAAGGATTGTTAGGATTTAAACGTGGTAGTAAAATATTTTGTTAGCTATCCTCTTATTATACATTTGAATGTATCTGCTGTGATCTTTGCATTATTTTTCTGTAATTTACTTGTTACAACATTGAAACAATACAAGCCTAACTCGCAGAAAACAAGCCAATGGTTTAGTTACCTAGTAATTGAAGGTGATGAAATCTTTAGAAGGTTTAGAAGATTGACGATAAAAGCGAATTTATGTTTTAGTACACTAGGTCCTACTTCCTTTATATTATACCTTATTATGAAGGGAGCCTAAACAGGCATATTTTGTCTTTAACACTGAATGCTAATGTGACTGATCCTTGCGCACAGTGACTCCAAATATTTAAATTTGTCCAGGCATGGCAAGGATATCTTTTTTAGTATATTCTCTGATGGAAATTAAATAATCCATGAAGCGAATTCTAAGAGTTAAGAATCATTTTATCTAGAAGTACTTCCAATGCCAACTATTTTTTTAAATATAACCAAAAGTTATTCTTAGTAATTACCATATTTGTGATGTGAAGTGATACAACCTATCAGAGGTTTTCTTTCACTGATGCTCAAGGTTCTTCCTGCAGTAATATACATGTAACTATTCATAGGTTTTCATTAGTACCTAAGTATGATGATTTAGAACAACATCCCATATAATGGTAGTTTGTTACTTATGTTTTAGCACTTATATTTAAAACAATTATTACTATTGTTCTTTTTCATATAAAGCATTTGCTAAATTGAACCCAAGATTAATACTGTGATGCCTGGTTTCCTAATGAAAGAGCTGCATCCTATGCTCTCAAAATATGATATGCTGAAAGATATTGACAGGGTATATACCAGATCTATTTTTTCTTATTGATAACTTTCTCTTGCTCCTGTTATAGATTATTATATATTAAGGCTGCAGATTTCCTTTCTGATTCTTTCCTATGGTATTAGCTAAATATTTCTAATCAATTTAAGAATTCACTGTGAATAAATACTCCAAAATATTTTGGTTTTCACAAGAGAAAAGAATTTAAAAAATTTACCTTGCGAGATGGTTCATACAATAAACTTACTATTTCTTTGAAACTTTTTCAAAATGATGTCATATATAGCTACAGAAATTTCCATTGGCTTACGAAAGATAGAAGAGTAAAGTCTCAAAATCAAGTCATTTGAAGATATGGTCTAGCTTTGCTGCAATTATGATAGTTGACACTTTTTTATCATAGAATAACATGAGAAATCAATAATTGAGACATCAAGGAAATGTATCATTAGTCCTCAATCACTTGGGTAGCAGAAGAGATTTTCTTAACACTTTTTGTCAATCAGTTTTCAATTTCCTTGAAGTGAATAAGCTTATTTGATGTCTTCATGGATAAGGTTTTAATTTAACATTACTATTACTAAACTTTATTGTAAGATTAAACCCTGAAATTCATTAAATTATACATGTTTTACAAAAACCTAAAAGTCTGCAGGGAAGAAGATATTATTCTAAAAAGTTGAAAGTTAATTATTTAGACATACCTTTTGTGGTGTGTGCTCTCAAATGTTCAAAACGGCTGACCCTGTTTGAATTTGATTCTTTGCCAGACGCCACTAACAAAGTTGCTTTGACATATTTTAATTTATCTTCAGCAATAAAGGGATTGGTAGTATAAGTGACTACCCCTTCAGGCCCTGGGACTGATCAAGAAACTTGCTGAGGGGAGGGAGGGAGCGGTTTAGGACGATATCCTTAGGGAACTGGCCATGGAAGGGAAGGGGTTAGCATTCTCCAATATCCCTAGCTTTAGTCCTGAATAATTAGATTTTCCGAATTGATTGGATAAAGAAATTATTATTGACTCCTTTCCAGTTAATTTTTAAAATGCCACTTCTTCATGGTGAATTTAGAAGACAAACAGTGATCGAGGAAATCCTTCACAATCTGATTTTACTTCAACCTCCTCGTCAGATCACTTTTTAATTTACTCTCAGTACTACTTGCTCCCTAAGTTACAATATATATCTTGGTAAGGAGCCAATTGACACTCGGATTCTCAAGTATCAACAATAAGAACTTATAGGTAATATTGGATCCACTCACCATAAATATTAATATCATCTCTCTACACGAACATTCTTTTTTATACTATTTATAATTTAATAATACGATGGCATCTATCAAAATAATATCGCTACAAATTAAACTTGGATAACAAAAAAAAACTTTTTATGACAAAGTCACAAGATAAGTTACGCTCTACTATATTCTGGGATAACACAGTAGGAATTATTATTTGAGCAGGTCCTTTTTCAATTGCAATGATTAAAGTTGACATTCTTTTTAAATAATAGCAATTTATTCCGACTCCAATTGTTTTCGACAAAGTTAAATTTCCATACATTCTGAAATTTGCAACGTCTGATCAGGAAAATTATAATAAAATAACTTAATTCCGTAATTGTAAATCTGCATCTGTTAGACGCTGTCTGTTTTTGGAAAACCATTCTTAAGATGTCATGCGGTCGCCAGAAGTCGATCGTTTCCTCAATAACCCTTAAACTTCTATTTCGATACTTCTTCCATATCTGTTCTTCTTGATGTACCGCTGCAAGGCCACTGGTACCATTCTTTCCTCCTGATGGCCTTCCATAGGATCATCGCCTCCCTCTTCTTTTGCCTCAGGTGTCATGATGACGCACTCGCAGCCACTGGGAACCTCCCTTTCTTCATACATCTGCCATCTTCCATTCGATCCTCTTGGTCTTCTGAAGATGACCACGTTGTCCCATCGTTGTAGACAGGTGGTCGAGCCCCAGTGACCGGCTGGAGCATAGTTCCTCTTTGCGAAAGGGAAGGCGCAGTTCTGCGAAAATAACATTCGTCTTAATCATCATAAACTGAATTTTACGTTATTTTTAGACTGAAATCTCTTCTTAAGTGAGTATTAAATTAAAGTTTCTTTTATAAATCTAGGTCGGGAATATTTCTGGTCGATCATTTTTGGGTTACAGTGGAACAAACAGGATTGAAGAAGAGGTACAGGCAATGACATCCACCTCATCGTAGCATAATTATACTAGGTTTTCTTGGGTTCCATAAACGGAATTGTAATAAAAATGTAATGTTTTAAGGGTGATTTTCTTAATGAGAAATCCGTGGAATTTGAATCAACAGTGGAGGATTCCGGCGAGAAAATGTGCAGCTTCATCACAGAAGTGATCGAGTAGTTCTTTCACGATGCCAATAAAGTTATATGCACTGATTCTATAGATTAAATGGGAAATGGCAATGTAATTAATAGTAAACTACAGATTAAAGATGATTTTCTTTTTGTATAATTAATGCTAGCTAATTATCTAGGTTTAGAGGAAGTTAGGTTAATTCTATCTGATAAGAATCACTTTTGCTTGGTATGATTTTTAGTTCATAAAATATTAATATTATTTTAGATCTCAAAGTGGAAGTAAGAGTTGAAAGCATAATATTTTATATGATTTATTGGAATTCAACTTCTAGACTTTTTTATTCTTCGCAGCAGGGCCGGATTAACCCTCAACGGGGCCCTAGGCAACCATCAATTTGTGGGCCCTTTTTCATGTCCGTTCCCTTCTTTTTTCGATTAAAATAAAAACTTATAGCTTTCATAAAAATTTTCAGTTGTGATTATATTTTCTTTTAATTCTTTGGATTTTTATGTCAGTAAGAAAATTTTGAAAGATTTTTTAATTTTTCGGGGGCCCCAGGCAACTGCCTATTCTGCCTATTGGTTAAACCGGCCCTGCTTCGCAGGCTGACGACCCGATGTGTTTTATAATGAGGCAAGGGAATAGAATGAATGAAATGCTAAGATTCTCACCTGTTCTATAAGACCAAGCCCTCCATGTTTCTTGCAACGGACCTCATTGTAAAACGAAGGTGAATATTCCATGTTTTCTTCGTCGTCATAATCTGCGAGCCTTATCTCATGCGTCTCCAGAGAACACAATGGAAGAGGTGAGAAGGGAATTTGCTTATCCTTCACGCTCTCTTTTCCCACACCCTGTAGGAATGTAAGCATGGAAAAGATTGAACCTACAAACTCATAAATGAGGAATCATTAATGATAAATAATTGATAGGACTACGAAATAGATGGATTAAGTTGAACCTGTATATGGCGAGGCCAGGCACAGGTCTTTTATCCAACAACAGGTGCTGCTAAGTTTTGAAGAAAAATTAATAAAGTAAGAAAGATTATGACGTGATGGATTACTTCAGCCTTCACTTCTTGGAACCTTATAACATTATTCATGATGGATAAATAGAACGAAATATTTCGGCTTCCTCTGAAAAGTTTTCCTAGAAAATACTAAGAAAGTGACTTGAGAATGACGCTTATGCGCAGAAACTAGTCGTCAGTTTTAATAAAACTTTTCTATGGAAAACGAAGTAATTCTTTCTATTTATTCACCATGAATAAGAAAGAGTATGTTTGAGGGAAAATTCTTTGTGGGCTTAGGTCTAAGAAGAAAAAATCCAAATAACGAAAACACGTCCACGGAGAAAGGATGACATCGAAACTAACCAAAAAAAAAGAAACGGATAAAAAGGTTA
The DNA here is from genome assembly GCA_947579665.1 of Sympetrum striolatum. Classification (NCBI taxonomy): domain Eukaryota; kingdom Metazoa; phylum Arthropoda; class Insecta; order Odonata; family Libellulidae; genus Sympetrum; species Sympetrum striolatum. The sequence goes on from OX388350.1 coordinate 16,212,605, forward strand.
TTTCTGCCGGATTATATATTGTATTCGCTTTATAATAATGTGTAAAAATAGTTACATTTATTAAATAAAGAAACAGCGACTTATATATCAATCGCTGGCATTTAAATTGTAATAACGGAGAATTTATTGGTAATTAACCTTGACTATGTATATCACATTAATATAATTAATAGTTTTATTTTAAAATTAAGAATTAAATTTGAAAGAATATAAGGGTCGTATATTATGTAAACATAGTAGACACAAAACATTAAACGTAGAAGACAAGAGACGAAGTATGTAATTGTTAATGGATTCATCACTGATAACTTCTTAATTCAGTGAGTTTGGTCAGCGAAATCTCCATTTCCATAAATTTTCGGTTTTATTAGATTCATAATAATGAGATAAATCCTGAAGAGAATTATCTGATTTTAGTCATTACTTTCTAAGGTCAATGGATTAGCGTAACAGTGGAAGGATTGTGGGAATCTTCCGCAGACAAATCGAATATGAATACATGCTGTAATATAGGGAATGTAAACATTCCCGTGCTTTATCCTAAGTAGGAAAGGCTATCCATAAAACATAAAATCAAAAGTAAATAAATAAACAACTCTTTAAGTGTTTACATTGAAAGCTACCCTTTGGAATCTTCAAACTTTTAGGCAATAATTAATAGAACTCCCAATAATTTGAGTTATGTTACGATAACACCTCTAAGGATCAAAAGAAAAGTAATACAATAGTATCAGCGGGCACAGGAATGCCTCAAAAGAGGAAACGATTTACTTTTTATTAACAGAGAAAAGAAATCTGTTGATACGAGAACATTTTGGCGATTGAATTTTCGCGGCAGTCACTTTGCTGTAACTTCAGTATCCCCAATTTATAGCCGAAATAAGTATATTAGGGATGATATTTTTAGATGTGGGCAAAATCTAGTCAAGCCGAGCAAACTTTTTATTGTTTGGAAACCTAGTTTAAAATCTACCTTGTGGAATTCGATATGCTGCCTGTGAATATAATTTTGCAGGAAAATTTCAAACCTGAATCTGTAAAATAGAGATACCACTCACGTTACACAGTTAGTTTCGATTAGTAAAATTAAATAATCTTTCTTATTGATTACGATAACTGTATTAACATCGAGGATGGAGATAGGAATAATTTCACGAGAGAATCATCGATCCTACCTCATTATCCGCTCCACCGTCTTCGATATCGAACATAACTTCTTTCGCGCCGCCCTCTCGCATTGCAGCTGCAAACATCAGCACCGCAGCCGCTGTCATTCTCAGCAACCGGCACATCTGTGGAAACAATCCAAATTTTAGGGCACAAAAGGGGTGTATTGATGAGACGCTGATGCTCCCAACACATGTATCGAAGATTCATCCAACTGCTTTACCGTTCATGGGAAACTCTAATTTAATTTAATCGGGCATTTAACGGAAGGTGGGAATTTAACTTCTTAATATTTGAATCTAATCAAATTGATCCTTTTTCTTCCATACTAATTATTAAATTTGCTAATTCTTGCATCAATCGACTGATAGTCGAAATTATCCACCACATGTGACTCGAGAGGCTGCCTTTCAAGCCGATTTTACGCTAATCTTAAGAAATACTCGTAAACTATAACTGCGCTAACGATTGGGGAAATGTTCTCAACTCATGGCACGATACAAAGTACAAAAATGTCAAATTTGTGTCTCTAACTGACAAAGAAATATAGCAGATGTCATGAAGCAGATTTAATTTAAACTTCCAACACAATCGGTGATACGCAATTCATAAGATAACCTTATTTCAATGCTAAGGGAAACCGCTTTTAGTGCTTCCCTGGCGGTCTCTTCCTTTGTGATAAGGTTCTATCTGATCCGTTGATTTGTGAACATCAAAGTACTTACTTATGCAAGAGGTGCGTCCTTCTGGCGACGGACTATTGAATGGTACACCTCTGAGCCTTCTCCTTCTTAAATGCACGTGCCTGGCGCGTATATCCGTGAATCCGAGGGAATCCCCGTTCTCATCTTATTCTCGTCGACGTGCGAAAGTCCTTCCTTCAACTCTAATCTGTCCTCTGGATTGTGCGTAACGTGTAACACGGGTCCTTTTTCCTCACTGCAGCGCCTACTTCCTTGTAGGCTCTTCCTCGTGGTACTCCGTTTACTTTAAGCATTAAATCCATGGAATATTCTTTAAGAGGTAATTAGCAGCTGCGTTAGAGCTTGGCAGGAGTGACACATGAGTCTAAAGCCACTGGTTTCCCATTACTTCTGTTTCGCATCTATTAGTTGATGGCGGTCTTTATATTTCTAAGTGTATGTAGATCCTAGTATGGTTGTTCCATCATTTTTGTGAATGAACATGGTACGAGGAATTGTTTTCTTGATTATGATGCATATTGTTGAACAAATTTATTCCTCACACTCTCTTAAGGAAAATTTAGCTCCAAACCTTTGATGAGTAAATTATGAAGTCAAAATCCAACTCAAGTTTGTATTAAAATAGGATCTTATTGTTCAGAACATATTAATTTGAGGTTGTTTATTGTATTTTTTTTAAATCCACATAAAATATAAAGAACAGTAAAATTTATTAGATTTTGCATTTTAAAACTGTTTTACTCATACTCTTAGTGACGGCCTCTCCGTGAATATTATATTCTATTCATTTACTATTTAAATCTATCTTCTTAGGAATCTAATCTGAATGATTATGTAGTAATAGCGCTTTGTTTTACTTCGCTTGCTATTCTCAGTTATTCAGAGGAAAAATACAGTTTGGTAATACCTTTTCTCAAATTTAGTTAAGGTCTCTTTGTTATTTATATTATAATTACACTTTTTTAATTTACTTGTACTCTAACTATAATTATGTAAACTTATGAATCTCGTGATTGAGTTTAAAACATTGAAATATTTTAGAAATTTATTGTAATAAAACGTAATGTAATCCTTAGCGATCTAATTTACGCAGACAGTGTGAAGAGCATCTTCAATAATATTTGAAGCTTCAGAATCACAGACTTAAATTTACATTACGTGTCGTCATTATATATTTCGAAGATTTGATTCAAGGGTAAGGAAGTTGATGACGTTGAGGGATACGTAGAGGAATGACGTGGAGTTTAATAATGTGAGAGAAATGTTCCCGAATTTATGTAGCGCAGAGGTACTTTTCCATTTCTCACTTCCTCTTTAATCTTCTTTCGTCATCGTGTTCCCTTAATTAACATAGCTCGCAGGGAATGCCTCTGGCATGTCTATAATTAGAGGTAAGTGAAATTCAATTCCCCTAAGCTTACATACTCGTCATAAAACTTACCGCAATCTTAGGATGTGCTAAAATGTAGAAAGCACATCAATTATTATTAATAACCATGAAGCTATACTTTAGGATATAAATGTAGCGTGTGGAGCATTTAAAACATCTAAATAATGAATGAAATATTGAAGAATGATAGGAAGTTTGAATTTTCAATTCCAATTCCTCAGGTTAATGTTTATAAATGGAAACGATTCTGTATTTATTTGAAAGTTACTGAATCAGAAGTAATGTTGACAAATGTTATAAAAAGACAATTTGAGGAAAGATTCAAGAAGTCCATTAAAGCTTAAAAAACACTCGAGAACTTGACTGATGTCACTAGAATATTATTATAGAATATTTTCTCCGTTAAACGAGAAACATAGGGTTTCTGTGTACCCAATTTAGTGATTTAAGGGGACTAGATTAAAAGGAAAGCAGTGATAGTTATGACTAAGAAGAGAAGAGTTACATGAGAGTTACGATTTTAAGAATTATTATTGCGTTAGAGCTACTGGATGGGATACTCAGAGATCGTAATGAAGCGACAAAAGTGGTTTCATTGAAGTGTTTGGTTGAACTATCGAATCATTATTAAGTGATCACACGTTTGAAATACTTTTTAAATATCAAATTGTAAATTACCGAACAATTGAAGATACGGAATAGTATTTTTGAGATAAAGAGCCTCAAATGAACTTCATTCATCCGTCTGAGGAAATTTTGTTTGAGATAACTTGTTTCAAATGTATATTCTCTATTGCTAATCATTCTGCACTGCAACTAGTTCTCTTAGACATAGATTTTAGCGGGATGATGCGTAATTGTTTAAGCCCCTTCACCTTCAAGTTCGAGAAGAACTACCTACTAACTACTACTACTACTAACTCATGTAATTTCACCCTCTAGATCAGTGCTGCCCAGCATGTTTCATGCTATCGCCTCCTGATTCCCATACCACCATTCCCTACCGACATCTTTAATAAAATATTTTCTCTAAGATTAAATCCAAAGAATAAATAAAAACCAAAATAAAAGCGACAATGTTCAAAACGTCCCCCAAATCATTAATTCTGTTTAATACATTTACATTTAAACCCTGCAATCCGCCAGTGGCGCGTGGCAGGGGTTGTAAGACACCGAAATACCTATCTAATCTGGAGAGCTATTAGCTTCTCTAATACTTCGTAGGAAAAACGACCAGAAATAACTATCTCTCCTTGCAACTATTTCCCTGTATCGCTTTTTTGTTTTCTCTCGAAGGTCGCGAAATTTTATAACAGGGATAAAAAATAACAGCTATCTCCTCCCCGAAATCGGTAGTGATAAATTTATCAAAAGGCTTCCGTCGATATTCACGTCTTCTATCACTAAGAGAGTTCCATCCGAGGGATTCTATCATAGCCGAAACACTGCTGTCGAATCTGAAATCTCCCTTGACGAACCTTGCTGCTCTACGTTGAACCATCTCGAGATCGGAAATTAATCCTACTTCGTGAGAATCCCAAACCGCACAGCAATACTCAAGTAGAGGTCGAATTAGGGAAAAGTACACATTTTCTTTTACTCTTACTTTAATAACTTCCTAGGGCCCAGTAAATTGAGTAGAAATGGAAATTAAATACCTTAGCATCGAGCACCCCCTTGGATTACGCCAGCTCCCCTAGGGGGGCGTTATTGCCCACTTAGGGAATTACTGCTCTAGATTCATGTTGATCTCCATAATTTTAAGGATTTAATTAAATTAATTTATTAAATTTGATCATCGAAGATTTAAGCGATGACATTAATTATGGGAAATTTATTTATCATATCTCCCAACGTGTAAATGGATTTCTTAAATTTGACGTCTTGTATTGACTATAATCCATTATAATTTTCATTTCATTGTAAGCTATTATACCGAGGCAAATGAGATATATAAGAGAATATTTGCAATCCTTCTCCAGAGTTAATGTAGGGGTTAAAGTAAATTGCAATGATAGCGCAGGGCATATTGTGTCTCAAAATCCCTTAGCATTAGAGATTTTTCGTACTGTCCCTGAAGTAAATATTCAAAATCAAGAGAATCGTAGTTAAAGTTGCAGTAATTGTATAATCATCAAAATAAGCTGGGAATGAACGTCTTTTCCCTTCCAAATTTTCGTATTTATTGGAGTGCATTACCAGTAAGTTCGCTTTGGCTCGTTTCAAAGGCAGGTGAGCACCCATTGGGTATATCATGCGTAGTAAACAATACGGGAAAGTGACGCATATTAATGGAATAATTGAAGGTTGTATGGATCGCTCCCATTAAGCTATACTGTTAAATATTTAAGTGATAAACTGGTTCTGAATTAATGTAAATGAAAAAGCGTAATGAATCAGGAGGCTAGATTTTAATTCAATCTTCCTTGCTACATATTGATATTTTGAGTTCGTGGACAAGTTGTGACTTTTTTAGGGAATCTTATCGCTATGATTTCCCATGGGTGAGTCTATCTCTTGAAGCGGATCGTATAAGATAGATTTCGCGAATTTTTGGGGATTCATCTGTATTTATAACTCCTTCCAGGACACTGCAGCAGTAAGCGCATGAGATCGTTTCCGAGAAAAATCCCGCCAGAAAGAGCCAATGTAATCATCTTCAAGCGCGCGCTCTCCGCAGTGGCGGTCCCTGTCGGCGGAATTTCTCCCTAGGGCCTTGCGATGGCAATGGTAACGAAGTAAGCAGCCGCTTAGGGTTAGTTATTGGTGAGGAAGGCGGGGTAGCAGAGCGAGTGATGTCTGTGGCCGACCAGATACTCATAAGGATGCCGTTCACGGGGAGGTGAGTGAAAACACCCTACTATTTATCTTTAGCGTTGCATTTTTTTTATCAGTGACCGCGGTTTCCTTCGCAAGGAGAGAGGAGCAGCGCGGACGATTGCATTATTTTTGTTTAAAATGTATCGCAGCGAAGTGCACGCCTACTTACGGAGGGAAATAGTAATCAAGTTCGAATTGATGGTAGGAGGTGCATCTCTCGAGCGAGTTGTGTTCGTCGGCTGGTGCGGAGGAATTCCCTCGGAGTGCGGAGCGAAATTACTTTGGCCAATTCGACGATGTTGCAAAAATTGGGGGAGTGGAAGTTGTCGAAACGAGGAAAGTGCGATGGATTGATCAGATCGGAAATTGTTTTCTATCGATGGTCCAAGTGCTCCAGTGGCATCGTTAGGATATCCGTGTGTTGTGTTCACAACTTTCCAAGCAATTTCTACGACGTTAAAAAAGTGAGGTTTTAAAACCTGTTTTCCATACTTAAAAGCTGGCATGTCAAAGTGGCGGGCCGCATGCGGCTCTCGACGTGATTTTTCGTGGTCCGAAATATTTCATTAAATAAAATACTACTAAAATACTATATCAATTCTATATTATTGAACAGAATTCACTTAACTACATAATGTGATTTTAATATAATTTCATACCGAAAACCATCAATGACTATATTTCATATAAATTTTTAATCATTAATCATCAGTAATTTTAGTCATTGATGATTTTCGGTGTGAAACTGTATTAATATTATAACCATCAGCAGCCACACCAATTTATTCACATAATGTGATTTAATCGCCTAACTATATTCCTGCATTCTCACTGCAAAATAAAATTTTGAGAAAATTTGTAAGCATGATGTGGCCCGCGATAATCTTACCATCACCAGTAAGTGGCCGGTTGCTTGAATGAGTTTGACAAGCCTGCTTTAAAGTATCGAATTAATAAAAATGAGGCTAAAATTGAAGTTTAAATTACTCCATTCGATGATTTTGGGAATCCTCAAGATTTTCCATGGAAATATAATTCATTACGGAATAAATTTAAGCTGAACATACATCTTATATTGCTCCGTGTAGACAATTTTTGTAAGCCACTAGGTAAAATCTAAAACTTATTTTGATTCCACAGTTGTTCGATTCTTTGATACTCATATAGAAACGATATTTTGGGTACACTTTTTCTTTCAGCCTGCTGAGTAAACACTAGCGGTTTGTCATTCTAAGATTCTGCTTATTTATCAATTTACTCGTATGTGAGCAAATTGTCTTTGAACAGTATTTATCTAGAGAGTCACTGCTCGCACTGTTTATATTTACGTAGGTAGTGCTTTATGCAGTTGATCGGAGATAAAAGAACAAGTTTGTCCGCTATATGTCATTCCCTCTTTCACCTCCGCCACAACCACTTTTGTCGCTTTCGTTGCAATTCATGTATACTCTTTCTTTTTGACTGAAAGGGTAAGAATACTCTAAAATCGGTTAATATAGAAATACTGCTTGTCAAAATTCAAGGATCCTAATTCAAGTTATAAACCACAAAATATATAATTAGATTTAAAGAAACATCGCGATTTGGTCGCGGTAAAATTCCAAAGTATACCACAGATATGGCAATTATCATAACTGGATAAACATTAAGGAGGAAAATAAATTTACTCCCTAATTATGAGCATACAATATCAGAAAGTAGCATGTGTGCGATAGAAGGTAGCAGCGTTTTTTAGCGTTTCTTCAATATTTTGGTTTGGTAGAAAATTCAGTGTTAGTTTAATTTTTTTTATAGAGAATTTCTTTCACCTACTACTCTTGTCTAGTGTATGGTATGAATTGATCATGTAAATGATCTTTGAGAAGTAGAATCTGCAATGATCCGCATATATTTTACCACCCCCTTGCTAAACATCAGCGCATATCCCATAAAACGTTTCATTCCAAATACAATCCTCTAATGTTGAATAGGAAATTCCCAGCTGCTAGCTTTATTGCTCACAATTGCCAGATTTATCATGATTTATTCTTTCATTTCATCTGTCAAAACTGGATGCTCAAACCATGTGATCTTTCTTCGTGTTCCAATTTGCGTAAAATGACGAGGATGGATAAGGCGTTAAACTCGAAGGTAGTGGGCAGTCAGTATTGTGTCTCTTGGTATTACTGTTAAATGGCTACTAAGCTGTTCCTGACTTGATGTTGAACTACCATTGATCACAGAGCTTAGCGCGATGAAAAATTTTAGCGATAGCTTTTTCACTAAGATGAATCGCAATCAAAATTTCCTCATCGATATTGATCACGTTACAATGGGCGGTTTTGGATGTATACAGAAATATTGAACACGAAGCAAACGATGGTCATTGATTTTATATCGAAGACGAACGCAATTAACCGATTTCGAAATCCGTTCCTTTCGTTTCATAAATGAAAAGTGAGAGGCAATTTCGGATTATTTAGCGACGCATGAATTTGCGACAGACAAATTTCCTCTGGGAATTTCAGCAGGAAGGTTTTCAGAACCCATCGACACTTTAATACACGAGTAAATTGATTTAATATATTGCATGTTCCTCTGGTTATGAAAATTCCCTGAAAATTTGTCAGTAATAATTTCATTATCCATTAATCTATCGTCGTCTTTTAGCTATCACCATATTTTATCTTGGAGTGATATCATGATTTGACCAGTAAAAATTCCCTCAATAATAGTTATTCTGATGGAAGTTACTAAAGAATTAATTCCCGCTAACATAAGTCAGAATGGCTGATATCTTCAGATATCTTTCTGTCATCCTTGAGAACTACCACTTTTCCTCAATTTTTTATTAACATTGATTCTAAGTAAACTATCTTCAAACATTTTTAATGTTACGGTATGTAACTTTACGGAAGTAGCATTTGTTTTAATTTAATTATATCTATACTTTCCTTTTTGTTACTTTCTCTTAACAACCGTCTGCCAGACGTGATTGACTAACGCGTTTAATTATCAACACCAAAGGAAAGCATCTGTTATCGTGACATGAAACACATGCAGAAACATGAACAGTTAATGACGTGAGCTCTGTGACAGTCTTCAGTAATGCGCCACAAACATTTCATCGAGAGTGCCGAAAGATCTCGGTCAATGCAAGTCTGCTGGCATCTGTCATTGCATGTTTCATGAGTAGTACATCGAAACATGGACATCGCCATCAAAACAAGTGAAATGTATATTCGCGATAAAAATTCTCATCTCTAATTAAACTGTATTAGAAAATTGAAACTCGTCGTTGATTCCATACAGGAAATTAATTACCAAGATTTATCCATCTAACGCAAGACCATTATCGAGATTTTGATATTAAGTTTCTCACGAAAAACTACTGTGAAGTGAGGGTTACGAATTCTACGTATACCTGGATGCAGTTGTTTTCAATAAAATGTTCGTCGCTTGGAAAATCATCGATTGGAAGATAAAATACTTTATCAAAACTCTTTTCTGGTCTAAACTTACTTGAGAACTGTTGACTTAACGTATTCCGTAGGGATACTCTTACATAGTAGATGTTTCTGTCATTTTCATGGAGTTTCACGGTCAAGGGAAGTTAAATGAGTCAAAGTTCGGCTGCACGGACCTCCTTTGAATACATAGAACAACAAGTAGGTGTTGCCTATTACACTTTGTAAATTACTATTCCGTCCTAAGTTCGATATTCTCAAACATTTCGCGAAGCACCGAATATTGATTTATTTCTTTAATTGTGTCTGCAATTTGGTAAGAGTACCAGATAGTAAATGGTTCACATTAAAAATTAAAAGGCAAAGCAATCAATCATTCTTTAATATTTACTTAGCTTAAATGAAATTAATTTGAGATTTTTTAATTAGAAATTATTCGTTAATAAAAACAATTAATTATCGAACGTAATTTCCCAATGCAGCTCTTGTCATTTTAGACTCAGGTGCTTCTTTATATTTTCCATAATTTAATTTATAAAATAAAAAGTTGTTTATTTTTGCCGCTTTATATTTGATATAGGATCATGTTATTTGCTACTTCATACATTTCATTTGTCTTTTGGTTTAGGATAGAAAAACTGAATCCTCCATTTAATTTTGTCACAGTCTTGTTCATGTTTATGTTGATATGTATGTTACTGAAGTATGAGTGAATCTGAATAATGAATAATATCTCTCCTAATGAAACGCTGAGAAAAGTTTTACTCGTACAGTCATTGTGTTTCACTTACGTAGACATGTTCCTTTTATATCATTCTGGTGTTGTGAGGAAAGTAAGGGTAAACTACCTCACTCCTCATCCTGCCTAGTAAGCCTCATTTTCCTCTAACTAGCTCTGGTATCTAATGTTAGAAGGGAGTGGGGTTCCAACTGGCTTTCAGGCAGAAAAATTTGATGACATAAATGCATAGTTCGCTGCTTATATTTTTAGAAAGGCAGTGGTATACAATAATTCATAACCACATCTTATTCTTTGGCAAAGTTAGGTGTAATCCATTCATTTCTCTTCTAAAAGCCAAACCTGTTAGTTAATCCCATATGAAATATTGCCTCAGGTCGTGGTATAACTATTATATCACCAGTCCAGTCCCTCCGTCAGTAATAGCCTCTTGGACGACTCTCCTGACAGTTCCATCCGATGTAATCGCGGTGTAATAAGGGTTAAGGGCTCGGATGACCCCTGGCGGGTTTCGAACCCTGCGTTCGGGGTCTCTTCTACGGCATCCCTCTTTAAATCCCGCTTTTCGACGAGTTGACTCACACCATTGGACTCGGAGAGCAATTTTCTCAATTCATGCGTCGCGTGTTGTCGCCATGCTAATGTGTAATTCCTCCTCATCTTCTCATCACTACCATTTTCCCTCATTCGCTTCTGTTCCTCTCCACACCGCTCCCTCTATTTTATTATTTCGTTTACGTCGATTGTTGTATTTCGCACGTCACGTGTGACATCATGAACGAATAGAAATTCTATCTAAACATTTTACTCACGCAACAGATATAAATCTTTTTACTCTCACTACAGATAAAAGAAGCTCGATTTGAAAATTTGATTGCAAAACTTAAATACAAATTCCTAAGTCGATTTAGCCGCTCTACACTCAGCATAATCCAAAACAAATAATAAATATTACGGAGTTTTTTTAATTTTCAAATAACGACTAATCAGTGTAAACAGTATAAATATTAAGTTCCGAAACTTGTTCTGTAAGTTAACCATGTGGAGATCTTCGTTATCGCTATATTTCAAATTGATTTCTTTTTGATGGATTTATTACTTTATGAAATATGATGTGCAACTTTAAAATGGTATCGACTATGCCTACACTTGACTGTGACTAGTTATTGGCATTTCTCACTTCCTCTTGCAATTAATCTTTGACTTATAGGTCAAATAATGAATGCTCTATCGTACTTTGCGGAACTTCTTCAGTAGTGCCGACGTGCTTGTTTTCCTATTTTGATTTATTCTCTCTGCCATTCCGGTGCTTCCGTTTGTAAACCTGTTTCGTATCCTTATCGGTATGTCTCGCTTCTCTTTGACGCCCTTTTATTTCCTATGTCGTCGAGTTCCTGTTCATAGCTTAGACAGGGGCATTTGCATAAAAAAGGTCTTTCTAAGTAAATACGTAGTATTTATGTAAGTATAATACGTATAAAAAATAGAAAAATAAAAGAATATTACGCACGGAAACTAATAATCAAATATTTTCATTTTTTGTGAATTTTTCTTTATGAATAACGTATATATTGGTTCAGTAAGAGATTTCACGGAGTCTAAGCTAAAATTTAGAAAATAAATGTTGTTGTAGGTAAATCTTGCAAGTAGTACTTTAGTAGTTCATGAAGCAAGGGGCTCAAAATTCACACCTCTTTGAGAAACAACCATATTAGTGACAACTAAATAATTATTTACGCCAATAATATTTTCAATCATACAATATCATAGCCAATAAATGATTATCACAACGTCTGAAACATACAAAAATAACGAATAATTTCGTTTAGGCTCATTAAACATTGTTGGATCTCATTGTCAGTCGTTTGAACTATTGATATTAAAGCATTTTGTTCTAACTCTCGTTAGTTCCCCTTATTTACGGTAAATTAAATTATTCAATCAACGAATCAGTTCGATGAAACCAAATCTCTACCGCTCTTATAGTCATGCAGGAGTTCTTACAACAATGTCATATTAAAGATTATGCGTGTAATTTTCTAAACCGCTATATTTTAAGTTTTTTCGTCAAAGAGGTTTAAACGGATATTTTGATCAAGTGGATCTTTTATTGGACTAATTTTAATGGATGAAACTCGCACATCTGCGCATCACATCTCTTAACAAAATCAAAGTCATTAGGGAAGGACTAACATAAGCTGAAACAACGTAATATTTTGATGCTCCAAAACTCACTGTTTCTCTATGGAAAATAATAACCAATTTTGCACATTAACTGAGCGGACAAAGTGGAAGTAAATAAATATAAACGTCATGGCAACGAATTCTTCCGGAAGTCGCTCTACAGCTGTTGCATAATGCAAAAGTCGCCAAGGACTTGCACGACGACGAAAAAGTGTTCTTTTCGGTGGGATAAGGCGTTAGATAAGGGTTCCAAAGATAGTTTACGAAACCGGCCTCCGAAGAACGGCGGCGGATATGAAAAGAATAGTCAGTGGAACCTGTTGCCGTTGATTAGGCCTCAGGTGAAACACACATCGGGGGCCTCCAAAGAAAGGCCAAGTGATTTGGGCGGAGAAAGTTCGACGAAGGGCAGCTAGATTCGTTATGCAAACGAGTGGGATGCCGAAGATGAAGTAGATCAGATGGAAAAGGCTAGACTGATGTGGCGTTAGTTCTCGAATATAGATTTCAGGTGATGAAACGTCGGAATTCTAGAATTTTCTTGCAAGGGTTGACTTTTTAGCGGAAAGATATTTTCGTTACCATCACAGTCGATTTGCCTTTGAAATTTCGCTGGTTTTACTTGATTTGCTCAGAAATATAGAAAGAAAGAATAAGATAGAAAGTTCTTACAGCTGACATCTGACGATCTTCAACGCAGATATTAAATTAATAAATTAATGAATAAATCGATTGATTTTTCTAAATTTTCCTAAATTACTGCTTTCATTAAATCATAAAGTATTGGTCGCCCATAAAATAATGCCATTTGTAATGGCTGGAGCTTCTTAATCGATATGCGTAATAATTCTCAAGACACTTGTTGTACTTTGATTATGCTTACAAAGAAATTATCTCCTTTGGAATAAGTCGGTTTTATCAAAACTTGCTCTTAAATGAACTTTAGATTTAGAGTGAGCTTTAATAGCATCTCTTAGATTTGAATAATGCTTATCAAATAACACAAATGCAATTTCTAAGTATCTTTTCTTTTAACAACGCTAATGCTAATTGTTTTAGATATTAAAACGCGCTAGTATTTGTATTTTCCTACTTGAAAGGAATCCTTCCATTTTATTTACAATATTTACCGTATGCATACATATGCATACTATTACGTATGTACATAAAAGAGCAGGTCCTTTATCTACGAAATTATTCCAAATATTTTCAGGAATTTTATCTTCACAACGAATACCTTTTTCAAATAGGTAAAGATTCCCCGGTGGCAGTCGTATATATTTATTTCACGAACGAAGAAAAATGCGAAAAAGAAGCGTTCCATAGGAATGATAACATTCCGCGTATATGGGTGAAGGCAAAATAAAAGTGAAACTCCGAAAGACTAGCGCAGATGACAAGAGCGTTGTAACATCCGCTGCGGTTTGTTGTGAAACTTCTGCGCTGCACATTATTATGCCCTCGGATGTGTACGGGCAAACGTCATTCCTCGGATTCACTCTTTTTATGCGGCTGTAGTCTTTCGGAGGCAGGAATATCCGTTTCATGGAAAGCTCTGGTAATTAAAAACAAATATAATAGGACAGAAAATGTACTAATCATGTCAAATGTCCTTAACCTTCTTTCAGTAAATTCCTTACTGTCATTTTATCTCTGCGTTCAATTCCTCCTGCGAAGAGAGTATGATATTTCACCGTTTTTTACTTCGTCATTTACCAAAACTGTTTTATAGTTCTTCTTGATGTTACGTATCGTAAAGTTTGATGAAACGATTTCTCCCTAGTGAGTAAAGTAAACTTGATCAGGTTCTATTTACATAGAAGAATTCCCTATTTTACCCTATACCTATAAACATTCTCGATGAATGAATTTACTTTTGTGTAAGCACATGAAATAAATCCTCTGCGATAAAAAGATCGAATGCAATTACGTCAATGGGATAATCTTTCTGAAAAATCAGTCAAAAGTTATAATAATCGTGCCTGTTTATATGCCAACCGCAGTTCATGGCCGCTTCAAGAGATTAAGGGAGGAGAGAAAAATTAAAACTTAAACACAGAGATTTAGGAACTCTTCTTTGTTCTTGGTTAAAAACAATTATGTGCAAATACGTAACCAAAATTCAATACTTTATATTTTATATTTGCCAATGAAATTTACAACTTGCTATTACATATTTTATTATTTCTATTAGATTACCTTTCATAGGAAGTAACGCCTGAACATCTAGATTTCATTACCTTTCAATACATTTTCCTCATATTTAATCGCGAATTAATGTTAATAAATTAAAGTCTTTATATCTGTACATCTTTGCATGGCTTTTATTTCCGTTCTCTTTCAACGTAACAGCAATAATATCAATATTCTATGATATACTATGATATGATAACTAAATAAGCGCATGAAAACCATGCCAACATCAACAACCAGCATTAACGAGCTAAGTTATTTACGCATTTAAGTTTAGAGTGTTTTAAAAAGATACCCTGACGACTAAATTAATAATATTACGCCATGTTTTCGGAGTTTTGCTGTAAAATATCTACTTATTTTTGATTAATTTTTACTTCTATTTCCGCCTTTTACAATCCATCCTATACTCTCACTCGCATCCGTTGTATGGCTGAACAGAGAAAGTGTGAAAGAAAATAAGAACCAAACTTTTAAAGTATCGTAGCTAGAACTATCAGCCGCTTTTCAAGGATGTAAATTGCAGCGCTTTTTGAAAAATAATCTCACGCAGTAACATAGACGAAGTTGTGAAAGTCAGAAATACGACAGAGGAACTGTGACTTTGGCGCATCTGCGGCCTAAACTTATCTCTATTTGACGGAGAAGTCATCCCTTGAACAATCCATTTCGTTTTTATTTTCTCGGTGTTTATTTAATTAGCCTATTTAAATACGCGAAAATCTGACGGTGTATTATCAAACATCCTTTATAAACACCAAATTTCAACTGAATTTTTTCCTCTGCAATTATTCGCAGGCGTCTGGTGTTTATCAATAATATCAATCAATATATCATTAACTTCTTGGCGAGTTTTATTAAATTATAACTGTAGAACAACGACTACCTAACAAATGCCTAGTTCATAACGACGTTGATTTTTCGTAAAATATTCGTAAAGTAGGCTACAGGAAAATCCTTTAATCCTTTAATCCATTATTATTATTATTATTTTATTTATATTTGTTGTTATTTCTCCTCCATAAGAATAGATTATTCCCAGAGAAGAAAAACACGATAAATAAGTCTTTCTTGGTTGGATACGGAAATGGAGAGCAGATGCGTTCTTTAAAAAAAACTCTGGGATATTAATGCGCACGTTTAACGCTGGATGACGTAATATCGAGTCGCATCTGTCGTTCGTTGCATCGAAAACGCTTATCGGCTGCATGACCCTCAATGGCGTATTAGTTGTAGATGGAGAACGAACGAAGAACCTGCCTCACATCCAACATTTCAATTCCCACGATCGAATTCACTTTTCAAAGTAATAAAAACCTTTGGCGACAACGACACAACTTCTTGAGAATTTAAAAATTGGAGAGCCACGTCAACTTTATGTATTCTCAACAAGCAATAATAAGCAATACTTATTTATTAACTTATATAAAATTAATGATAACTTTAATCGATCTTTTCGCAAGTTATTTCTACTATTATGAGTTCCAAAAGCGTTCCATAATATTTCGGATCTCGAGTTCAAATTCCATTTTTTCTTGTTCAATCTCTGAGAATTCGAGAAAATATTTGGGCCAATCAGTGCTCTGCATGAGAGGTGCTACTATCACATTGGGATAATTAAAGGAAGATTTAATCGAGTTAGATCTCGAAAATTTTCTCTCTTCTGTTAATTCTTCTCTGTTGTGGCTTTTTACATAGAACACACCTTTTATAAAGTGCATTATTCAGAAAGAAATCAATATAAATAATGAAAATATGTGTAAACTCGTGAAAAGGTGAGTCTTTTATAAAAAGGATAGGGTTGGCAATGCTCAAATAACGAACGGCGAATTAAACCTGCCATGTAAACTAGATTCCCATCCCTTGAGGATAGAAAATCTTCGCCTAAAAATATCTCAAGGGTGTTCGGTGCTGAAATTCGACAAATTGTCAAACTGTTTGATTTTCTTCTGACGCGAGAACTAAAATATTTACCCAAGACGTCGTTCTTGAAATACTTTTTCATCGAATTCCGCTTTGACCTTTGCATTAGTATTTAGTTTGGTTCGGTTATTTAGTATTCTTTTGAAATTGTAACAAAGTATATCCAGGCTATTTAAAGTGGCGCCTCGTTTGCTGTAAATAGTGCTTCATTTCGTTTCATATAATCGATTTTATTCAAGAGGAAAATTCTGAATCCAACTCAGAAATTTACGAATCTGTTTTCGTAACTTTTGATGAGGAAAACTGGTGATTTGCTCTCGATACATTTCTGATAGAATATCTTCGGGGGATCGTTTTCAAGATCTTTGTGTCCTTAACCTTAATCGATACGGATTAACGGTTAACTTTGAAAGTTCAGGCGTGTTCGTAGAGAAACCAAACAAACCTGAAACATGGAGTGTAAATACTCACCATGACAGTTTATTTCCCAAAGCAGAGATAAACAAACGTTTTACTCGGTGGGATATCTATGTAAGAACCCTGCAAGCTGCCTTTCGGCATGTGGCAGGGGGTGCAAGCACCTTGACTCTATTTTCCTAAACGGTTGCTTTCGCGTATACTTCGCGGAATAAATGAATTTTTGAAACGATTCGTTCTAGCATCTATTTCCCTAATCTTTCTGGCAGTATCAGAACGGCCTATATAACAGGGGGGTCGCATTATATCGGTTGCATCATCTGAAAACGTAATTTCTCTGAACTTATTTAATAAATTTATCCTCTGAATTTGTCTTCTATCTTCTAATGATTCCCATCCCACATCCTGTAACATCTGAGTGACACTCGCTGTTTTATCGTAGCAATTCTTTACAAATCGTATCGCCTTTCGTTGTACTTTTTCTAAATCCCGAATATGACATTTCTCGGCGGGTTCCCAAACTGGATGATTATCATATTAGTATGGGGCCGGCGGGCCTCATTGATACACACGAATTTCAAGTATGTTTTCATCGTGATAGTAAAAGTAGTAGTTGTAGTGTGATCACAAACAACAAATAATTGAATTCATACTCTTTTGATGATCATTTTGCATTGTACGTTACTAATGTCTTCGATAGTCGTAAGAATGTATACGGATGCCTATTCGGCCCGCAAAGCGTAGTTTGTGTTAAAACAAAAATTAGAAGATCTCTTGTATTACTCAAATTTTATCAATACTATTTAGCCTTAAGAATCTCATTGAATTCTATCGATATAGGTTTCTTAACGTAGGAGACCCGCCTCTTCGAAAATCCAACAACACGTTGAAGGCGGTCCCTGGTTCGATCCCCGTTTGCAGCCCCCGTGCGTAATGACCTACGCTGTCGAAGCACTTTAAAAATACTACTACTAAGTCAGACAAGATCTCTAGTAACACCCTGTAAAGCACATTGTGGCATGTGACCGGGTATTATACTGTGTATCACAGTGTATATGCAACATTGTTACTCATGAGGTTCGTAAGGCCTCCTAGTCCAAACCTCCAGTTCCGAGCACCCCCACAAGATCGTTTGATCTCCCCGCTACAGCGAGAGTAGTCTCCTTTGCTCTATTCATTATTCTTAATTTCGAGCGCCCGAAAGGTCGTCGAGTTTTCTTACAAATTGGACAGAAATCTCTCCAAATTTACGCCGCTCTGCTAAACGCTGAAGAAATGTCTCCGTCTATGGCCAAGTGTCGCAACGGCGGTGATGTCACTTGTCCCCTCGAAATCATTATCTGCGCCATTTTGAAAAACTTGATAATTCTTGTGATTTTATGCAAGAAAGCATTCCCTCAACCCAGCTCCTTCATTTTTCAAAATTAAGGAAACAATAAATAGGATACAATGAGAAAGATTTTTTTTTTGGATAAAGAAGATGAATTCACTTTCTCAAAAATATAACAGTTGGTAGAATTAATTAATCAATTCTCAATTTTTTAAATAACAATAATAATAAATCGTCTTTATTTGTGCGAGATTGAGACTTAAAAGTCTCTTCTTCCATCAAACCCATCGTAATTAATTATAAAATAAGAAGTAGAAACAATTAGAAAAATTGTGGATGTAAAAAACCTAAGAGATTCTTAGGAAAAAAATCCACTGCAGGAAAACACCCACTAAGAAGGGGGGTGTGAAAAACCTGCGCAAACCTACCGATAGTAATAGCTGAAAGATAAGAAAAGAGAAAAACATTCAAAAATAAATACACTACCAATAAATACTTACATGCGATACATAAATAAGATTCAGTTCATTTTTAAAAAGAGATAGCAATATACAAATTTAATGATAGTGGAGGAAAAGTAAACAAATATTTTAAGACTTTAATCCTATTTTCTATCATTTTGTTTTCATCCTTTATTTCCTAATAGCTTTACGTTTCAACATTTTTTGCACTAAATTGTTTTGGACCAATAGGAAAACTAGATTTTCGAATTCTCTAAGTATGCGGATATAAGTCCAGTTTATCTTTATATTTAGAATCAGAAAAATTATAAAAGATTAAGAATCAGACAATAACCAACTAATCCTAAATTCTACCGAGTACTTTTTTATTTCGTCATGTATAAAACAATGCAGGAAATTATTGCCAGGACTTAAGATCGCTTCTACTGAATGAGTGGAAAGAAGGGCTTGTCATTCATAGCTTACACAGGAAATATTTATTCATTCAATGAGGATTACAGTGTGTTAAGCCATACTCTTTTAATTTTGTAAATTAGTATTAGTAATACTAATAAATATACCAGCTTTGTAGAGACACAATCTTTAATAATCCCACACAACCTAGGTTTCGTTACAATGTAACATCTTCAGGTAAAATGGTTCCATTGCCTCCAGGTACCATTTTACCTGAAGAACTTACATTGTAACGAAACCTAGGTTGTGTTGGATCATTAAAGATTGTGGACTCTACAAATTTGGTTTCTTTATTAGTATTATGAAGGAGTTCCACAGAATAATACCAGAAACCGTCTCATTTAGTATTAGTAAATATTTGTTTATATAGTTTGCTTTTGATTGATTCGACGGAAGCCAATTATTAATGGAAGAAGACTGCAAATAACGGATGGATACATCCCTTTAAAGAGGGATCTAAATGGTTTGGCTCATTTTCGACCGTCATCGAATTTACGTTAAGAATCTTAAAGGATATTAACGTATCATTGATAACAAACAAAAATGTAGTCTAGGTCTAAGTAATAGTAACTTAATCCTCTCATTTGGAATGCATGGGAGGGTATTTTTTTAGTTAAATTTCCTTTGGAAAATTGACAAACTTCTGCCATTTAATGAATGTTTACTCCTTAATTCTTGAAAAATAAATTGCGTCGTCAGATATTTACCTTAAGTTTAGAGAAACGTATACAGAATCTCTGAAATTACAAAATCTTTCGAGACTCATCCCCTTCGAAAAGTACCGGAAGGTCTTCATTAAGCGATTTCACGTAATCTTTCTAAGGACTATCAATCCAAAAGATCCGAACCTAAAAAGGTCAGCGGACGTCATCGGCTCCACGAGTATAATTCTTTTAATATCCCATTGTTTTTGCTTTGGCAAGAGCAAGTGGCGCCGCTATGCGTTGGGCGCCCGTAACTGAATCAGATTGTTGTCCTCCGTATTGGGCATAATTACGGGCAGAATATGGGAGACGGACGCACGCACAGACAAACTACGTACTAATCACGTGACGCTGGAAGCAGGGCCGCCAACTGGACGGCGATCCAATAGACGCGAGGAATTTTCTTTTGTTTTTTTCTTTTCTATAGCTTCCGTTCGATTGAGGTATTGACGTAGTATGGAGTGAGTCGGCCGAAGAAAAATAAGTTCAATGAAATAAAGCAATGCGGGTGGCAATTGGTTTCCGGAGACAACGCCATTAGCTGGACCAAATCGATCCCATTTTTAGTTCTTGATTGGTACTTGAAAAAATTCTATTTTCCTCAAAGTAGTTCATTACGATCTATTGTACCGTCATAAACGGAGCATTTGTAAAAAAATCATTCACTTAAGTGGAATTTATTTTTATTCCACCTTTTAGAGAGGTACTCGTACAATATATTTTATGAGAAGTCTCATTCGCAGCGATGATTGTTTTTCGTCCTAGCTGGCGTTTTTAATACAAGTAATTACATTGAACGTTAAGTAAATAGTTATTCACAGACTTTTCATATCCTAAATAAATCCGAGTTTAAGACTCATGCTTTACTTTTCACTTTACCGCGATATCACACCAAGTGTAACTCCTTAAATTAACTTGAATCCTGCACTCTAATTCTTTCAAATCAGAATGCGGGACCAACCTATGTAATTAGAGCCTTAGTATCGTAATGAAATAAACTTGAGAAAGCTAAAATCAAACGTACATGATACTTGTAAGGAGATTTACGTGTATAAAAGTATGCATAGTTTCCCAAGTTCATAGATTCGGAATAACCTAAACGTTTACGATTATTCCAGTTTTAACTTTCAATACTTTGAAATATAGAAGCATGAAACGTTTAGTAATGTATATGTATTGTGCCTCGTAATTCGTAAGGATATCATACACATTTTTGTCAGCTAAAGTAAAACTGAAAGTATTTCCAGTTTTGTCATCGGCGAGTGGGAAAATGTGAGGTATTAGGACACATTTGTGAGCATTCCGTGAATCATGTATGCAATGGCCGTTCGGGCAATTTGGTAATTTTGTTCCTTCGGCTTCCTTTAAGTCTGCAAGGAAAGTCTGTTAAGGACATTTAGGGAAATGGCGTTGATATATAAGTACGTGATCAACGAAATATGGAATAAAAGAATGAAGGGGATAAACATGGGATATGAGAATGTTTACTATCATTCCCTTTCAAGAGATAACTGCTGTTATGTAAAGCTAAACATGTTCAAGATCATGTATTGGTTAAAATATTGAATGCAACAGAGTTAAATGTTTGCATTGCTGGAATTTAGACGTATCTTATTCATCTGTTCTTAGGCATATTATGCCACGGTGTACCGTATGGTCACGGTGCTTCCGAAAGTCTCTGTTACAGGCTTTGGGTTCTTCGCGGACAAGTTTGTTGCGTCATTGGCCTCTTCAGCGTTTAAAGATCTTCCACTCCATCGGCTGAGAGGTCCAAGGATATAAAGCCAGCAATCTCATGTTTTTTTAACATTTTTTGAGAATTGATCCAATCACTTCGTGAAGACTGACTTTCACAGTGTTCCTGTTGGTTAATGTCATCTTTCGACACTATTTGATTCACAACTGGTCCAGTATATTGATCGCCACTGTCATTTGTACAAAGGCTGTTTAAAATTGAGCATCCACACTTTTCAAGAAGGTTTACTTGGCAGCAAAGGTATTTTAAACAGAATGGAACAGAGAAAATCTTTATAAATGTTATTTTTACGCTCCATACACTCAATTTTGAAACTGTAGCTTTCCGCCATTATAAGAAAGAATTAAAATTTTCACGAATATAAAATTTCAGTGAAGTTTCAGTGAGTGAAACATTTTTTGAAAATGACGATGAATGAAATACTTATATTTAAGTATCTTATTATAAAATCGACAATATTGACTGGATTAGGTTTCGGGATTTAAGTTCATCTTTCTCCACTAATTATCTCAAATTTGGTATCGGTGTAATTCTCTCAGTTTAAGTAGTAGAGCTCTGAGAGACTTTCTCGTCATGTCAAGACTTTGAAATTTCTGTCACCTGAATTTCTTATGAAAAGGTGTGTTGAGTAACGCCAAGAAAGATATTAACGCAATATTACGTAAAATGAAAAATTCAATTATCACGTTATTAAAATATGCATCATCTTCAGCATGTGTATTCTATGTCAACATCTTTTATTTATAGGGAAATAAAAGCACAAATTTTACTCGTTACCGCATAGTTTAATCACTCACGGAATATATTATATCTTATTCCATTATTTTTTCAATCCGCCGGAGTTAGTCAATAGAACATGCGGCGACGTTATCTTACAATACAATTACCACTGAGACAAACAATTTTTCAAAGTTCTGAGTACAGAACATTAATATTTAACAAACCCGTCCATTAACTATTTTGTTCACATGATACGCTTATTTTATCCATTTTATTTTTGTTGCTTCTTAGAATTTCGATAGGTTTGGTGATTTTTAGGAATAATCTTATTGAAATTCTGATTTGACATATTGCGGGTCTTGCTAAAAAGAATCTCTCCTCGGGGTAGAATAGGTGGTGGAAGCAGATGGTGAAGAACGCCTTCCTCCCCTCTTCTGGAGGATTCATCAGACACGTGTATTCTCTTTGCAGATTCAATTATAACCCTCTCGAAGTTTGCTTCATTCTTGCAAGATGCAGCGTAACGGGGAGGTCGTGGCTAAAAATTACTTATTTTTTATTGATAGTCTCATTTCTCTCCAGCATCCTCCACCTCGGCTATTAGAAGCTTCATCCCGTATTGTTAGCACCCTCCCATAAGTGTTTGCTTAAGATTGTTTCATGAGTGAAAAGAATCCTTTTCATTAGGAGTTGATTAAATGTATAAAATGTATCAGATGTCGTGTTTACATGTTCACACATTCAGAAGCACATCATTCAGTGTTAACTGGAGTTTTTGTCGAAAAAGGAGAATTCTCAATAAAAACGAAAATTCATATAAATTGTAAGGGTAGAAAATTGGTAAAAGGCTTTTGTGAATTAGTGGTTTAAAAATATCCAATAGCCATCTTTCTCAGCGCTCCGCACCTCGTTGCAACTGGTTTGCGTAAACAACAGAAAGTACCGGATTGCTAACCTTTTAGGAAACACTCAATGTATATTTTCATGAAGATGATAGCATCGTATTTAACCTATATTGATCCTGAAGTTTGTCGCGGAATATTGTCATCATGTTTACCTAATGTGGACAAGGCGAAGCTGTTTCTTCCATAAAAAAGTATCGAAGACCAATTAATTACGTTTTGAAGATTGTAGCAGAGAAATTCAATATTTTATGTATCATCTGTCAATTATCCCAGTCATTCAATCAAAAACTACGCTCATGTCAATTCCACATTCTCGTAAATACTATTACAATTTCAGAAGTTTTAGGAACATGAACATTAGTTACATTTTGGTTTCTACTTTACTGTAGGATACAATGAGCGCGAAAGATGAAATATAGATATAATAACGATATTTAGATTATGTATATACGAAATAGTATCGCAGTTCAATTGAGCTGCCATCTTCTGCGTTTGGCAGGCTCGATTGAATTATTATTCACATGTAGGGAACAGTTATTTTATGGCTATAAATACAACTTAATAGTTCCTATTCATCCGCATACAGTTATCGCACATTCTTTCGAAGTAAATTTTCGTGAATTTTTCACAACGGATCGATTATAGGTTTAAAAAGGATGCATGGAAAGGGAAAGAGAAAATAAAGGACCTTTTTTCATTTCGAAAATGCATTCCTTTCATTCATGAAAGCGTCCTTTTCATTAATGACGAAAATTGCCTGAGAAAGGTCCTTTGAAAATGAGTTCGGTGCTCGCCATTGCTAATTACTGTCAATGGAACTTTCCTCTTTAAGCTCTCAACCGTTGCCCGTTCAAGGGATTCCGATGGGAAGTTTTTCTTTCCTCTTAGCACCCTACCCCTCAACGATGTTTCGGTACCTTTTACCGCCAACTACCGTTTGCTGTATTTTTTACCTGCGTAGTGCTGTTGTCTGTGAGAATAATGCATCATCGGAACACGCCAAAAACTCTTCAGGATACGGAATTAAAGGGAATAGAACGTGAGAATTTTTCCTCGAGTTTAATTTTTGTTTGAGCTAACATATTGGTTATGAGTTATTGCTCAAACCAGAAAGAATTCTTTTCAGTGCCTTAGTGGAAACACATTCAGAGGTTTGAAGATGTTTTTCACAGCATCTACGTGCTACAAATCCGTATGGGTCCTCTTTCAAATAAATGCTCAATGTATGTTTACGTTAAGAATGTTTTTTCTCGGAATTGCGCCAAAGCTACATAAAAGAATATTCAAAAGAATAATAAGACTGGCAGGTTTAAGATTTATCGTCCAATAAATTAACGAAGCAATAAAATAAAATATTGATTGATACATTAACAAGCTCGCTTTCTAAAGAAAACTTTCTATTTTCAGTCCAGAATCCTTCCAAGTTATACAGAAGTAAATTTATTCCTGAGATACGTTGGAATTAATGAATATTCCGATTCTTTATTGGTTCTATTTTTATGAATTATACATTATTTATTGTTTAAAATTTCGTATATTATCAGTTGGACGGTGGCTTTTGTTTAGAGCAGCAAGTTTTCAAAGCCTCTTACATGTTTTATCTATCCACCACGACAATCTAAGATTAAATTCACTAAAGGAAAAGAAATAAACGACTTGGAAGCTTGATATAAGAATATATATGATTCTTGAGAGGACAGATAAATTAAATTTAACATGAATCCCAATTAACTAATACATTTTTTCAGTATACTAATTAGTTTCAAAAAATGATTTTGTTTCACTGGTTCAATCTCTTTTTCCGTTCGCATCGACGTCATCGTTTCCCAACATGAGGAGCACAACTACAAGCGAGAGATTGTTTTGCTGTATCAAAACCGCAAAATCAATCTGCATTTTCTGAAACTCACCCAGCATCAAATGCACATACGTGTACTAATTTTCAATAATATCTATTTATAGAATCAACTGATAAAATTTGATTTCTGTATATTTTAAATACCCTATCATATAAATAAAATTTACAGTCTTTGGCGATGTCTTGTGAAAATACGTCATGATGAAAAATAACAATTTGTACTTTTACCACAGTATTTATTAAAAAATATTCGTGTTTTGTTTCCATTTATTGTTTTTAATAAATACTGTGGCAAAAGTACAAATTGTTATTTTTCATCACCCTATCATATATTTTTGATCGTAACTGAGATTAATGCAGGGCACAAACACAACGAATAATGATATACATCTGCGATAATGTATATTTTGGGTATTAAGTCCTAGAATATTTTTTGTTGATAAATTAGTCTCCCTTTCGCACTGTTAATATTTCTCGTGATCTCGCCAGGGGTACACATGTGCGATGAGTAGTAGATTTGTTTGTAAAAATGCTTGAATAGTGGGTCACAGTAAAGGGGAAGTCCTCCTATGACCTTCTATTAGTCATATCATTTCTCTCAAGTCAGGTCACTGGTTTAATTCGAGTAATATGGGATCCCTTCACAAATGGCCTCCTCAGCGATTGATGGGGAAGGTCTAGAGTGAAACGGACTCATCAAAGCACGATCCAGAGTAATGTTTCAAAAATTAAATGAGAGCCTAAATTCGACACTCTCAGATAGTCCGATTTACACCGGGAAATACAAGCGGTTTAAACTGAGTTTACAAAGACAATCCAAGTATTTCCTGAGATACATATGAGGGATCAGAGAGGAAAGATTTTAT
This sequence comes from Sympetrum striolatum, assembly GCA_947579665.1. Classification (NCBI taxonomy): domain Eukaryota; kingdom Metazoa; phylum Arthropoda; class Insecta; order Odonata; family Libellulidae; genus Sympetrum; species Sympetrum striolatum. The sequence continues at coordinate 16,238,641 of OX388350.1, forward strand.
GGATGTTTACCTTGAGAAATGGAGCACATTAAAGACAGCTGAGAACTTAACAAGCAGCTGTTCAGTTGATTAAACCTCTACCTCTCACTCGAAACTTAATTTATAGCATTATTCATTACAGTGTGGAATTACAGGCTTTTGATTTCCCTGGACCACTAGTTGATAGTTTTTTATAATCACATGATTCATAACTAAATCTCTTTCCTTTCGGTAGTATATGAATACATATTCACACGTGGTAAACCACGGATTTTGGTGGTGAAGTCGAACTTTCTGTTCCTCTGGTGTCTTTCTGCGTTTAGATAATTTGGCGAGGGTCATTTCCTAACTTTTAAATGTGTTAAGAATTCTGTCCTTTCATAAATTATCGTTAAAAATAATATCATTTGAGAATATTTCGAGATCAGCTAGCAGTTACATTGGTTTCGCTGTAATGATTCTCTTTTAGTTGGATTATCCACTCGTTATTTCATTAATATAATTCTGGTCCTTTTAGGGTAGTAATTTGTTTACTGTGTCGGAAGATGTTTGATTGACTTCGAGGATAATTATATTGAATTTATAAATTAGATTGACGCCCAGGATTTCATAATCATTCCGAAAACATGTGAATTGAATTGAATCCGTAGCACGCGCGTGCTATCTCCTCTGCTGAAATTTTCGGTAATTTGTATCAATATCGATCTTCTCGGAAAGGTTTGCCTTTTTTTATCTTTGCCGATTTGGCCTTAGAAGAGTGGATCGAAATAGTTTTAAAATTTGCTTCGCCGCCTTCTTACGCCGGAAAACAAATAATCACGAAAAATTACTGTGCAACCTGCTAACGAACCCCAGTAACGATGCTAATCTCCATTCCCACTCTCCTCAGAGTTTGGGTCAATGCCGAAACCATTGAATATTTCGAAAGGGTCATCGTCTTTAATGTTTTAAATTAATGATGACGAAAATTAGCCAAGGGTCGACCTCACTGAAAGGTCTTACGAAATGAAAGTAGACGAGAAACGTCTGGCGTAAGAGCCTAGGATTTCAAAGCCCTAACTGTCAACTTTTATACAGAGCCGTGAATTCAGCCAAATTTTCTTCATATGCTCCGAAGTAAGAAGATGCTTTCTTCATGAGTTCTAGGAAATTTTTGAGATCCAGGATACGGCTTTTCCCTTTCTGCTACAACTGCGTACACTACAGATTATCTGACTTAAGAGAATACTAATTACAATTTGTCGACTCTCCAATACAGGTTCCATCGGTTACACTTAATACTAATCTCTCACAACTATTTTTGGTGGACGTATTCTTCAGGATAGAGCGCAATCAACTGACATCCATTTTATAATACATATTTATTCCGGGAGTGTTTTCATCGGTAGGGTTGCTCTTAATTCCAGAGTTTTTAACATTTTGCAGTTTCTGGCAGCCCACGTTTCGTGTATTTGGATAGAAATGAATTGCAAAGCATAACTAGACTACCATACAAACAACCATTTCATATTAGTATCTTTTGATGGAGGATAGTGTATGTTTTACAGCTTCCAAAAGAAAATTCGCTCGTGCATCATCATTCCATGGTTAATTAGAAAATTTCTATGTTCTAATAATGCATAGCATAATGCTCCATGATCACTTGCTATTAAAATGGAATGAGTTATGTGATGTAAATTCAATTGAAAATGTAGTGTACTAAAATAGGAGTTTAAATGAATGGTTTTTTATAAGATTTAGCATAGAAAGAAGATGGGTTCCCAACCTTATACGTTTATAGTTTACTCATTTCTTGATATTTCCTCTTTTTCATAGAAATTGATCATTAGAATTTGTATAAATGTTAAGAGCCTTAAGTTTAACGGAATTTAAGCTTCCATGTACATATATTTGACCTTTCTGTGACTTTTGGTTGCTTCAGAGCTAAAAGAAACACTCTCTCCCATTCCTTCTTTTTGAGGTCATTATTTTGGTGGTGAACAGTGACCATAATCGCCTTTAGTTAAATTGAAGATTCGAGGAACTGTGGTGATGCAACAGTTGCTACTGATCCGTCGCTTAAGCTGTGAAACATAATGGCTTATGGAAATCGAGCAAATGCTGCCTGCGCCTTCGAATCACGCCAGGGCGAGTGTTTTTACACGTGAGGGCATCTTCGAAAACATGAGTAAGAATAACGAAGCTCGGTACAGAAACTCTTTCAAGAATCGATGATGTATGGTAATGTTAAAAATACTCAAGCAGTCGAAATCTCTACTGAATTCTATAGAAATTAATCTATCACTGAGTAGGTTGTTTAGTACAAAGGGAATTGAAAAATCTAAAAGGCGGTATACTTATTTTTATCGTTGATGACCTCTTTCGTTCTTTATTTATATTCTTAAATATTAAATTTTCAGCGTTAATTCAAGAGACATTTCAATGGGAAATCATTTCTCAAGTGAATCGGTCAATTCCCTTATTAAAATACTTTGCTGTTTATACTTAGCAGTGCTCTCTGTAGTTTTTTGCAATGTGCTCGGAGTTCTTCATGTTTCGAAATTCAATTCGTCTTAATAAATGTAAATAACTGTTTACGGGCAAAATATTTTCTTACAAATGTCCGTTTATTAGAAAAAAATTACTTTATGGACGTTTACACATAAGAATAAATTTATTAAGGATGTAGAATTCAAAAAAGTTCAGAAACTGAAAAAACCTTGTAAATTAAGGGTAACTTGCTGAGAAATTTAGCTTCTAAAGTAATGTATTTACAGGCACTGGTATTTGAAGCTCGTTTAAAAATTAAAAATTAAATATATGTATTTAGTCCTATAAAACTGAAGTTCATCGAAAAATTACTGTTACACGGAAGTTCTGTTAAGTTTTAGCGTAGTATAGGAAGGAATATAGGTATACTCAAGCATGAATAGTCTGTAAATAGAAAAGAGGAAAAATCACAGTCGCCATTATTAACGAAAAGGTCCTACTGCTCTTTAATTTATCAAAAACGTCTCTGAAAATGTATTAACTCTTTAAAAAAACGTTCAATTCACATCCTTATCTGATATGTTTAGACTTTAGTGTCTTCAGAATTTTAAAAGTTTCCCTTTTCTATCTCAGTGGCAATGGGAATTAATGGTACACTTATAATAGTGGAAGGTTGATCAAATCTCTGAAAGGTACATGTCTCAAACGGTCGTTCATAAACTCTGGTTGTTGGGTAATATTTAACGTAGCAGATGGAGCTCCTTGTAAATCAAATTGATGCAACAGTATTACTGTTTGAAATGCCTTTGCCGGATGATCTCTCCATCAAGAGGTCATGCATTCGGGTTCAGTGCTCCTCCTCTTTCGATGGATGTTTTCAAATCAAACGATTCAGAGAACCACTATTCGTTCGGACACTCGATATTCTTACGCATCAATTGTCAAAGTTTTAGCCTTTAATGAAACTAAGGAAGGTATTTTTCCTGTTACTCCATAAAAGTTTAATTATGTTATGCATATCGTAATTTGTAGTAATTTACGAGTTTATAATCTCTAGCAAAACTTAAAGCAGAATTCATGATAATTTGAAAGCTGTACTTTTATATTATCATTGATCAAAATATTAATTTTGAATTTATTATATTATCATTAGTCAAAATATTAAATGTGAATTTATTCTCCAAAAAGCTAATTCTAATCGTTGATTTATGTTTTCTGAAATCTTTCTAAATAATATTTTAGGAAACAATGAATTACTATCAAGGATTGATTGGAAAAAACAATGATTCAAACAATGAACTTTAAAGAGCATTTTAGATTAATTTTAGAATTCTTTGTATTTTAACTACGGCCTGAATATTTTTTTCTAGTTCAGAAGATCTACCGTCTAAAGTCAATAGCAATCGAAATATCGATTTATGAATAGCATTTGCGTGATCGCAACTGATCATCAACGTATCGGTAACTTACTGAGTGGATTTTAAGACTTCATATGTTGCTTTTCGTAACTGTACAGATAGAATAGAGAAGATAAGGCAGTTACTCAACTTTATTATAAGTACAGCACACAACTTAAAAACGGAAAAATACGATTATAAATCGCTTACATTGTAGTGAAGTATATTCTAATGAATTTGATTTGTACCATCAAAATATCGATAGGTCAAACTTGATTGCGCCGCGTTGGAAATGTTGTATAACCATAGTCTAAGTGACTCTATGTACGAGTGGTAAAAGATGAATCCATGCTGAGGATATCCTTATTACTAGTTGCATTCGAATAAACGAGCGTTAAAGAATTTAAATTTTGCGTTATACTTATCATGATTAGGTATTCATTGATTATTTTGAGAGAGATTGAACTTAACATTTTTAATTTCGCTAATAACATCCACGTAAATGATTGTACGAACAACTCTAATAATTTTCCCATGAGCTTACGAAGATATAAAGGAGAGGAATTTTAGCAGAAGACAGATGAAACTCAAAACATTTCCATCGTTTCCTTTAGAATAGTTTACAATAAAGAAAGCTTCATTCCACAACCACTTTTGATGCCAGATTAGTTCGCAAGCAATGTAATTTTGCAAATAAATTTATCCGAAAATCTGAAAAATCAATCCGAGATACTCCGATGTTTCTATCACTTTTAAAAGATAAATCTTTCAGTACAGTGAGCGGAATTACGAAGACTCGATAAATACTTAGAAAGAGTAATTTTATTAGTTGTTTTAGTAATTGAGCCTTGCATTCAAAGAAAAGTTTTACCAAAGCAATACAAGCATAAGTTCTCCTTAATTGGTAGATGATTTTTGTGCGTCTTCAACTCCAGCGCAAAATCCGTTTACGGTCGAGAGCGACTGCGGAAAGAGCTCTACTTTTCTCCTCTAGCCATCGAAGGGGCGAAGGGGCAGAAGAGGAAGGTGTAGTTGTGCAGTAAATCATGTGATTAGCGCGGCCTCCACTTCTCTTATCCCGCCCTTTGAACCACGGAGGACTACAAATGACTCCACATTTGAACCAATTGCCCCCCTAAACATTACTTAAGTACCGCTCCGTGTATTTCCTTGCAAAAATACAAGTCGCTCTGTTTCCAAGTGTATTCAGTAACAAGACTGAATTATTTTACCTCTAATCAAGTGTTCAGTAGTGTCTTATCTCGTCCATCTATGTCGCTCGGCTTCATTGTTTGAAAAACTTTGGAACAGAAACGGATTGCAAAATTTCAAGATCTCCTGATTTAATAAAGTGCATTCAGTAAACTCCCGTATATCCGAATCGCGTTTATCCGAAATCCGCTTTATCCGAACAAACTTTTCCGAATGCACCCACCCCACCCCCACCCACCGAATACCATCGCGACCCATTACTTATTTGCTCGTGACACCTCTTCATATATTTACATACTCTATCAACCACGTAATTTAAGTTTATTTTTTCATTCAAAAGAGTAGGCAATAAAATTAAAACTCCTGTTTTTTCCGCTGCCAAATAAGGCGGATTTATTTTTGTTAGAACGCAAAATAAAAGATGCTTTGTTATTCAGCATTTAAAAACTTTGAGTATTCAATCATACTTTGACGCCTTTTTAACACATTCAACACAGACTTTTCAGTCAAAAACATGCAGGTTTATTCACAACCATATCAATAGCATTCTTCATACGCACGTTTTACGATCATATTTCGCGGTATTGACGCAATTCGGGGTGTTTCACGCGGGACTTCGCTTTATCCGAAATTTTCGTTATCCGAACCGGCCGCAGTCCCGATCATTTCGGATAAACGGGAGTTAACAGTGATTTAGAAGCCTTGTCCAATTGAAAATTCTCAGCGAACCAATTCTTAACATAATTTAGGATCGTAGCCAATAAAATTTTACTTCCGCTGTATTAATGCTCACGTTATATCCAAAACTAAAATTATATTACAAAATTCGCAATATATTTAGGAAAAAGCTTAAAAAGAAATCCAGACCATTTATCTTAGTAAGGTAAGAATATTATACGATATCGCTCATTTGCCATAAAAGGGAATTATGTCTCCTCGATTCAATCATCACTGCTTGCAAATGAAATTGTAGATAGATGTAATCATTCATATGTTTAAGGGCGTATAATTTTCTAGAATTTAAGAATGATCAACTAGAATGTTTCGATGTTGCGAGTCTAAATATCTGTCAGTACTATCCTATAGATCTGTGAATTTGGGTTTCAAAGTTAGTCACGCTTAGTTGTGGTTATAATGGTAACCCTGGATCAGTAGTGCCCTAACTACCACTCGAGACTAAATCCGTCCCGTTGCGTACTTTCATTCAATCTAGAATACATTTTTAGTCTATATCGTAAATAATGATTAGTCAATATGAATATGAAATCTAGATGATCAGGCGTTACCTTGTGGAAAGCCATTTAGGTACCTCAATATGAATACTCTTAATTGGTTATAATAATATCTCGCTTATTCACGTCATAGCATTAATTACAAATGAGATTTAGGATTTGTAAGAATACTTTGAACAAAATGGAGCATATTATTGTCCCGTGCCGTCGTCTAAATTTGGGCACCATTCATCTCAGCCATGACCTACATTTAGTTAAGGCACCGTCGTCTTCCTCGTCATAATCAAAAGTGATTACTTTTCGATTTATAGAACTGTTTATTGCCCTCTTGAGATGATTGTACCTCGGTTTATTTTTAAATTGCCCGGTGTCATTCTACGTGCTATAGCGTGAGCATTCATTAAGGATTCTTCAATGGGTTCTCACTCGGCGTGGCTGCTTGGGAATAAGCAGCTAAATGTTTCAAGCGAAAGCATAGACTTTAGTGCAAGGAAAAAAAGACTACCGAAGAAGCCTTATAAGCGCGAATCACGGTTTGCTGAGTTTTATTTGTCGGGTATTTTCCGAAGCGGAAACTCTCGAACGAAGAGTGCAAATTGGATAATCACGCCCCGGGATTGCAGGCACGTGACGGAAAGCGGTGTATACAAAGTTCTGTTGAAAACGATCCTCCGTTTTGTAAATTAATTAGAGCAAGGGCACAAAACAAGAGGCGGTGAATATTGTTTCCCTGCGGAGCTGAAGTGTAGTTAGTCACGATTATTCACGTCGAGAAGTAATTCAAACCTGTGCTCTTACTCCGGAGGTGATCGGGTTTCCTAATTAAAACGTGCATTCCCTCGGAAAACAGATCTAGAGCTTCGTTTAAAGAGAATACGCATGCATAAGATATCGGTAAATGTAGATGCATGATCATTGGATTCATTCTATGGTATTAGGCCGGACTTTAAATAAATAATATTGTGGAAATTACGAAGTGCTTTACTAATTTCTTATCATTGGATTCGTTTGGCAATAAAACGAAAGAAATTAGATTCGTTATTATTAAATTCAGTTTCATAATTATAAAAGATGGGGCAATCATGAGACTCGTGCTTACTCTATGCTTCATACTCGGTATGTAAAACTAGATAGAACTTATGATAGATTTTTTACCTCATATTTTATCCTACGAAGATGACTTATTATTTGGAATTAATTAATTCCAACTTGGATGTATCAATGCCTAATTAAATCAATCTAGAAGATCGATGAAACTATTCGTATTATCTGTTTTATTGAACTTACGAAGAATGGCTGACAAATAGATTTCGAGTGAACATTGACTGAAATTTTAAATTTGTCACCTGTCACCTTCCAAGTTATAATAGGTTGTCATTAAACTGTTTTTAAAAATTGCATCGGATAACTTTTATTAATTCCCTAAGGAATTCTTAATCGTAACAGTAGAAAAAATGGAAATGCGTAGTCTCAGATAAGTGGGACTCTTTTGCAGGGAAAGCCAGGTGGATGAAGATATGGAAATTGCTCGACGTACTGGATCTAAAGGAGTTAATATTTGATTGCATTAAAATATTCACAATTTATAAATCGAGGAATAATGGGAGAGTTTTTAAAAGTAAAAACATCATAAGTATGAAATATTCTAATGAAACAGGAAAAATAAATCTCGCTTCTAATGAAATACTAAGCATAAAATGCTTTTGCGGATTACAGTTTTCCAAACCCTGTCATAGGTCATTCGTTGAACCACCAGTTGTTATTATTAAACAGTATCGTAACCATCGAAATAGGCGACAGCAGTTTATTTTATTTTCAATTTTTTGATAAGCATACTGATTGTGAGACAAATATGCACTGATAGCGAAATTTTATCTTGAAGGAGTTTTTCTCCTTATGAAATTCGGTAGATATTTATTTTAGATACTTTTAATTTTGTGTTCTTCAAATCCGTTACTTCTTTTTTGATAAATTGCCCGTTTCAGATACCTTATTTAGTTGCATTCTTGCCAACTGTGTTTCAATTAGCGGAGTTTTTACCATTCTTTCTTAGATTTCTCACACTTTTTCATCTTCTTGTATGTAATAATCAATTAGGAATATTACCAAGCGCTAACATTATACAGACAATCCCCGTAATACAGTTTTTATGCTCAGCAAAATATTTGAAATGGTCATTCGCATATGCTGTTGTATGTGATATTTCTTCTTTTTCCATATTTGCAGACGTCAAGTATTTATTTTTTACTATTTTGTTATTACTAAAACAGTTTTTTATTCAGAATGGACAAGCTTTCAAATATATATCTACGAGCTAAGTGCATGCATCATATGATAGAATTTCGTTTGAAACTCTCAAACACTTGTGTTTGTTAGTACGAATGCAAAACTTTGCATTTCATCCCAAAATCGTCGAAAAAAGATTTTAAAATGATGTTTCGGCAGTATTCATGCGTATCCTGCCTCCAATTTGAATTTCTACTCCATCAAACCGGAAATAAAATTAATCATTTTTGAACAATTTAATCGCATCCATCCCTCTTATGCAACTTTTATTGTCGTATCGACCCAAGTTCCAGGGCATACATAAATACATCCTCTAAGAATATAATTCCTTCAAATTCAATTAACAACTTTGGCCTCGATGTTAATCTCCTTTAATTTAGCGGTTCCTTATTCCCTACGTGCGTAAATAAGTAATTTCCCCCGTTTCCCTATCGCTCCATCTGAAAACCATCTTCTTTGGGCTTCCGTTATTAGTATATATTATTCGAATATAATCACAGATAAGGATAACGAGTGATGCGATGGCTTTACGAAGATGTCTTTCGCTCTTTCTTCGAGATTCGTCAAACGAATGATTTTGATGATGCTTGAAATTGCACGGATGGATATGGGAAGTGTATAAATGATCATTAAAAATGGTTGGCTCCCAAGAAAAAAGAAACTGGTAATCTTTTTCAGTTTCAGATTATCCAATTACATTAGAACATGTGGTAATTCCGCTAGAGATGCCCCACCTAAGGAAAATACTTCATAACAATGACTTCAGTGATAACAAGAATGTGAAACTGCGTGATAAAATATAACATTTATTGTTTATCAACAGTATATAAACAAAATTTCTTTAAAAACATTTTCACCCAAAATATTAAACTTTTTCTGCATCCATGCATTGTGTCCGAGTGTCCGGGTGAGACGCCCCACCTCTGTGGGAGGGATGTCCCGTTAGCTTAAACTGAATTTAATCTGGAAAGCGCAAGCTATGTAAAAAATTGTTAAATTTAACTTGTAATTAGGATATAACTAAACATTTAAGTTGGATTTAAATCCTATTTAGGAGTTTCATTTGCAAACATTCAACCAAAAAGTGCAGTACATTTAGAGAACAATATCTATTTAAAATTATAATCTAATTTGCAAGTGGTATGAATGGGGGCTAGCATGAAATCATTATATTGCCGTTTTACCCGAAAAGAAATATGACAATTTTGATGTTTTTCGAATCGTGACACGTGGATATTAGATGAACCTATCGCTGCAAGTTTAGCGAACATTTAAACTGATGCCAAACAGAAACATTATATCTTATAACAGGGCGGGGAAAACACTACCTACTTGAAATGATGCTATAAAACCGCGTAAAAAGAATTAATCGCCGTGAAACTCTTGCAGATAAACGGGTGCATTCCAACTAACTGACGGACATCGTCATTAGAGCAATCTTGTGATTTTCCTTAAAAATACTACGACTGGGGCATATCTCCCGGTGGGGCATCCCACCCGGAATTACCTTATGGGATATAATATGAACTAAGAAATGCTTCGGGTAATGGATACCTTAACATATAGTATTATCTTTCCCAAGAATAAATAAAAGCGAAAAATAGGGAAATGACAGAAGCACGAATCCAGGTCTTCCACTTTCCAATTAGGTATACAAACCACTAAACTACCACGCCGGGTCAATCCCACTTCTGTCAACGGGATAACTAATTTTAACTTCAGTATATCCTTTTTTCGCGTATTCCTGAAACATAAACCACGCGTTCTCCAGGGGTACGTAACCACAGGTCGGGCACATCGAGTGAGGATGAGAAAAGTGAATGTTTCGCCATTCGGACACGTTTTTCCGCAGAAAATAATGGACTTCTATTTATATCGGTGCACGCTCTTCCCATTCGTGCCGCATTCAGCCCGTATCCTTCTGTCTGTTAGGGGCGTCACTGATTGACGGCGTTGAGGGGTACACAGGGCGCTAATCCCCCCTGCGGCTGACGTACGACGCATTTAAAGCGACCATAAAAAGGAGATCTCCGAATACCTCACGGTTCGATAACAAATGAACATCCTAAAGTTGATTGATGGTTGGAACTCGGAAGAGCATTATGCCTCAAGCCCCCCAAAAAACAAGCTTGTATTCTAAACTCAAGGTGTTCTAACTGAACTTTGTGGAACGCCATTTACATTAAATACAACAAAGGTTTTGTTGTATTTTGTCTAAGCTTGTACTCTATTCTGCAGATTTAATTGATAGAGTTAAGTATGAGTTTCTAATGTCTTATAAACATCACATCCATTCCTTTGTATAAATTTCTATCAGTTGCGCCCAGAATCATAACAAGAAATGTTATGCGTTTCATTTTAAGTAGCTCGTCATGTAGGCCTTTTTGTACTCATTTTCTTTAACTGATCATGATAAAAAGCGAGATTTGATGGAAATTCTAAGCATAGGGCATGTAACACAGTTGTGTTTGTTGTTAAGAAGACATTTAAGTAGGCACAAATAATTTGTGATACGAGTTACGTGGGTTCGCTCTCAGTTACACATAGAATAGGTTTAAATAGAATTAGAATACGTTTAAAAGTAGGTTTCGATGACATTTTCAAGTAAAAAAAGATGGAAAAAGATATAGAGTTAGAGGCTCAGTGGATGTTCCACGTGGAAGTAGAATCCGAGAACCCATTCATGTTATGAAGCGGCTCGTTTGACGTTAAGTTAAAGGTATTAGAGAAGTGGCGGTCTCGCCCTTCCTACAACCATTACGATCTCAGACACGCTTTTGTTTCCCATGCATTATTAATCACATTTTTAGCTATACCTCAGAGTTACGTTACTTCCGTGCATCTATTATATGCTATTTTTCTATGTAATGTCGTCCTTAAATTGTATAGAGTCTCGGTGACAAGGTTCTCACCCGATAAGCTGCCTTTAAGCACGTCATTTAAGGTTTCCGTCTTAATCGTGCCCCTCGTAAACATTATCTTCTTCCTTTCTTGGTACTTCATAGTTCCATTATCGTTACATCTTCTTTAGGTAACGCTGCGCAAGTGTTTCTCAATTGGTGTGCCGCGTTGCAAGGATTGCGGAGCGGTAGGAACCTGATGCATGGTGCACTAACCAATTGCGTTGAATATCTTATTGCTAAGTCATAACACGCGATAATTCTTCACATATGCTAGATCAGATGAAAGAAGCTATAATTTTTTAAGAAAATATCTCTCTAAACTACAAGTAACACTCCACAGGTTAGCCAACCTCTAAAATAAGTCGCTTGTCTATCTCATATCGAATTATTATAATCCCTTAGCTAATTCCATATATTGGTAACGAATCGCTGTTTATATGTTATGTTGCCTCTGAGATGTGTCCATCTGTCGTGTCACTACGTCGTCGCGTAATTTTGTTATCACGACCTCTGACGGTCACGAATCCCCTTGTTATGACGTCACTGAAGATGTCATAGTCCGTTCACGAGTGACGCAGTTAACAGGGAAAACTTTGTTCGTTCAATCCGGATATGTTGTGTTGTCCAGATTTTTCAATCGTTGATGAAGCATCGTAATGCAAGGTATCAAAGAGATTGCAGACATATTTATCAACGTTTAGGTTGTTTGTTGATCTGTGATGACATTAAAAAAATTATGTGTGTGTAATTCTGAATGACTGGCTAAAAAATAAACGTGTCGGTACTGTTAACATTTCTAATTCGATTCCTATACGTGTCAGAGGAAAAACTTCGAATGTAAATGCATTGCAAGTCTCTATGAAATCCTAATTGAATAGTCTCTCTCGTAAATGCACCTCTCATTGGTTGAAATGAGTCGATGTGTAGCAGAGTGACAGGTGGGGACACACTGTCCGAATTAACTCCGCTTGGTGAGTTGACTGAGAGCAAAGAACTCACAATGGGAGGGGATTCTAATGAGTGCTTTTAACGTGAGGCACCTGTGCTCTTCACCGATTTTTAAAAGCCGATGGTCTTGCATTGTTAATGTTTTCTGTATTGAAATCTGATAAGAATACTGATTTAAAGTATGATGTTGTTTATATAGTACTCTTATTTTCTCATTTTGGAAGTTTACGAATATTTTTTTCTTTTCAACGAGCTATTTTGTAACCTCACTATTCTCGTGTGACAGAAAGAGATAGAAGGAGAGCTTTGTCACTTGTCACTAAAAGTGTTTTCTACCATAGCGATGGTAAGATGATGGATGTAAGCATGTTCTTTCATAAGTTTTAACTATTTAGTTAATAAATATATTTAAGTTTTAAATTATGATAAATATCTAAGCATGCGAATTCTTTTAAAACGAATTGTTCGAACTTTTAATTTCTTGAATAACAAATTATTCTAAAAAAATATCACCCTTATGAGTCTGAATTTATTCATATAATTTATATTCATTCATTGTTCATAGTAAATTTTATCAAAAATTTACTCAGAATTGAAATATTTTCAGTAAAGCTATGAATTTCCTTGGAGGCTGGGTCGGGTTGGGTGTGGGCATTGAGTGTAGCATTTTCTTGGAATAATTTGCTCTCGAAGAATTTGCTATTAGCCTATAGAAATAAAAATGGGAATCCAATTGTCTCACCTAGTCTAAGTGTTGTAAAATAAGGATACTTCGGATAAAAATCTCGGATTATATGAAAAGCTCTTGTAGAAGTATAAATTATTGTATTATAATTCGAAGTTAAGCATCCTTACACCCATAAAAGGTCTAATTTAGTAACCATGTTTCACTGGCATATATGATTCATTCCTCCAACTCTTCTTTTTAAAAGGAACCCACGTCTGAATGTGTAATGTATAATTTCTGATGGCAATTTCCAGATTTATGACGTCATTTTGCGTGTAAGAGATACTGTACAGTCTCAAACATGATTCTCGCTAATGAAGCGCGGAAGCTGTTCTCCCGGTCACCGTACTTCATTTTCTCACTCTTGCGCAATTATTTACGCGATGGAGGAGGAGTCGTGGTCTTAAGGGCCTGGAAGGGGAATAAAACTGTCTTATTTTTCCTTTTTGAGTGGGAAATAAGTGCCTTTCACCCTCATTAACGCCTACGTCTCCCCCGTTCATCAGCCATTTCCTCCATTTCTCTCTCCAAGTAGTTGTGGTTACCTTTTTTGTGGGCATTCATCTTTCCTATGAATACTCTTCCGATGAAGTCTACTGCATTCGCAACTCAAACGTACAACCTCTAACATTTTGATGTCGAAAAGGTTAGATATCACTCGCTACAACTCTGAATGATATCCTGGCATTAGATTGCTATCTCCTGAGTCAAAAAGAGAGCAGACATTAAATTCACAATTTTCTGCAGCAAGTTTATTTCGCAGTAAATCAAAATGATGTATTTATAAGGTGGGAATGGACTTGGCTATTACTGGGCATCCTTCATCTTATGCAACCAGACGTGCTCACGATATATTATTCATCACCGAAAAGAAAATTACTGGGAGATGATTTCTGAGCTGGAAATGTCCTTCATCGGATCTAAATGTAACATGATAGTGCTCATTTTCGACAGAAAAATATTTAGTTCCATATGTTTAAGTTAAAATACTCTATGGATTGTTAATTATCGGCAAGGAAGGGAATTTTAATTCTCAAAAATAAGGCTCTTTTTTCGTTACCCCAAATGTGCTTACAAATATAATAATTTTATCCTTTTGGCTTGTCTTTAAAATGGTATAATATCCTTGTAAAATATTTTTATTCCTGAATTGTCTAATCATAACACAGTATTACGGAGCAATAATAATATTAAAATTGTTGATAAGTTACGAAATATTCATCTATAATGTCGTTCAACGAAGTCCGGCTTAATATTATTGAATTCAATGGTAAATTGAGTCGTACATTCTTCCTTAAACCATATTTCGATGAATGGAATAATTGCATTTTGCGTTTTGGCATAGGATGGTAAAAAATATGTTTCACCTTCTCTGCACTGAGTGTGATAATACAAAAGCTTTTGGGGCATAAATGATAGTGAATAATATCATTCATCCCAATCATTTACTGATTACTATAAATGGTGCTATTCAAGCCGTTATGGTGCTTGAGTGGGCGTTTTTCAGTCATAACGATCTGGTTCAGGTAATAAAGCAAAGGCAACCAATTTCTCTGTCCTAAAGACATTTTGCTTTAGCCAATAAATTGATTGAATCTCTCATCTGTAATTAAATATTTCAGAGACTTTACCTTCGGCTGGATCGTATTGAGTTTGCGTGAAAATGGATAAATTACGCTTTTACATCCGAAAAATATAATATAAGGCGACGTATTGATTGAGAACATGTGAGTTGGAGCAACTGAATGTTTAGATTCCGGCAAATCCGACGATCGTGTTACAACAATGATATGATTCCTCGGGTGGAATTTGCACCAGGTGAGAAGATCTAAACTATTCGGAAAATTCATCAGTTCGGTACTTTTAGACGAAGTAGGTGACATTGTAGTTGCAGCAATCAACGAAGGCGATTTTCGAGAAGCATCGGCAAAGGGTTAGAAGGACGAAATCTATCAAACGATTTCTCGTTCTATATCCGGATTATTATAGAAGCTAACAACGTTGATTGGGTAAGGTGCTAATACACCCTCTTAATTACAGGATTCTATTAATCTTAATAATTCCCTGGTTCTATGGATTGAGTGAAGTTGAAAGTAAAATTTCTCACACTCCAAAGCGTTGTAATTAATTCAAAATCATGGTTTTATGCCGAGTCGTAAAAATAAATTTCTCCGCTCTTTGCCATTAAGTGCGACTCGAACCGAAACACATGTGAAGTCACTCCCAAAACATTGTTTTTTTCGGTTTAATTTCCTTACCCTACCCAGAGTGATGAGTAAGCTATAAGAGAGATCTTTGCGATTTATCCCCTTCGGCTCAAGTATTAGGCCATTTACGAGCTATTTTTAGCACATGCTATTGAGCTACTGAATTGTAAAGCTTTCGAATCGGGCTTCGTCGTTGAAAGACGGTGCTTTAGCGAAGTGTATCTCACCAGATACATAGAGGAGATTTATTAAGGGCCTCCGTGACTACTGATGAATAGCAAAAGGGATGAAAATGGCAGTTCTTTGACCTCCATCTATTGCCATGTCACCCACGCTCAAAGGCTGACCTCTCTCTCAGCTTATTTTAATTCGGAGAATTATTTCGGTATCTGCGTCATTGGTCCAGAGAGATGGCATCCTATGTTTACACGCACTGCTTGAGACAGCTTTCCAAGAGATAAATCATTCGTGTTCTCTGGGAATTACGGATTTGCCATTAGGATCACTAGGCGCATGCTGAGGGCCTCGCCATTGAAGGGGCCCAGAAAGAACGTTTTGTCCTTATTAGTTCAATAAAAAACACAATTAGACTCCGTCGATAGAAAATGTTCTGTGGACGAAGTCAGATTGTGTTTTTATATTGAACTAATCACGGAGAAATTCCACCAAGTATCGCCAGAATTTATAAATTATTTTTGTCGTTATGATATCTTATGGTTAAAATTAACAGTCTCAGGCGATGTTTTATGGGAATACGTCATGATGAAAAATAACAAATTTTAGACTTTTTCCACTGTATTTTAACTGCTTGGGGTAGGAACTCTGGGGGAATATTTCAGACCCAATTCTATAAATTCGTTCTCTTTATCAGAAAAAACATGATCCGAAATATTGAGAACTCTTTGTTGAAATTCGTGAAGAGGAGGATGGCTATTTTTCATCATATCTTATGGTGCCTAAATGAGGGAACGTTTAAAGTTTTCGTCACATAAGAGCGTGCACCAAGGAAAAAATCCCAACTAAAAATGGACTTAAAAAAGTCGGGCTCGGCCCGTTAGCCTTTTTTCAATTCCGTTTTTCCTCGGGATGTCTTAATGATAAATAATCTTTTCTGGAGCCTCAAATAGGTCCTAGTGCCTAGGGCTTCTGATTCCTAAAATTCACCTCTGCTGAAATATCTTCATCACCTATATGTAATTAACTATTTTTTCTATGAACAGTCGGGAAAATTCGATTTTAAAACTTATGAGTCAAAAAATATAATTTTGGGCACTGCGAACTGTAGAGTATGCACATTTTTTAAATGTAAATGTATGGAATTATTTACGGTAAATAGCGTATCAGCCGAAATATATCGCTTTATATTTGCTTTTCTTAACCGTAATGATCCGATAGCTATTTATCCATTCAGATTTCCAACTATAGTACGATACTGTGTAATGTGTAATGGAGCCTGTAAACATCACAGGCTCCATTTAATTTAATTTTCCGAATGAAAACCATTAATCGTTGTGGGAAGACTTGGACTTGGTAGGTGAACTATTGGTGACAACACAGAATCACAATTCTATGAAAAATATTTTGTACTTTAAACATGTTTTTGAGCCGAGATTAAATGGGCGATCTTAGCATTGATGGTGAGACTAAGGTTATCAAAATAAAATTTTTAAACCTAATACCGATTACATTGTTGGGCTGGGAAAGAGCCATTCGTCTCCACAAATAAATAAAGTAAATCGGTAAGACTTGCGTACATGTGTTATTTCAGAAGCAAACTGAGGAAGAAGGAATGAGCTATGAATCTGTTATATTCGAAGAACGCGCTCTCACAATCGTTAAAGACCTTTAAATGACACAAATCTCCGGAACTATGTGAGGATATCCGTTGAGGATAGTAATTCCTGCAGCACTGATTACACGAGTATTCTAAAGATTGACTGGTATTAGTGTGAAGTTGAGAGGTGTAGGCGAAAATTAACCCAAGCATCGATGTCTCGAATTGGAGGAAGTGTGCAAACAAGAAAGGAGCGAACGGAAAATCAAATATCAAGCCGTGGGCTTCCTCAAACCTTGGATCCTAACCTATAGCGTTTAGAGGTTCCTTATTCGTGTCGAGAATCAGCAACTGAGAATTAACCTTCGGAATGATTGACGTGGGCCATATGGATACGGTGTAGACCGCTCTTTAGGGAATGGTCCCGTACTTGGTTATGCATTCACGAATTCGTACAAGCATACATTCATTCACCTCGCTGTGCCTTTTACAGCCAAGCGCAGTGATTGCCTCTAAGTTTAACTCTTCTTCATCTCCAATTACCTATCCATGCTTCTCAGTTCCAGCATCTGAATAATTTATCGTGCAACCTCTTTTGTTACGTACGTCGTTTCGGTTCGTTATTTCAACCACTTCCTTCAGCTCTCCGTCTTCCTCTCCCTTTTAAGCCATTCAAATTCACGAAATGTAAAACTGATTTTCATTTTCATATCACGCATCATCTCAACATGTTCAAAACAGCATTGTCTTCTCGTGATTGTCAGCTTTCTTTCAGCCCTCACTCGATCATTAATTAGTTATTACGATTTCATAAATTTTCATCCTTTTGTATTATCCAAGTTTCGTGTTGTGGGCCTGAATCCTTATGGTATTCAAAAGTAGAATTAAAAAGCTAATATTACTCTTGAAGAAAAAACAAACCTTGCTTGTTATTACAACAAAAGAACAGAATATATAAGTATAACTACTATAGCATTAAAATTGCTATAATGCTTTGCCTCCTGTGACGAGCTCTAAAGCGGCACTGTTTTACAATTCCCAATTAATTTTAGATAGAAGTATTCAAAAGGGAAAAATTGAAGTAGATGTATCCCTAAAGATATTGACATTTTCTCTGAAACCTTCCAAATTAGAAATTGAGTACGTTGAAACACATTTTGGCTCTCCTTACGATTGGAGTTTGAGGCGGTCGCCCTTTTCTTTCATATGTTCATCGTGCTTTTTTATGGTATTTGTATATTTCTTTATGATTTGCTTACCTTAAAAGAAGTGATAAACATAATATTGTATTGTAAGTTAGCAAATGCGGAATCTCAGATTTAACTTCGTGCTTTGATGAGCTCAAGTTAGGAAATCAAGATATTAGAAATTATTGATGTATGAATATATTTTCTGAACCCGATGCATTAGCTCAACATCGCCAATTTTCGTAGCCAGTCCTTTTCATTACAAATTCCTCTTTATAATCTTATCTCAGATTTTCGTGGATTGTTTTACTTCCATTTCATATCAGCTCGCTCGTTGAATATCTATCGTTTCTATGTTTCCGAATTCTCTTTTTACATAGAAAAAATTATCAGGAAAATAAAAGAGAGTGTACATGTGATACACAGTTATTAAGAAAAACCAGAAATAATATTTTCATAGGAATAAAACTTGATGTAGTTGAAACTAGATTGATAAAAACAGCGCGGTTCTTTGATCGTTCTATATGTCATGACACCAGGAATATGTCGTAATCGAAGTTTACGTGATCAAGAAAATTCCTTCACAGTTTATCCTCGTTACCGGATTTCCGAGACGAAACTTTACGATTCGAATCCACAAGGGAAGATATTCGTGGCAGACCACAATAATTTCCCCTTGTT
Source organism: Sympetrum striolatum (assembly GCA_947579665.1). Lineage (NCBI taxonomy): Eukaryota > Metazoa > Arthropoda > Insecta > Odonata > Libellulidae > Sympetrum > Sympetrum striolatum. The sequence goes on from OX388350.1 coordinate 16,257,643, forward strand.
CCCGCAGTGGATTTTCAGTGATTTCCGAGCTGCGGCTGAGACCACATGCGGTTTTGTGCGATGTATAACACCAATGAAGCGCCTGATAAAAACCCACTATCCCTCTCATAAATTATGAAATAAGTACGACATCGAGGGTTAGATACATGAGAAATCCCGTGGGAAGCTGAGCGGATCTGAGGTGGGTTTTCCAAAGAGAGGTTTTGATAATATTTCGTTGAATTTCTTCTTCTGTTTTCAATCTTAGATTTTAATAGGTTCAGCAATTTTATTCTATTTTTAATTGAAGCGTACGTTTTGAAATATTACATCCATTTAAAAAATACTCTTAACAAAATACCCCTTTATCAATGAATTCTCTAATAAGAAATATCGATATCCTTTCTCTCGAAAATATTTCCTACGAGAAAGTAGATACAGATACAAAAGTTTATGTGATCCTGGGCGGAAACACGATTGGTTTATATGATTTAAGGCCAGAGACATTTCATACTCATAGATCTTATCTTACTCTAAATCTATCATAATATTAATATATAAATACATCTGCATTAAAAAAATGCATTTGTTTATTCGTTTTATAGCCGAATTTCGTAAGAAATATCTTACATGTTCATTTAGCGCTTTGTAGAGCTGTTTTCTTCAGTCAAATTTAAATTGAAATAATTAACATCTACTTGTTTATCCGGTATGCCGTGGATGTGTAGCAGTCTTTGTTTGAGGGAGAATACATTGGGAAATTTTTAAACTTATACCAGAAAAAGACTAATAATTGAGATTTTATTTTTTTAATACCCTACAAGCCTAATTTCACGTTGAATATATTTATCTCGGTGTTTCTCAGTCAAAGGCGGCAAAAGTCTTAGACATATGTATTTTTGGAGATAGAAATATTTTTACTCAAGGTACTGTTATTTGAAAAGCTGTCTGAAAATCTTCTTTTCGGTCCACTTCGGGTGGCTGTGATCAAATCGTGACAAACGTGTCAACATGAGCATCTTGCATTCTCCCATACGAATGCCTTAAAGCAGCTGAAAAACGGGACAAAGAGATGGCTCTCACTTTTTTGAAGTGTGCCTATGAGAGGGAGCGACCTTGCCTCAGGAAGCACTCACTCGTCCGATTTCATTCAAGTCACAGATCGCTGACGTCACACACGTTTCCGATGAATCTCAAAGCGAAAGCCGTCGGACGAAGATTAAATGCGATATTTTTTATATTCCGCAGTTTCCTGTTAGCAGTTTGTATTTATGGGTATTCGGTGACAAGCGACGTCACTCAATAAGCAGCTCTTGTATCGCTGTTTCCTTCAAAGAGTGCTACAAAGAAATTTCACTTCAGATGTCTGTCTAGCGCTAATGTATAACACATAAATTAAACTCATTTTTTATGAGACAATGGATTGGGGAAATTTTTGAAGTAAACAAAATATCTAAAGCATTATCTGCATTATACTTCGAAAGTAATCGTTCTTTTAATTGCAACGTTTTATAAATAATTAATTATCATAATTTAATGCAGCATAAAGTTAGCTGTTATGTTTTGAGATTTAATATGTCTTGCTTTATAAAATTCACAGTCTCTGGCGATGTCTTGTGGAAATACGTCATGATGAAAGATAACAATTTGTTTGTTTAAGATCATGCAAGAACAGGCAAGACATGATGAAGAATAACAAATTGTTATTCTTCATCATGTCTCGCATTATATATGATTGTATAATATTTTCATAATGTACATAATTTATAATATAAATACGAATTGAACTATTATAAATCTATAAAATCTTTTGAGGAAGAAAATAAATTTCAGAAAGAAAAAATAACTTCTATAAAAAACGAATTAATTGAAGCCTTTTTCAAATATATTCGTCATAACTATTTTAAGACTATGAATTGCTAATTTGCAGAAAATTTTAGCTAATCTATAAATCCACATGTGACTTATTTTATGATCGCTGAGCATTTTCTTTGATTTAATCGACTGAAAATTATTTGAATTACAATTCCTGTATTTTGATTTTAACTCTCATATTATCATATTTTAATTCTTATATAAGGATGCGTATTGAATCTGAAAACTTTGCTGAAATCATGAGTTGTCCCTATATTTTAAAGCATAATAGAATATTTCGATTGGATGCTTTCAAGAAAAATTAGGATTTGAAACTCTTAACATAATTTTCATTTATAAACAAAAGAAAACATATCATCAATTCGAATTTCTCTATGGTGCGTGTGGATTTGATTGCGTGTATCTATGAACCTCGCATCTCTTTGTGTTTTACATCCAATGGATTCAGTATAATTATCGCTCAATACTTCATTGGCCTCATAATTTTCTAATCACGCTTGAATAATTTATTGATTTCTTCTCATAACTGTATTGGTGAATCTTTCGTTGCTATAGAATGAACATAGCACCAAAACCTTCAAAGAACCTAATTACATGGCCAGGTAATTTACGTTTTTTGATGGTTTTTGGTGCTTCGTTCATTATATATTTCAACCATCAGCGGAAATCCATCATTATCGTTTCGTTGCTATGATAAACAAATGCTCCGCCATTCCCGTTGTCACTGGGATGAGTATGGGGACCCTCGTTTTGTTAACTAATCCGTTATAATTATCAATTTCTGACCAGTAAATAGCTTGCCAATTCTGTGAATCACAACACAAGGCTATCCTGAATGTGTCTTCATTCAAAGACCTTACTAATTTCTCGTTTATGGAAGAATAATGGAGAAGTGGGTTTCGAGAATACAAAACGTAAACAAAACCCACCAGGAGTCCATCTCGGGAGCAAATAATCTCTTGTGAAATAAAACGATACGGAACCTCGAAAGAAAATTCTGTTATAGATTAAATACTTTAACATACCTACTGTAATCTTCTCGAAAGAGCTGCTAAAAATGCGAAATATTAAAAATGCTCCAGTTGTAAACAATTAGGTTAGCAAGGGAATCGTTAGATCTTCGTTAGATGCTCTCTTTGAAACATTATGTGCAATTTGTACTTCCGTATATGCAAGCTATTAACTGATCGCAGTCAATGACGCTCATAAAGACGAATTCAGGAAAAAACGTAAAGTATTAAAATTTAATTATTTATTTATTTTTTATAACTAATTTTACATGTAATTTACGTACATTATAAACAAAAATACACTTAAAAAATACAAAGTTTCAGAGTCTGGAACGGATTAATTGCATTTACATTAATTTCCTTTTAACGCGAGCATTCTATGAGATGTGTTTAATGATTCACATTCCTCCTCATTCGTGTAAAAGAAAGTAAATTAATCTAGTTAACCAAGAAAGGGATGGAATGAGATTTTCCGAGTTATGGCTCAATCACTTCTCTTAGAGATGATAAAATCATCCCTTGGTGATCTTCGTGCATCCGTGATTCGAAGCACAGCTTGCTTATACCATCAATCCGAGCGATCTTTTTGTCAAACTTGGTTACGTCGTGAAACTAGTCACGCGCAACAAGACCAGAATTTTCCGGACGATATCCTTAACGAGCCGTTTCATAGTTAGCACGTCGTTGGAAGGCTGTTTTCCAAGACCTTTATCGCCATCCATTCTAAGGCATGTTTTCATCAATTCACCTGCCTTGTTATCTATGTTCTTCTCTGACAGAAAAAGAAGTTTGCGGAGAGAATAAAAAGGCTTAAATGATAAAATAAATAAGGAAATAACGTATCGCCAAGAAGTCAGCTATCGTAAAGATGAGTTTTTCAACTCATGCTTGGAGCATATTTTAAGGAACAGAGGGCAGCGGACTTTGGTGAAAGCGGTCCCTGGTTTGATTCCCGTTTATAGAGAGAGTAAACATTACAATTACTAACTGGCCTCTTAGTATGTTTTTTCCTGTAAGTCCACAAACTAGAAGGGCTTTATTTGATTTGATATTGTGCAATCGGCACCATTAAAGACCAATCAATCTTAAATCACAATGTTGACTAAAACAATAAGACAAAATAATCAGTATTGCTAAACAGTTTTGTTTACACAAATTTTGATAGCAAAACTATCATGTTCAAACAAATTAAAATCGCCTCTTGAGTTGATTTTGACATATGAACTAGAAAATTGAGCAAATTATAATTTAGAATGAAATATAATTATATTTTGCAGCCAATTGTGACCAACTCCTTCTCTTTCCAAAAAATAGTATTTAAAATATGTATTTCCTCTAATCGTACGCATATGCCAAGAGCGGTATATTCACTAATTCCCTTATCGTGTGGAAGGTCCTTGCGTACTAAATAGAGCGTGCCCAAACCGTGCCAGTGACAAAAAATCGATTTGTTATCATGATATGGTCTATTGAGTTCTATAAGTAAAAAGATCCTACGAGAATCATTTCCTTTCTTTTTATTTTAAAATCCATTTTTTTCAGGGACATCGATATCTCTGACCTTGAGCTAAAAGACTTTATAAAACAAGATGCAATAGATGAAATGATAACTTTTCCGTATAAAATTTTGTGAGGAAAATTCTACAACTGTTATTAATAAATTTACAAACGGTTCGATGATAATTTATTTTCAAGAAAAGAAAAATGATTGTTTATTATCGTCATCGACAAAATATTCAATGATTTACAAAATACTTGGTATTGTAAATAATAATTTAAATATTAAGGGACTGCAGATATACCACTAAGATGCATTTGCCAATTTAAATTAAAATATTTTGGAATCACAATTAAACTAGTCACAGCTATAATTATTTTTTGTAACTACACTGTCACCTACATACTACAGATAGATAAAATAATAATAGAAAATTCGTTTGTCCTATTTGTTGGAAATTCTATACCTAGATAAAAATATGTTTAGTGTTATTTGTAAGGTATTGTAAATATTCTGAAGCTACTGAATATCAAAGATCACGTATCAATCAAATGACGTATCACGATGTAGAATTGATTTGAAACATTGATAACGTTAACAGAGCATTCAATTATTTACTCGTAGATGGCATTAAAGGGAAGAACGAAGTTCATCTATTCATGTTTAATTTGTGATGACATATGAAGAGTCCAGAGCGTGCAAAAAACCTAAATAAATTTGATATTTCGGAACTCCTGTGATTGGTATCAATTCAAGATCGAAAAAGAAAGATTCGGAATAACTAACGTTATTTGTATTAGGGTGATATGTTTTAGATCGCTCGCTTTTAAAAGCCAAAGCTATTTGTTTTTCTAATGTTTGTTTTGTAATTTGTATGGATTTATAGTGTGTACATGTAGTATATTACATATACATATATGTATTTCTAAATATACACTCTCATCGCCGTTTTGGGTTAAGGATCTGAGGACTGGTTCGTTGCACTCCTCCGAGCCGTCTCCAGCCTCTCTCGTACTTTCTAACTTTAACACCGACCATCTCCCCCTTCTCATAAAGTAACGTACGTCTTCCTCTGCAATTCTCCACTTCCACCATCCCTTCTTGCACTGACTTCAGCAGACTATAATGACTCAGAGCGATCTGATCAATTTCCCTCTTTCCACCACAGTTTTCCGTAGACTTTCCTCTTCGTTTCCTCTTTAAAGGGCTTCTTCATTAGTTGATGCTCTGTCCACATGGTTTTATCTTCTGTATCGTCTCTCCAATGCATTGAACTATCCTTTATTTGCTGTTGCTTTAGTCCACGTATCACTTTATAGACACCACTATTTTGTCATATTCTTTCTCATCTTTTAGTAATTGCTATCAGTAAGTTTGCACATTTATTTCACCCCCCTTCTTCGTGGGTGTACTCCTGCGGTGGTGATTTTTTTCCCCTAAAATCTCTTTTTTCTTCTTCTCGTTTTTTCTCATACCATCTCTTTAATTAAATTTAATTATTGCATAGTCTATGACGATGATTTAGATGGAAGAAAAGACTTTTAGTCTCAGTTTCAACCGAATAAATACGCATCATTATTATAGCTGTTTTAATGATCTGATAAAAATGTTTTGGTGAAAATAAAATGAAAACGAGCTAAGTTCGAGTACTTTTACATATTCTCCCGTTTTCACCCACATTTTATCCAGGAAAGTACGTCCAACTTTGACGTAAGTCGGAAAGAGCTCTATCGTCGTTCGGCGGACGCGAATTTAAAACGTAAAACGGTGCTCATTCTCCCTTCCCCCTCCAGCCGCAAGCGGCGCGTGCTCCGCAGTATTGGAGGCCGCCTCCGATAAACGCTACAGATTGGGAGAGCGACTTCACATTATCCGCTAACGGGAGAGAATAATGGGCAGCGGAGTCTCCCCTTCGCTAACCATTAATTTCCTATTCGCCTCGTGTCCGCTGCAAGGGCTCCGCTGATGGCAGCCCAAGGATTAACGAAAGGGAGGGAATTTTTCGGAGAAACAGGAAATTTAAATGCCGACATTTTTTAATCTTCTCATTACGATCCTTTAAAGTACACCGCTTGAATTTTGTCACTTTTTCTGGTTGTAAATAAAATATTTCCATTTCCCCGATTCTCGGTTGACGAAGGGCATGACCCTGAAAAACACGTGGTTTCTATAAGTCGAGGTCACCATGGAATATTCAAAGATCAATAAAGCATCTTTTTCTTATGTGAATTAACTCTGAAATATTAGAATAAAATAAAGCTTGTTGTTATAGAATTCTTAAAGGGATGTGCTTTTGAGAATCAACAAACTTTGAAAATTAAATCAATCACTTTAGAAAATAAACCTTACTTATTACTTCATAACTTTACTTATTGATACAAAATTGAAGCAGGGAGTGTACAATAGAAATATTCCTTATAATTGTAATGTAGTAGCGAATGTTATTGGACTAAAACGTATTCCTTATTATTTCAATTTTAAAATTAACATTTTATGCTTTTGAATGCCCTAGCCGTTCAAGAAAATGGTTTGATGCATTCAATTTTAATCTTGAAAGTTACTCTGATGTAACATTTTACGATATTATTTTAATATATTAGAAAAAAAAACTCCTAACTTTAATGTGTAAATAAGTTAGTTCGTTGATTGTCATTGTTTATATTGACGTGGTTGTCATGTGTTTGTTATGCATAGCGATAGTGAAAGATTAGTCGTTTTTATCATGAAGTACTGAAATAATATACGTGTGGAGTGATGTGAAACCTTTAATTCAATCTTTTAGTGCATCAGCTGTGTGTCTCTATAGTAATTGAAGATGTGTTATCTGGCAAGTGCGTAAAATATACTGAAAAAGTGTTATTGTAAGGCTACCTCGATGATTTACTTGTTTCTGGAACATATCCTCAGTGATATTTCAGTAGAATTCCTCAATACTCACAGGTTACGTATGACATCATTTCATAAATAAAAGGATCATTTTACGATATAAATGTTAGTGTACACATATATTTTACATAATTTAAAAGCAAGAAATTGCATTAAATTGTTTAAATTATCTTGCCTTAAACTCCCGTAAGCCAAATATATATTCGTTTTGAAATAAAACGCCCTATTTATTGACAGAAATTTGACCTAATGTAAACTAACTCTTGCTTTGTAAATTTAAAAAAATTATGTCAATACCAGGTAATTATTTTTTATATTAATGTTACATTGATAAATTCGATGTCGAAAGTTAGGACAGGTAAATTCTGGTAGGATGATAGGTATTTGGCGAGTATTAAGACATGGAAAAATGAAGGATATTTTCAAAACTATTGTCAAGTTTACCCTAGTAAATGTAGAAAAGTTTCTTTCCAATCTGGGCTTAAAAATGTATTGAAATAAATCACTTTCGTTCCTAAAAATTATCAATGTATTTAAATGAACTCGTAGGTCAATTTACAATAAAAGATATATTTTCTAAGTACTCATTTTCAAAAAGTAGACAAATGAGTGTATTTTTAGAAGCCAAGGCTAGCTGCGGCGTTTTCAATGTGTCGCGATTCTGCTCGGTTAATTGTGGTAAGTTAAAGAGCTATTATTCTTTGGAAATCCTAGAGATGGAAACTACAGCTTTCAATTAGTCGCAATGAGCCATGATGGTACGGAGACGTTCCGAATAGAAATAGATGGAGATGAAGTAATACAGAGATGATAAATGAAGGAAAAAATGGACGTAGGGAAAGCAAGGATGAAGGGCAAGAGGAAGGTTGGAATTCAAATTTATCATTCCACGTTCTGGTCTCTCATTCTTCATCCCATATCCCTAGATCCACTCTTGAGTCAACTGCTTTCTTTCCCTCACGTACAAGCCCTTTGGCCGCACAACTTAAAAAAATAATTATATTCATCTAGTCTGTGGTATAAGGAAACTCATAGCAAATTAAAGCCCCTTTCTGAAGATCAAAAATGTAATTCGATAGTTAAATTAAAGGCGAATAACCCTAAATAACGTACCAAACCTAGGTCGTCAACGTTGTTTACCAAGCTTGCATGTTCGAAAAACCCCACGGCTTTATCTTATATCTCATTTATTTTCTTGCGATAGATTACTCAAAATAAGTTTTTAGGTTTTTTAAACTATATTTTGCCATAGCTGGTTTATTCGTTTTAACCATAGTAAAAGTAAACTAAATATAATCCATATACTCTTCTCGGCGCATGAAAATGTTTTATATTTCGATTGCATGTGTAATTAAAATCAAATATATAAAAATGTTGTATAGATTCATCTTTACAGTTACTACAGTGTAAGAAATTACAGTTTTGCCATAGGCCAAGATTCTACCATATACATCTAACGATGCTAAAAAATCAAACAACCAAATTCTATAAAATTAAAGATTCAATATAACATAATATAATAACATGATAACATCGATAATCGCACATGGATGTTCATCGTTTCCGAACCGTTATATTGAGAATCTGAAAACTGCTTTATCAGAGTTATCAAAGACTTTCTAATTCTAAAAAAATTAGTAGACAATGGAATAAACCACGATTTAACAGTCTTTTAAAGAACCAATGGATACATTATTTTGACAAATCCTTCCAGGAAATTACCTATCTAGTTAACCAAGTTTAAAATCATTAATTCATATCCATACCACTCCAAAATAGTGGATAAATTGATCTGAATTAGCTGATGAAATATAATACTGATTTTTTCAGGTCCGAGAAAACATTTTTATTGAGAGGTATGCTGAGAAAATAAGTGTTACTTTCCTTTGTCGGTTGACTATTTATGAAACGGCACGTTAAACATCAAAGTAAGTAATTTCCAATGATATTGCTAAATCGTGTCTGCTATAAATCTGCGGAGATCTATTTATTTCAGAATCGACGTTGATTGAGAAATAAAAAAACAATCATTCCCTTGTTATTGAGGAAACCAAGTGAAACTAGAGATTGCAACGTATTAAATTGACCTTAAGGCGATTAACTGGAATGTACGGCTTAAAATGTTTATTGCCTTGTTGCATTAGTGTAATGTTTAATGTATTAATGAATAAGTATCAAATGTGGCAAGCGTAGATATACGTAATTCCAAAATATCAACTTGTTTGGACTCTAAATCGCTGATTCGTGCAACATAACATTCTGGGAAATTTAAACCCGCCTTTGATATTTATTCTATAAACAATTAAATATGGGCAGGAAGGCATCGTCAACAAGCTGTTTATTTTTGCTTAGAGAATTTTATCGCTCTGTGGACGATAAATTAAATGGGCCGCAAGACTTGATTGACATTAAGTCATTAGAGTGACGTAGGCGAGCGAGAGTAAAAAAAAGTTATAACGAGGAAGCGTATTTTATTGTACGAATTTCCTTTCTTCAACAAATTGCCGACAAGCGAAGGCGTGTGTGAAATAACCCCGTTACATATCCGTCCGCTTCGTAAGGTAAACAACGACAGCGCAATGCGTTCTTCTTTTTTTCTCTCTCTCGGTCGAGTCCATCTTTGGTGACTATCTCTTGGTCAATCCCGGGAATGCGTCACGGGAGATCGGCCCGTGAGTGCTTTCTCCCAAGACGGGTGATACATCAGGCCGACGTAACCGGGTCGCAGGCAAATGGGGTTATTTGGAGAGGTCACTTCCTGAGCTTCGTGGAAAAAATTGTTCACCGGACAGGAATTTTCTACAACCTTAGTCTTCCACCCGGAATAACCGGAGCTTCACTAGAGAGGGACCAGTTTAGCGGGGAAATTTCCGCGACTCCTTCTTCTCAGAATGTTAAAAGAGTCTCCCGCTTTCCGAAAGGGGGAGACCTGGGTTCGAGTCCCAGCCAAGTCTCCAATTTTTACTTCTCGTACAATTTTGGGTTAAGATGCACACTTTCTTAAGCTAAGTTTAAGTTACCATCCATCATTTGTTATAAGAGCGATTTATCTTTAGTATATATATCGTTTAAACTCACTTTTTTCGCCTGGTTACCAATATTTCGTAACTAAATCCTCAATTATATATTAAATTAATTTATTACCTTTATTATATATATATACTATATTACCTTAGAGTTATCAAAATGAATGGCTTGGATTTCTTAAGAGCTTGTTTTTGCTACTACATCTTGACGAGCGTAATAATTTTTATTTGTCTTCTGGCACAGTAAATATGACTCAATCTATTGTGGATGTTATGCGAGCGATTTATCGCCAGTTTACACTCACTTCTCACTACTTGGATGAGATGTCAAATGTTTTTTACCAATATTTTGTAAAGAATGACTTAAATATTTATGAAATAAAGTCGTAATTACCTAAAATTTATCGAAAGTAATGGCTTAAATGACTTAAAAGCTCGTTTGTGCTACTATATCTTGATGAATATAATAGTTTTCATTTTTTTCTGGTGTAATACGGGAAGTAGTATTAATACGTAAGCTAATGAGGGATGAATAATGATATATAGTGGCAATCATCCTAGCCCTCATTATTGTATTACATACATATTTTTATTCATAGGATTTTTATGTTGCATTTACGTGGATTTCTTCCATTCACAGCACAGAAAAATCATGATCAGTAAGGAGAGCAAGTGAAACGTACATCACCCGTCATCTTGCCTAATTAGCCGTATTTCCTCTCCAATTTTTAGTGGTGGTTAGTGAGCGAAAATTGTTAGTTGTATAGTTAGTGGTTTAGTGAGCGAAAATTGCATTTGCTGATTACATTTGCAGTCAGGCTGAGACGGTAAACCATTACTTTCAGGCTTGAAAAATATTATTTTATTACCTAAAAAGAAAAAGCAAGGGGAAGTATGGCAATTCTAATCTTTTATAAGAAGCATCATCTCTTTAGATAAAACTGGCAAAAATGAGTATCCAACTGGCTTTAGAGAAAACGACTAAAGCCAGTATTTTTTATGATTTCTCTGTCTTAATCAATTGGGTTCGAATTCAATTTTGAACAATTTCTAATTGCTGGAATTATAGTGATAGGAAGGTAATGACCTGAACTTACGTTTGAAATTCGCATTCTCCGAACGGCAATAGTTTCTTGTCTTTCTGCTTTAAGTCTAATTTGGTCATTTTTTCCGTGCGTTCGACAATCCGCAGGTTCAGAAGAAACTGTAGAAAGGGGATGGGAAAGGAGACGCTAATGCCGTAACGGTAACGCAAAGCAAATTATGCATCTCTTGAGAATTTCCATCTCATTTACTCTGCTTCGTTTCCTCCGTTAATTTGGAAGACTTTTTCAGAAGCATTCCGTTTGTGACTATCAACATCCTATTTTTGCCATAAGAGAAGTTTTTCATTCGAAGGCTCTTACAACTCATTCGCTTGAGCTTCCCGTTGGGTGCATTTATCTTAATCATCCCGCAAACTCATTGAAAGTTCATGGATATCTTAGATCGAACTTTAATTTTTGCGTTTGCAGACGATACATTTTGGCTCAGGTATTTCAATTAATTAATAAAAATGAAACACTTCACTTTTATCGAACATTCTTGCTCCGTATTTTGAATTCTGGCGAATGATTTTTTTATTTGACTTTCGATTCAGGCAGGATACAGCAGAATGAATCTTTATCATTTTCCTGCTCATGGTTGTAATTTTAGGAAAGCTGTAGATATATTAGTGATGGAATTCTTCTTGGTCACTTATTTAAATTGTCACGAAAACTCTTTTTTTAGTATCACTTAAGGCATTATTGTTTTCCACTCATCTTATTTGGCTCAGTGAGGAAAGCAGCGACAGACTACCTCATTCATCATATCATATTTGTACTCCTCATTCTCTCTTCAAGGTTTCTTGTAACAAGGTAGATATAATATTCAATGAAAATACTTAGTTTTTGCTCCACGAAAATTGTAGTATGGTGACCAGGTTTCAACTTATCATAGTCTACGTCGGGCTACCTGTAGCCAGGTCATCTGTGGCCTGACGATGACTATGAATGGTTGAAACCTAGTCGCCATAATACAGTTTACAAGTATTTTTGTTTTATATCTACCTAAGTGGATGGACGGCTAATTCCACAAATACTATTCCTGTAACAAATTATGGAGATCACGAGGGACCAACCACACCCTTGCATATTATAATTGACTGATATTTTTTGTATCGGGTCAATTCTCTCTAATATTGAAAATTGATCAACTGAATATCTTCTTATCTCTTAAAAACAAGTCGTAAAACATCTTATATGTACACTTGTGTAATTGTTAATGTATGCGGAAAATGCACCGTATCTGCCAATGCATCAATGCACTGGTCTACGTACCTCCAACCGTGCATGTACGCTTTCAGTTGATGGTTTCGGTCGCCTAATGATGCTGCGCGTAATTAAATTTTGAGCTTGCGACGCTATCGGGTTGCGGTGAAATGTGTCAATTTGCACGACGAATGAAACCAATCGTAGCGCCGGAACTCCTGCCAACTGATTCCTAACCTGTAAATGCATTTCGCGCATGTGACGACCACGACACTTTCGTCATTGCATTTCAGATGCTCTCTAGTTAATCAATTTTCATATAGATAACACCAAACATATCCAGATATACATTTTTCCAGGTAGCAAAGAGATAGCGAGTTATCCATTTAAACGAATTTTGTCATCTGTCAGTCACCAGGGAAAATTGCTTCATAGAAAACTTTGAATCGCTTTTATATTTCATTTGCGATCGAATATTATTTTCTTCTTCCTTCCATGGAAATCATTACAATATGTAGGGATGGATGTACTCTTTTTATTCTTACGATTTAGTCTTCGGTATTTCTTTGTGTTAACACCTTTCAACATGTTTTTCTTCCTTCCTTTATCATTCCTCATTTATCTTCATTTAATAATTACGAACTTGTGTTCCAAAATTCTTGCTTTATTTGTTCATCTGTTCAATTGTGGAGTATTTCCTTATATCTTGAATTAAATTGTGAATCCACCCAGAAATATTATGGTAAAGTTATTTGAAAATAAGATAAACAAAGATTGATGTCAATTTTCGGAGTTGAACGTTTTTCCCCAGAAAAGTAATTATGAAAATATGTATTGTGATAAAAATATTTGGTTATTATCCCTCATAGTTGATTTAACAAGTAAGAAATTTTTAAAGATAGGATACATTAATTTTGTATGAATCACGTACCCTGACTCGTGACCCACCTTTGGCCTTTGGTTTTGCACCACGGTGTAGTCGAATTTTCAAATCGTTATCAATTTCTTCGAAATTAATAATACGGTTCAAGCCTTAATCTCAATAATTAGGAATTCAAGCTTTATTATTTGTGAGATTTGATTGGAATCTTTTTTAAAAATAAAATTATAGATTTCCTTTAAATTTTGAAATTATAATCAGTATAGCTTCAAGAAGAGAATTTGCTGCTACCCCTGTAAAATTCTATTTCATCTATCATAACTCCCAACTCTTCTTTTAGCAGCCAAAGAAGTCATTAGGTGTCTTCGTAAACCAGCGATCAAAGCAATATGAAATTGCAATTATTTATTTTTTATAAACTTAACATTAAAGTTTCTTGTAGTTGAAATAATACTGTAGACGCCTAATTGCATTGAAGATTTTGGATGATAACTTTGTTATATTCACGGAGAGACCCCCCCTCACGTTTGTCTAATCTTAGTGCATTTTTCCGTTTGTACTTTCAATGGTAATACATTTATTGATTGAACAATATATTATATATATTTATGACTTTGGAAGTTTTTCTTGTAAGGAATACATTGTTTTTTTTAGGGATACGGATCCTTCAAACATTACAATTACTTATCTGGCTATACCTCTAGCATTTATTATTAAATGCCTCGTCAATTGCGCGCTTTACCATCCAAGAGGTTTTCATTTTTACATTATTAACTTATGTCGTAAAATTTTCATTTTCTCATTATCTAGTGCGTATTTGAATATTTATGCATACGTATTAGCATAGAGTAATAGTTACTCTATGGTATTAGAATAGTATGCGCTTACTGCAGCAAACAATTTAAGTAAATAAACCATCTCCTAAAAGCTCTTGGAAATAACTTGCTGCTTATAAATGTAAACGTGCTAACTTGCAATTACATTAAACCCCTTATATATAAATCGATTACACTCCTTCTTAAATTGTTATTTTTCGATTCAATGGCACCTGGCTGTGGATAAAAAGTTATATTTAATGGAATTTTCCTATGGCTAACATCAAAGGAGTGAATATATACCAGAAACGATACTTAAGAGTTGTAAGCACTATTAAAGGCTCGAATCGCTTTTTATTTCAATGGATTTAATTGTAAAAAAACAGCAATGCATTATTCGTTATTTTCTTCTATACTGCCACCCATTTTTTTAGTCTGTTTGATAGCTGAAAATCTTCCAATGTAGGCAATAAATCGTTATTCCAATAAACGAATCAAAGAATACCGTATAGAAATTACCTGGAGTGAGACTTGCAGTTCGTATAAATTACATAGGATATCATTCCCTTTTAATTAACTTGATAGAAAAACTGCAACGCACTAAAGAAAATTCTCAGAGGAAGGGAAGTTCTATATTTTGAATAGTTCTATCTCTAATTCTAAAGGAATTCAGTGGCATATTTCTTTAAAAACGTATCCAAGTCTTCCGAAGTCCTCTTCGCATCATCATCGAAAGCATATCGACGTTCTCTTTAAAGGCTGAATTAGGATGAAAATGGAGTCATAAAGTCAACAAATGGGGTGGAAGGATTTTTTGGCGATAACGTTCGAGCGTGATGGAAATTTCGCGTGAATTGGAAAGCAGAAGAAAAATGAGCCGTTGAAAAGGTGGAGAGTGAAAAGGAAGCTGATAATGATGAGGCGCATAAACGAGAGTGAGGCAGTTGAGGAAGGATCTGCCCTCTCAGCGGTAGATAAGCAAACCACTTGGGGATAGAGCGCGCACACTTTAAATGAGGCTTTTCCGTAGACTCGAGAATGCACCTCACCTTGTTGAGTGCTTGTTTATCGATTATTGAGGAAGGTCTCCAGTAAAATACTCCTCCAATAATAATAGCTAGGTAATTTTCCTCGAAGGGCGTATACGATGAACTATAAATGGACCTTTTATCTAAAACATTTTCACATAGAATTTCTTTTTCAATTTTTCTAGGATCACGCTCGATGGCATAACAGATGATGTAACGTTTAAGGCAGTTTAATAAAGAGTTGCTGAATTCAAAGTAGATCGATGACTGACTTTAAGCTTCACTCTCTATAAATTTTAAAGAATCATGTAATAAAATAAAATGTTACGTGTAACATGTCCCATCTTGATGCATGTCAGCAATAACGTAATGTATGTTCCCTTTCGTAGCTTTAAATTCAGTGAAAAATTATTTTGTTTTCAATGAGGAGAATAATTCGAATTGAATCCCGCGAAATACTTCCATTGACGAGGTTATTGATCGAAAAATACTTCATTCATTAAAATATCTCATATGCTCTCCATATCTCATTTTTCACTTTTCTTATATATATTTTATATTTTTTAATACCTACATAGCTCAGTTAAATGGATATAAAAATTATATTCTTATAACTTATATCTTTATAAAGATATAGCTAAAAATAAATATAAGACATTGAATATGAACTCAAGGTGTTCTGGCCTAATATTGTGGAACGCCATCTAAATAAATAAATCAACAATAGTTTTCCACAAATTTAACTTTTCAAAACGACCAGTTCCGACTTAGATTATTTATTTATTCTATTTATATCTATTTATTAGACATTGCATTCATAAGGGTGATTTTTTGTATAACATCACGTGTTTCTATCTGGCCTTCTCGTTTTTTTATCAACTCATCTTTTAGACAACGCTGCTTGAACGTCCTTCATTACATATACATATTTATTTATTTACATCATCAATCTCACAAATAGAATAAAATTCAGCAGGTAAGATTTATCAGAGACAACAACGTTATAATATCTTATAGTAATTTAAAACATATATTCCTAAAGTCTTTTTTGCTTTTCGGATAGGGTTTTAGAGCCTCCTCAGATAACATATTCCAATCTTTTACCCCCCTGTTTATGAAAGAGTACTTCGCGATATCTTTTCGTTGTTTCCTTAGCTTAAACTTATGTTTATGGTCCCCTCGAGCTACATAATGCTCTATTCTGTCCTTTAATTCTGCCCTTACCTCGCCTCCGTTTCGAAAATTCTTTCCAAAAATTGTTAAGGCTGTATTATTATTTTGATTTTTAAAATAATGATATGATCTTCCAATCGATCTATTTCATTTTTAGAGGTTTTCAACTATGGAGAAACCAGAGAGGCTGATACATTGTCTGCCCCGATATAATTTAGCGTTATGATTTTGTATATTTACATGTTAATGCTTTTTTGATGATCGATTCCTTTCTAGCTCTCTTTGAAGGCTCAGAGATGGGGTATCTCATCAAGGCACAATCAGAGTCGGCCGCCGAGTGAGGAATATTGCTGCATTAAGAATAGCGCGCTCATTACTCACTATTTTATGAAAAGAGAGTAGTAAAAACCGGCGTGAAACCGTTTATTATTTAAAAGGTTTTCTTCGAAAAAATATCGAATTAGCATAGAAAATTTAACATTTTGTACGAACTATGATGGCTAACAGAATAGATCGTCTCCTTATTTGGCAAGAGACAATTTAAGGCGGATATCGACAGTGAATTTTGTTTTTTATGCAATTACCGGTGTAAGAGATTTAATATGAGACATTTTCCCTTAAATATTCACATTTAAATCAAAAGTTTTCGTTAATTATTTACCACTTAATTTTATGTAAAGTCGTTCAGACACTTCTGCAAGATACCTCTCTTGTTACTAAATTGTCGCTACATGTAGCTGAATCATTTTATTGTGTTACAACTAATTTTAACCATCTCTCATATATTGGTTGTTGTTTAAAAATAAATAAAAAACTAAAATTAGCTCATTAAAAATTTTACTCTCCCCGACAATAATTCCCCGATAATGAACTTTATCACCTGAAATTTTGAATTTCATCAAGGCTAGCATAAAATAAATTCAATATTATATGACCATTCAAAATTTAATCACCTATTGTGTATTTAATAAAGTAAGTAAATTGACACAGGAAAGTTTCTTGTGCTATGTTCTTAATTTTGGAAATATTGGACAACTATTTTCATCTCCTAGACATTCAGTGTTAAATATCCATTTCTAATTTCTTTATTAATACAATCGGGATGAATTCCGTTTTTTTACTATTTAGCAAAACGTGTACGGAACGAGTTAATCCCAATCTCATAATCGGAGATATAATTAAGCGAAATTAGAACGTTTATGTTCATCTCTTCCTTCCAATACTAGTGAATTTAGTAGGAAAAATTACCTATATTAGAATAATTCAATACTACCATATTAAATCATTTCATTGATAACCAAAGTGATACAATTTAGTTCTTGGCAGTTAATAATTACATGTTTTTTGTCAAATTTTATGCTACTAAAAATTTATTTCTTTGAAATAATTTAGCTATCGTCCTTCCATGTTCACGATATCATAAATGTTTTCTTTATAAATGCATATTTCCAGCTAGAAGCGACTCTGAAAAAAACCTTATTTTCGCTACGGCATTTCGGTTCGTTATAAATCAGCCGACATTAGACCCTTTCTTACCATTCATTCCAAGCCCTATATCTCATCGCCTTCCCTCGATCTTTAGTCTGCAAATCGAGAGCGTAAACAATTTGCCTCCTGGCGAAAAGTAGGTCCTCCACATCTCTTAGACGAATTTTCCATCCAATTTACGCCGGCCCCTCGCTCAAAATAAGACTACTTGAGGTTTTCAAGTGCTCAATGGACAGCTGTCCTTTCCTTTTCTAAAGGCTCCGAGAATAGATTCGCCTCGAGATTTCGGTAAACATTCTCGCATCGGACGGGTATCCTTCCCAAGGATCCTTAGATTTCGCGGACCGCGTGTGCAAAACCTGTTTGCCCTCTCTTCCTACGGCAAACAGCCTGGAGGAGTTCGCGGAATTTCTATGCACTGTTTCGAAAGTAAAAAACACTATTTATTCAACGCGACGCGAAAATAGAAGGTCCGAGGAGAAGTTTTTTTTCCGATTCGGAGATCTTCAGTTGGCGTTGGTGGCGGCTCCGAGTGGCCACCGTGAGAACTTAGAGCGACTCGAGAGAGCCAAACGCGAGTTTATAAATGTAATTTATGGCCGCTCCGCTTGGGAAATGTTTAGTAAACGATTACATTCTTGTTGAAGGGTCTAGTTTTACTGTTAGACGTCTTTATGGGCATAATTGATGACCTAATTCTGCGACGGTAGATTTGTATTGTCATCCCCAGGTTCTTGAATGTTAACTTACTTCGCTATGATAGCAAAAGACGCAGAATTTATATATTTATTTGACAATATCGCCGCAGTTAGTGGCGTTGTCTTACTCAACGTTAAACATCTTACACGAACAATTCTATAAAGTTGTACGCAGGTATACAACTACAGAAAATTAGTATAAACAACCTCGTCCGTTTACTACGTAAGATTATAAACAACACTATTTTACAATTAACATTTGCAGGTAAATCGAGTTTAACATGAATTTACACAGCGAAATCATTGACTTGGATTCCTTATTTTGAGATTTATTGAAATGAAAAAAGTGATATTCAGTAACTGCAGTGCTATAAGAATTAAATATCGCTAATTATCAATGCAGAATCTATGAATGTATTCTTTCTCTCTGTGAACATTAAAATAAGCATTGCTTGTAATCAGACCTATACATCAGACACAACATTAACATTCTTCGAAAAATCTAATTTTGCCGTTCTCAAGCTTACTTTAGGCGTAACTAAGTAGATAAATAAGTATCTTGAACGCTATAGATGACTGACAGTGTGCATACAATTCCACATCAACTTCGGAACTAAATAAATTTTCATTTTATATTTACCGAGTTCTTCGCTTCGAAACGTGATTCTCCGACATAGTTAATTCCAATAGATGGTTGAGTACCTTCCATGGATTAATAACAACCAGAATATGAATATGAAAGTAATTCTCATGTTAATTAGACGATTTATTGGCAGGAAATTTGGATTTCTGTATTATCTTCTCAATGATGGTTCAGATGACTGTGATCGAGGAAATCATCTCGGAGATCACATTCTGCACTTACAATATTAATTACTGCGATTGTCGTTTTTTATTTCCTTTATAAAATTTGAAAAGAAGTGATTTTCTAGCTTCCTTTCGTGAGACAAAGCTAATACCATTTCGAAATTTCTCCGCAATTTCGATTTGGAGACAACGATAAATAATAATAATAACTTCTCTAATGGAAACAGGAAGATCTCAATTAAATTCATTTCGATAATTTTTACTATTTACAAAGACACAGAACCATTCCCTAGCGAGAATAATCCGGTTAGCGCGGGTATTCGAACCCGGGACCTTGGTGTTGGAGTATTATCACGTAGGCATGCTAACCATTCCGCCACAACGGCCGGTTCATTAATTCTGATTTGTTTCGAAAGTATTTACGAAAATAATCGGAAATGAAGATAAACTGCGCGTATATAAAATAAAATATCTTAAATCAACGGGTATGGAATAAAAAATATTCGGCTTGATATCTTTTAGTGATGACCGATAAGGTTCTGCTGGTATCATATTGTTTCACATTCCATCTCATATTCATTGTCACCGTTAATATAAAAATGAAAAATTACACAATTGATTGATAAAAAATTATGTATTTTGGACAATGTGATTTTATTGCGTAACTATCTATTATTTAAGAAGAGTTTCATGTATGTTAAATTATCACCGAATTGCTTAGTTTTCAGATTAATTCTTAGAGTGAAAAATCTTGTTATTTCTCAATATCATTTAATCCTAATAGCTGTAATCTTAAGCATCTTTTTCTTACTCTAAAGACGTCAGCAGGTATCATAGAAAAGTTCCATTACTCAATAATGCAGTCAAAGAAAGTGGGAAAGTGAATTTGGTAATCTGCATTTGAGATATTTCCTTCCTTTGAACACTAACCGTCCTTTGAACAAATATAGAAAGATTATCTCATTGAGGAATTCACTTAAGATACATTTTTATTGTGTTTTATTTGATTAGTTTTAAATTAAGAATGATCTCGCATTTTAATTATTTGCGGATTACTATCGGGAAGTTTTATTCCAAGCGATGTATGTATTATATAATTAATGAGAATTCGTGTTATTTACTAATATGCTTAGTTACGGGATTGTATAGGATTGATTTATAATTTCTCTATCTCTTCTCTATTTTGATTAAAATTGCACGTTTACTAACATTTGAAGCAAGAATTAGCTTGTTCATGAGGATATTTAGGTAATATTTTCAATTACACTAAAAGTTAATAAAATGATTCACAGCTGGATTCATTTGATTTAGAAATAAAAGTGATGAGGTAACACTTCCTCATAAAAAATTCTCTGTATGTTGCTGGGGAATTATAGACCTAAATTTTTAACGAAGTATATCACAAAATAACTAAGTTAACCTAACAAAATAATTAGTAATAAAATACCTGTAACTCCATGAATTCGAAGTGATATTCAAGCTTTAAATGTCGTTAATCTTTCGGAGATAGAGTTAAATAAAGTAGGAGATGAATATCATATTTTCTGCGAACATTCTGCACAAAAAAATAATGGGACCAGATTAAAAATATTAGATTACTGTGAAATGTTTAAAATCGTTGGTAGCCAGAGTTTAATAAATTAGAAGATAAGTATCATGACTTCTGTGAAAATTCTACCCAAACAGATTCATTTAGCTAGATTAAAAATATAATGTTATAGTGAGAAGGAACCCGTTGTTTAGGAAGGCGATACTGGTTACGCCATCGATCTTTTTTTCTTCTCCGTTATTGACGTCACATCGAACGCCCGTCACTTAAAAAGCAATTAAATCGCGGTGCGCCAATATTTGGATCATTGATCGTTCTTTTGGGTGGATTTCTCTAATTAACGCGACATAAGCACCATTTATTGCCTACTTCCGCCTTTTATCACCAATTTTATCTGATATTTTATTTTAGTCTGTCCCCATTCTCCCCGCCCCACCTTGAAACCCGTTCATAGCGAATGTCCTTGGCCTATTATTCCAGATTTATTTTGGTTGGCCGAAAAAAATCAAAGGATACACTCTCTTCCTTCCTGAAGCCGAATCTTTTGACCTTGCGCCCATCCTCCCGTTTCGCGTATCTCGAGCACTACTTGCATTTCGTGAATATTATTAGCTTTTCTGAATATTATGTATTTATGGATATGCTCCTACTTTCCTTTACGCTTCGTTGGTACTTACTTCGGTACAACATTTGCTAACTTAAGTGTTTTAGTAACCAGAGTCATCTTACCAATCTCATGACGTAGATATGACTCAGTTATCTGGAATACAACCCTTGTAAATCTAAAATATGATGAGCGAGGGAACTTATCTGTAACAATTTCACAATTATACTGTAACTAAAAATAATATCAACAAACTTGCGAGTAACTTTGGAGTGTTCCATTAAGTCGAAAGAAGAAACTGGAAAAACATTCCGAATGAAAATAAATCCTATTTTAATTGATACTTTGCAAAATTGTATTTCATTATAAATGTATGCATATTGCATCTTCGTGATGTTTATTTTGTCTTTGACTTATTTAATATTCGTAAATCCAAAATTTTGTTGAAGCTATTCTTTATCTCACGAAATGAAAATGCTTATGATATCCGCGTTGTTTTACCTTTAATTGTCAATTTGGAACCAAATTTAAAGTAAATATATTAATTCTAATTACAAAATATATGTTTGCCAGGCTTCGCCATATTATGCGACCGCTATTTATAAATAAATGAATAAGTACGAGTTATTTACATCATTATTATAAATGAATAGTTGTAGACAACTCTCAGTAGACAACTCTCAGTAGACAACTTTTAGTCGACAACTTTTAGTCGACAACTTTTAGTCGGCAACTTTTAAACTGATGAAAATACCATGTATAAACTTCAATACAAGGTTATTATAAAATTATAAGTTCATATTACATCAGAGTTCTCTTGAATTCTAAAAGTAGACCTATAATTGGACTCCGATACCCGAAATTAGGCTGAGCACAAATCAGCCGCCCACAATAAATAAAGAAAAAACGCCCGTCATGGAATTTGACAGTCGAATTTCCTCGAAGCAATTATGTGAATTGCATCAGTCTCCTTGGAATCGAGCGAGAAGCGGTTCCCAAAGGAAAGCAGAGAAATTATGCAAAACGCGCGTCCTTGTGGGTGCCGTAAATACATATTCCATTTTCTTTTCGCCTCGGGCCTCGCTTTCTTTTTCTCTTCCCCTCTCCTCTTTTCTTTTTCCTTCTCTCGCTGACTCTTTTACGAGCTTTCGTTCGCAGTTTAGTGCTTTCCTCAGTTCCATTCGTTCGGATTTCCTCTCGGTGCTTACCTTTCATCTCGTCTCCGGATGCAAGACATATCTGGTCCATTGTCCATACTGATTAAGTTGGCAAGGTAGGAGGGAATGCTCTTGTGTTTGATTGTGATTAACATCTTTTCTGCGAAACAAAGATTTTTCGCTCCGCGTAGACATTCGAGATTTTTCAATGAATCATTCAATGACAGATAAAACAATGTTGACAGCTTCATAAATAATTTCTTTTGTTTTTGCTAATATTATTTCAATACATCATATATATTTGCATAATTTCTTGGAATGGTATAGAAAGTTAAGCAATAAACTGGTACAGTCCTAATACTTTTTTGGGTTTACTAATGGCTTTAATGGTTTTTAATTTAAAAGGTTTTCTTAAAATAGTGGATAGAGACGTAAAACTTGACAACTTCTCAAAAATCTCAAATTAAAGCTTCAAGAAAACAGAATGTATGTAAAATTACTTAATTACTAATTAATTCGTCATAGAGCAAGATTATTTCCACTTTTGCACATTACGCAAGTTAGAATTGTTAAAATATGGAAATTTAATATTTGTAAAACGTTGCATATTTCAGCATAGCTCGAAATTAATATTATAAAGGTATCAGTATTAGTCTGTATGGTATTTAGTTAGAGATGCTTTCATAATAATCCGGAGATATAGAATTGTTTTAAATAATCACATTTTTCCTTGTTGATTTCGTTTCCAGCTATTAGAGATGCTTGCTCAGAATCCCCAGCTCTGCAAATTATTCTCTTTTCACTAACCTGCAAAAAATAAAAACGAGTAAATTAATTTGCACAACAATATATATAAGCGAATATCGACCTAACTTGTCATCCGGGCGGAAAATGTTCAGCCCTTGTTTTGTCTACTCAATTCAAATCACAGTGTCTTTCAAATAAAATTATTTCCAGATTCATGGAACCTTTGTTTTTCAACAAAGACATTTTTCATAAAATAAAATGTTATCATACATGTGCTCATCTGTAGAGTTCTGACCGAGTTTTATGTATTAAAGCTTTCAAAATAAAATCACTGCGTCATTTGCTGCATTTCTAGAAATTTATAAAATTCCCAGAAATCGCAGAAAAAATTTAAACTGAGACACTTTAGTAGAGCCGAAAGTTCCGATTTAAAGGACATTGTACTCGTCAACTCTAAATTACCTTATTGAACGCTTTCAATGTTGTCATTCTCAATTTAATTTCAAAATAGAACGTGGGTATTCCGGAAATTTAATCATGCGGCAATTCCTTTGAAATCCATACGACTTATTTCAATGAGATGAACGCTGTAATTTTCCGTCGATTAAATCAAACATTAGCTATATGTATACGAGAGGTAATTGAGCTGCATGAAATACTCTTAATGGATACAGTCAAATTTACCTCAAATCATTGAAAGGTGAATTAGAATAACTACGCACGATTGTAATTTAAAAAGAAAAGCATTACACCTCCCAGTGTGATTCGAGTTATAAAAAATGGAAGGAATGACTCTTTCAGAGACTAAACTAATATCTCTGCGAATAATTTCTTTCTGATATTAAACCGCTGCAAATCTAATACAGGTTCAATGTTCTTAGTAAATCCTTGCAGGATTAAAAAAAGAATGTTTCCGCCCGGGATCGAACCGGGGACCTTCCGCGTGTTAGGCGGATGTGATAACCACTACACCACGGAAACGTTGAGTGAATTAGGTAAACTCAAGGAAAATCTCTATAGAAAATTCGATCAATTTTCCCTAAGATTATATAGCATATCTTCTATATCGGCGGTTCCCAAAAGGTAGGTCGCGACCCACTAATGGGTCGCGGAAGGGTTGGATCGCGACTCGATCCTAAAACTATAAGAAACCATCGAATAAACCATCAGAAAAGATATATCGATGGTAAATTATATAAACACAAGGAATGGATACAATACAAATAAGGTTTATTACTCCAACATGGACCGTGGAGATAAGGAAAGGTTGGTCACCAGGTGGGTGGGAGCTGAAAAAAGGTTGGGAACCAGTGCTCTCTATACGATCAATCCTATATGTTTAATTCTTGCTATTGTATATTTATGAATTATTATTTGATTCTAAAATTAAGTCTCAATTAAACGAAATCTTTATTACTCTCGAGAACTACATTATATTTACAAACTGAATTATCAGTCGGAAAGATAAACCTTGGTTAGTTGCGAGTTAATGTGATAAACGTTCTGGGGATATCAGCTACTTAAATAGTATTTCTTTATCGGTGATAAATCTTTCGATACTTAATATGTTTTGCATGGCTCAGATTAATAGTATTGATAGTATCACGGAGAGTCACTAATATTTTATTTTGAATCATTATTTTCTTCTTTCATTAACTATTTACTCAAGTGCCATTTCAAGGCATCTCTAATATGATAAAAAAATCGGTTTGAGATAATTCATGGATTATCTGTCCATTTATTTTTTGTATCCGCAGAACCACTACTACGCATGCTGGGTGACACATATCAGGGCTAACTCACAGAAGTGTATTCTTCCAGAATGAATTCAAACACCCATCCGTAATATCCATTAAATACCTACTACCAAGCGCTAAGCATTCTAGTTGAAGGACTTCGTTGCTTTATGTTATGCAGCTCTCGCATGTTCTTGATTTTACCCCTGAAATTTTTTCCCTAGCAAAATATCTGATTTATCAAGAAATTGCACGTCCATTCTCTTTTATTATTTTTTCTTTTTCGATATAAAATTTGCAAAGTGTTTTATGTATCCTCTTGTATTTTGTACCCCTCCTTTAGTCTGTTGACAGGTTCTTTTGCATTTACAATCGGTATAATTTTAACATCGAAACTTCCCTGTTGTCTAGAAAGCGGAGCTAGCAGTAACGAGGTCGCTTGTCAGAGCCCAGGGTACCGATAATCTCTGAGCTGTCAACAAATCCGTCACAAAGGACTAACGCACAGGAAAATGACGGAAGACACAATCTCGTGGTTGCGCTCTATTGCGTATGAATGATGGATTTGCGACTTAGAACTCTGACGAGCGCAGATATATCAGCGGCGCATTCTTCAGTACAGAATTTAAAATGAATCGTAGAAACATCAAACGTAATCGACAATGCTGGGATTTACAAAATGGAATTCCCATTTGTTTATCCCAATTCCCCTTATTAAATCATTCCTTCATATTACCAGTGCTCTGTGTAAATCGATTTTCAGCCTTTTTTCGATTTACTTTCTTCACGCCGCCGCTCGGCTAAGAATTGGTCTCCAAAAGGAAATTATTTATGTTCGCAGCTGTAGCATTTAGCATGACTTTTACGTTTTAAAGGATGCATATTTTACTTATACCGTATACTGTATACCGTGTACTTTAGTTCAAACAAATTTTAATTTAGTCAAATATGGTAATAACTGAATCTAATTTTACGGGAAGAACTGGAGGATGAAGTGAATAGTTTTAGTTGTAATTTTAAAATGACTTAACATTCACCCGTTATATTATTTTTTCCCTTTTGGACTAGCGAAGAATTGCGGTGGACTTATTATAATTTCGACTAGATTCCATAATAATATTTCTATAGTAATGCATCGTGTTTTCCACCTGCTAGTACAAAAATACGTCGTTTTCAATATTCTTGCGGAAAATATAAAAAAAAGTGTTTAGAACATTTCAAAATTTCGGAATACAGTCTTCAGAAGTACCTTGGTTATTTATTTCTCAAGCATCTCTTAGGAATATTGTAGATTTAATTTTTCTTTTCGTCGTATTTTCCATTTGAGCCATCTTAAGATTTGAAGAAAAGTTTGATTAAAAATAATAAATCATTCTATCTCGTCTAAAAGTATCGAATTATTAAAATTTTTGGTTTGTCAAAAATCCATTGTAGTATAGTCGAGTAATAATCTTTTTTATTATTGTTAGAGAGTAATTTATGTTCGAGAAACGGAATAATATTCAGAATTTTGTCAATTAATTTTCCGTTGCACAAATTTTCGGCTAGGAAAAATTCACAAAAAGTTATTATTCCTTTGTGAATTCATACTAATGTCCTGGCAGCAATACGTTAGTAGCTGATCCAGAATCCCAATTTACCAGGTTTTTAGTATTTCTAAGCATTAATTTAGCCATTGTGACGGACAGAATATGGGGAAATCGAGATTATATTGCTTATTTATTATTCATTTTTTTAAGATTGCTGACAATAATTCATCCCGAACCTGTAATATATTACTGCTTCTTCCTCATATCAGGAAAGTGTTATACTTGGCATGGTCTATGAATCACTTGCAGTTGGTGTGTATCGCAACAGGATAGATAAACTCCTGAGCAGAAAAATGCAGTTGTTATGACGGCACCGCTTCAAAGGGAGATATTTATTAAAGAAAACCCTTTAAAGGAAAAACCCGAGCGAATGACTTACAATTAGTCATTTCCTCTTTAAATGTATAAGCACATAACGGTGTACTTTAAGGATTTATTCATTTTAAGGAAAAAGTTGACACCTACGAGAGAAGCAAGAATACAATTTTAGAGTATTACGATCGATTTTTCAATAATTTTCTTTTAGCATCGTTCTAGACGTCCTGATTTTCAAATCTCAATATTTCTATAAAATTACTCACCACACCTTTATCTGTGAGTGATTGAATATTTAATTTTTCTGTCACCTATATTGAAATGAGATGGACAATTATTGGTCTCAATTTAATAATTAGTGCATGCATTCAGGAATATACTTCCGAGTGAGTTACAGAGAATTCCCTTGTCGCACGAATTGAATGAGGAAAGCAAGGGCAAACTACCTCATACCACATCCTGCCTAGTAAGCCTCACTCCTCCCTACTAGCTGTAAATCGCTAAACTTAGAGGGTGTGGGGTAACTACTTATGGCTGAATACTTAACAGAATGTGGTTAAGTTAAAAATAAAAATGAAATTTTAGGGCTTTACATACGAGTATCGCATTAAAAGTTTACTTTATCATTCATCAAGTTTTTATTTTATTCCGTTCATGGTTAATACTCCTAATTGAATATCCGCACTTTTAATGTCTTCGATTACATTTTAAAGACGATTTCCATAGTGAAATTTCCCCGAATTTAGAGTTCATCAGAATTATAATTTCATAGAATTTTTATCTCTTTGGGTTCTCAGATTACTAATGACTAAATAGTCCAACTAGTTTACGTTGCGTATCATATGACATCGGCAATTCGTTAATTCGTCCTCTAAACATACTAGTAAATTTTCATCTAATTTTTTTAATACTATCTCTTTAATTTAATTATTTTGTAATTCCGTTTGTGCAGATTCAATAGAATTTCCATTGTTTAATTCATCGCCTCTTAAATATCCCTCTCTCTCCATCAAACTTTTCTCGGGAACTAAAAACCATAAAATACATATCTCTCTCCAATGGTTATTCCGAAAAACTTATAGATACCATACTTTCACATAGACAAAGGAAACAAAATATTTTTAGGATTTATCCCGATTGCTCCAATTCCACGGAAGTACAACGTTGGGGGAAATTACCTTTCCTCGGCCACATCACTTATCATCTTGCCAATTTTCTTAAATGCTTTAACATCAGACCAGCTTTCTATACAACGCAGAACATAGGGAAAACTATTTTAAACAATAAAGATAAATTCGATAAAACACGCAAATCTGGTAGATATAAATTAAATTGTAAAGACTGTAATGCAATATACATAGGCCAAACCAGTAGAAATTTACACATTCGAACTAAAGAACATAAACAGTCTTTCCTAAATGGTTCCAATGCCTCACATTTCGCCAAACATTTACTCGATAATAAACACCATTCAGACTTTACCAACACCCTCCTCCATAGCCATCCAAAAGGAAATAAACTTAACTACTTGGAGCA
This sequence comes from Sympetrum striolatum, assembly GCA_947579665.1. NCBI lineage: Eukaryota > Metazoa > Arthropoda > Insecta > Odonata > Libellulidae > Sympetrum > Sympetrum striolatum. The sequence continues at coordinate 16,286,330 of OX388350.1, forward strand.
AGTAGAAATTCTACACCACGTACACCATGATTATACGCTGACTAACATTCACCTCTTTCCTAATCACTCCCCACTTTTATCTACTGTTTGCTTCCTTCCGCTGCTTCCCTCACCAAATATCCCTAACCCTTCCCCCCTCTCTGGCCTTGCTTCCTTATTGGCCATTGTTTTCTATATATTCAATGCAGTTGCGGTCTCTGTGCCTGATGATGGACAGAATTGTCTGAAACCGGTCGTATATTAAAAACTTGAGTGGAATTTTCGACACAGTGTTTTTATTTCTATTCCTAATGACGATGAGTTGGATGTAAGAAGAGACTTTTGTCTCAATCTCGCCCCAAGACGATTTATTATTATCATTAATAGAGATTGGAAGCGGGTACCAAAATCACTTATTAGCGCAATAAAAGCTATGATTCCCCACAGCTCCCCCATTCACTTCGTTTTACGTAAACTGTCCACTCAATCTCTCGTGTCCCACTCCATCGCACGCCTCTTATCGTCATCTCTTCATCCATTATCTAGAGCACGATACATCCTCTTATCTTCTCCCACTCTAATTCCTGCTACTCCTTCGAATCAGATAAACAAACATAGATTACTTAGAGTCGATCTGAACGAGAGATTTAGCAGTCGCTTCTGTGATCGAGTCACGAACGTTTTTCTCGCGTTCCTTGAGGATTATTACAGGTTTCTTGGGTGCAGTTCGAAAGGATTCAAAATGCCTCAAGCAGAAGGACGTGCTTTCGGAGAGTCATTAACGGCGAAGATCGCTTACATCCGGTAAGAATCTGATCTCCATCTTGCGTAATTTAGAAGTGAATGCGATAATCTATGAGAGGCAAGTCGAAAGTGGCTACCTCTCCATTTCTCAATTCTTAAGGCAGTAAATTTGTGGTTTCGTAATAATAGTATGCGTAATAATAGTATGCGTAATAATAGGATGCGTAATAATAGGATGATTAAGTACAGCAGCGTTTTCATTCCGCTATTCGTTCAGTAGTTTCAGGTTTATTTTTTCATTTAAGCCGATGCTTCTGATTTTTACGTCGGAGATTCCAAATCCTCTCTAATTCAATCTGTTTGTGACGACTATATCCTACGATGTGATTTTATGGGGAGTCACCGACAATCGAAGCGATGGGATAATAGTTTTCCATTTCAAGATTAATCATTTTACGGCATCAATTAACGAAAACCATAGCCGCACCAATGTGTGGTACGGTTGTTGCACCACATCTGGGCGCCGACTATATTTGGGGTGATAATTTACAGGTTTAACACCTTTCATTTACATTAATACACTGCAAATCGCCTTTTGGCTTGTGAAAGGAAAACATATCCACCTCAGGTGCTACCGTTTGCAGAGTCATGTATTTTAAGATTATTCATAATAATAGTCAGTGGATTACTACCAAAAATAGGTGTATGATTTCATCGAGGAAGTCTAAAAACAATAAATATTTTTAGAATAAAACTATTCATTTTCTATGTAACATTAAGTGCCCATTGAGGAAGATTGGTTGGGTCCAATCAGCAATCGATTACGTTTTATTTAATAATATTTATATGTTTGAACTATTTATCCAATATGTCCGTTTTAGACTGTTCCAGACTAGCTTGTGCATCCTTAATTATCATTCTAGAACAACTGATTGATGCTTATTGTTGCAATTATTAATTATTCATATTACATATAATAACTACTAGAAGTTTAATCTAGAAGATCTAAATGATCAACAGAAAATCTCGGATTAACGACCATCTACATGAAAATCTTTACGAATATACACCACAAGTACGATAATTCTTCATCGAATCACTGTCAAATTTTATTTGCGGTGTAACACCGCTATTGAGCATCGTCATAACCCGCAAGGCTGTTCACTTCGTCCCATAAGTATTAAAATTAATTACTCGGGTGCTAAGTATATTGATTCCGCAGATCCTAATCAAATAAGTATCTCTGCTTGTTTAAGTCGATTAACACTTCAGGTGGTAGAATTATCGGGCAACGAGAACAAATGGGAATTTGATATGGCTCTCCGAAAACACGTATGGCCTACTTTGGAACTGGTAATATCTCATTCAAACAGGTAGAATCCCTCCTGCGTCGGCTGGTTCCTGCTTCATTTACCTCGCATGTTTTAGTCTCCCAAAATGATACAGGAATCACAGAAAACATTCACTTTCTTGATTTAAAACAAAATTTAACTTTGGTTTTATATCCTCACATATGATCCTCAAGGCTTGAATGACAATAAGGTTGGCTACCCTTTCAGTAAATATTCGAAATAAAAAGTTTAATTTCACCTATAATCATGGTATAAATTATTGAAAAAATTATTTAGATAAATATTTTGGAAAATGTAGAGACTTTTTCATATTATTTGTCTTCAAAGCTTCTCAAGTAGTACTGAATAAAATCTAATTTTAGGCATATTTTTAAGTATAAAACTGGTTTATTAAATGCCGTTTAATTGCCATAGGTAGAGAAGCTGTTCTCCGGAGCAGGAAATTAGCTTTAATTTAGAATTCGTAAAAAGAAGTAAAGTGTCTGAGAAAACTTTCCATCATTTCCGCTATCCCGCAATAGCTCCGTTAAGTGGGTGTTATACAACAGTCTGCAGATAAGTTACTATCTGAAATTACATCTTCTGATAAAGTTTTCAAATCGTGATAGTTTATCGACGGGTGTAGAAACTTCCTCATAATTCATTAAGTTCCAAGAAATATGTTTGAGCCCAATTTTCTGTTGCTGAAAACCATACGCTCACGCAAATATTTTATTTATTCAACATAAGCTGAATAAAAGTGCCTTTCCATTTATTGTGATTACATTTCGATGCTTCGTGCCACTAATTGCTATGGTTTTCTTACGAACGCGCTATTTCACAGTTGGAGGTGATTTTTACTTAGAATATTTAGTAATGGAAAGTATAGTATGATTAAGTAGGTATTTAGAAAAAGAATCAGGAACCTAATTATGTTTAGAATACAATCTCAGAAAGCGTCGATGAAGCATTCTTATGCATCACTTCTGATACAGTTCATTTGTGTATTCTCATTCACATTAAGTTTCCATTGAATTGTATTTCTCTTTTTGATCTCTGGTTAATCAAGAGAAATTTGTTTAAGTTCTATCTTTTTTTAATCAACGATTAATTTATTGATTCTGCGAAATTTTGATAATTTTGGAATGAGATTTTAAAACACACACCGTGACTCATTCCTATTTAATAATTGTCGAAAATTGTATGCCTATTGTTATATTTAATAGTACTTTTTCGATAAGATGGGATAATACGAGTTAATTTACTGAGTAATTAGGGGGATGAATCAACTGATAGGGAATGGGATGACATTCTGGATGATCCACTGTAAACCAATCATTGAATTGATAACCCTAGGTGATGATGGACTCGGAAAATGTAAACCACTTTCCAAGCGTTATAATAAATTGACAAAAATAGCCTCAGTGGTAGAATCGCTTGACATTTTCAATTCTTTTACGAATAGTTCATCTGAAAACGCTTGGGGTCCATGATTTAATAAGTAGTCCAGAGACTCCTAAATTCTCTCTCCACACTCAAAAATCCTCATATCAAATTTTCCTCATATCGAGAAGACGAGCACTGGCGGTCAAGGCCTATATATGTGACGGTTATTGAAATGAGGCAGTTGCTGCATAGGTAGTCAATTGCTTTGTTTTGATTTTCAGTCCCTTTTGCGTAATGAATGTTTTAGCGAAGGATAGTCAATCGCCGTGTACTGACGTCGAATGCGAGCATCCACGTGAATTTATAGAGGCGAAATCGGAGTTAATGACGCATCCCCTTTAATGGGAAGATCTTCGATCCTCCAAATGGAAGATCTACTCGCGTTACTTTGCAATAGTTATCGAATGAAAGTCAGCACCACGAATGAGAACGAATTCATTCGTTGCTTTTGAATTGGATGAAGGGTTTCTACGTTATGCGACTGGTAGGCTTTTGATATAAAATTTTCTTAGCGTGCATTAGACTTTCTATGTAATTATTCTTTCGCGGAATTTCCAATTAAACTGATGGTGTTGATATTTTTTACGAAAGCAATGAATGATTAATAATTTAATGGCCTTCGTAACTTACTATAACACCATTATTAATCATAGGGTATCAACAACTTATCTTACACAATAAGAATCGGTCTCTCTCCGCTTCATACTATTCGCCATTACAGTTGTTAATTTGAATGTGTTTGCCATCGAAGATAGATTTGGTTATGGACGAGGTCGAGCATATTTTCACATCTTGTCATAGATTCAACAGCACGAAGATACAATCTGTCCGTTGTAAATGTGATGAAATTCTTTAAAAATATCCACCGCTTAATGCTAGAATGGAAAACCGAAGGTGGAGATAACTTCTGTAACAAACGAGGAAAACAATTCGGGCCCAGAAATATATTTTCATCTCTCCAAAGAGTCAGATAAAGTCCTCTGTGACCAATTATTGAGAAATTATAATATAGAAGGAACATTTAAATTCATTTAACATAAGAACTTTTCATTGAATAAAGGGAATCCGTGCCTTTAAAATGGAGGAGATGAGAAATTCTTTCCAAGTCACATTGAAACTTTGAAAATTGAAAATTTTGTCTAGTTCCAGTAGAGATTTGTAAGGAATACATTATGATATACATTACTGTTAACTATGCATGTTAACAAACTCACTTGAAACTTTCTGACATAAACTTGTCAACCAAACTGTTCGCAATTAAAGTTTACTGAGGGAAGTACTGATTATTCCTTCAATCAGCTCTGCTCCATTCCACAATTTCACGCTCTGTTACTTTGAAAAGAGCCACTTCCGAGTAAATAGGATACACTCACCCCTTGGGAATGAGGACGCTTTTTCGTTCGCTTAAATTGACGCGTTTCAACTTGATGAGATCACCCAACTTCACAACTGTGTCACAAATTTCGAACTCACTAACAGACACCCTTTAGAGATGCTGAACGTTTTTTGCTTCAGATCGAAATCTATGAAAGCCGGAGATATATTTCATAGGAATATTCAATTTAGAATATTATTTAAAGTAATGGGGAAGACTTTTAAGTACCATAATATTTGCCTGATGACGATGCCTTTTAATGTTTCATAAGTTGTGAACTGGACTTTGCATCAAGATGAAGCAGTAATATTTTATACATCTTAAGGTGGACTGAATAGTTCAAAACCAGTCGTAAATTAAGGTATTTCAATTTGAATTTTTCGCCTTTTGATCTCTATTTTCACCCCATTCTTATGTGCTTGTATTATATGAATCTAGAAGATTTTTTTTCTTTTTGGATGAGGGGCAAATTTAATAAAAACCGACTCAAGTAAGAGGCTCTTACATTGATCAACTTTGAAATAAAACAACAGAAGTGTAAGGAAATGGAATCAGTATAAACATTGCATGGAATACCGTGCACCTCAGGGAGACCGAACGAAGAAACAGAAATAAAAATGTTTTGGTTGCCTAGGATTCCCACCCAGATCTCTCGATAAGCAGGCGGATGCTCTTGTCGATTGAGCTGTCATGCTGTTTAGTTTCAGTGAGCTCGAAGAGAGACTGGTCTGTGTAAGAGAAGAGACAATCCTTTATTAGTAAGGGATTCTGTCAGCAAAGCGTGTCTGAGTTCGAGTTCAAATCGCTTATGACTCGATAGTTTCACTTCCGGTTATTCGTTTGACAGAATAAAACGCATAAATGTATTGTGCAGATTTTTTTATAGTTAGGTGTAAATTTCTTTTTATCTTTTCCATCCACTGCCCAAAAAACATCGTGCTTTTTAAATTATTTCTTTCTCCTTGATAATCTCCACTTCAACAAAAGATATCAATCCATATTTTTTTGATGAAGAGATTAGGCAGAAAAACATATTTCTGACTCATCTGACCTAATACTACCGTAGTCACAATATTTTTCTTTTAAAAGACCTTCTCAGCTTATTTGATTTAGATAAAGGTGTTTTAAACGACAAAAATTCCCCTAATTCTAATGTGTTTGTAAATATTTTCATTTGATAACGTCATCCCTATTAATAATCTTGGAAATATTAAAATCAAAAGTTTACATTATTTAAGTCACGTACGTTGTAGATGTAGATTACAGGATATGGTTTTCTAAGTTTCGTCGAATTAATGATCGTTTACTGAGGAATTATATTCAGTCAAATGTTTCATTCATACTTAAAATTCACTGCTCTCCTTTCAGGATATCAGTGCTGATAGCCTCATGCATCGACAATTTTACCATCCTAATGTTAGCGTTAGTGTTAAGAAGTGATAGAGTATAAACACCTGTGCAATGCAAGTTTTCAGTGTTCGTGGTTGTGAGACTGCCGTGATTTACAAACTCTGGTCAGTTAGCCATTAGCGCGACCGCTTCTCTGCTTTATCCCAAAGTTGCGGGGACACTCATCTAGCTCCTAATGGGAGACCATAACTTTGTAAGAGCCTTTTGGGAGATTAATCCTTATCCTTCCATTATAAGGTATGGAAAGATGCAGATTCATGGTGGTGTTACTGGTGTTTTGCGTTTCACTAATGATTTCGTTATAAATACCCTGGGATATTTGAAAATATTTACCTGCAATAAAAACGTACGCACTGCCAGAAATTGAGCTAAAAATATGTGTGTAACAGTTTGAACATTCTTTGGCAATGTTATGCTCCAATATCAATGAAATAGGCACTTGAGGGAAATAGTTATGAGGAAGTCCGGGAAAAGTTACCCTCGGGATCAAAATACTCGTAAATCAAATTAAAATCCTTAAATATTTCTGAAATTTTAGACGTAGAGAAATTTTCTCTTAAGGTCCATTTCTTCTTAGTGTGGAGCATCCATTCTGAGACAGCATTAGATATTTTCTTGACACTTGAAAGGGGAAATGAAAGAATTATATATATGTAGTTGCAATGCGTGGATTGTTTTTTGGACTTGAATCAGAAATGAATATTCGTTTGTATTTTGGGTTTTCTATATTCAAATATTAATTATCTTAATTGATCAATATTTTAGCTAGTTGCACAATGTTGTCGAATCAACTCTCGAGAGGAGATAAATATTCCTTTGTTGATCTCACAGCATCTTCCACTCATGACTAATAAAGTAATCTCTTTTTCTGGGAATAGTTAAGCGTTTAAAATCTGTTGAAGTACTTGGTCTTACTTACTATATAGTTTTGCACTTTTGGCATAATAATTAATTTTAATCCGAAGGTCGAAACAGACCACTAAATCTGTAGTTATTCGTAGATTGATTTTTCATTCAATTATTTAATATATGAGAATTTTAGCGCTTTAATTTAAATTTAATCATTACAGAAGAGCGATTGCTTTACTCTATTGTGAGTCATATAGATCATAAAGTTTATATTATAGAATGTAAAATAAATAGTGAAAAATGTTTTCTTTACTAAAACATTCTACTGGCTTTCTTCATGACCTTCGAATCTTTAAAGGATCGTATCCTCTTTGAAATCCATAAAAATCACGTATTTTTTAAAATTATTGCTATACCTAACATTTAGGCTAACTTTGGATATAGAACAATTGTTTACCGAGATATCCTGAGATTATCTGTCCATATTGTTGTTCGTATTCGAAACACCGATTCTTCACGACAGTAACAAATATTTTCGATAGTCTCTTATCTCTGATCCATTTCCAATGCGAAAGCACGCGTTAAAGGAAGCCACTAGACAGCATCAAATAAATTAAGCGGCCGGAAAAAATGAATGGGTCGATAATGCTTGGGTTCTGGGCAAATTGGTTCTCCAAACGGATATAAAAAAGTGAGAAATTTATTGGATTTCGCGTAAACGTATTTGACTCCACGCTTTTTCGGCAAATATGTTTTGCCCTACAGGTCCCTACACCTACGCTTTTCAAAGAATCTTGATTTGCCAAACTTTATTCTGAGAATTGCTTCATCAAAGGCGTGCGCTTCCATATATTTGCCTTGGGAGTCAAACATTATTTTTGAGGGCCGCGCGTGGGCGGACGCCGTCGGTGGACATGAAGCCGAAATGCGAGAGAATTGGCGAAACAGTTTGCAAAACTTATCAAATGACATGAGTTACGAAAAACCATCGTGTATTTTATCTTCTGTAGGTTGAAAAAAACCACGGGTTTTGTAACTAATTAATTTCGGAATCTGCGTGAACAATTAATTGCAAATCCTGTGCGGTCAATGGGAGTTAGATGTAAATATTTTTTGGAATATATTTTATCGGCTCACCTTGACACTACGTAGTGTATTTTTCACCATCTTCCTGTTACGTGAGCTGAATGAAAAGAAGTAAAAGTAAGTATGAGTTAGCTCCTTCTTCAACATCTCTGGTGTCAAAACGTTTTCTCTTCATGGAAACAGAATATCGCCCTTTACTTGGTATTTACAAACCTGAGGCTCATGAAATGTGATAATAATCTTATGTCCGTATGTTATGACCGAAAGCTTGCTGAATCCTCACCCTCCAATCACCACCTGGTGATGACACAAAGGGTCAAAACGTTGGTCGTAAAAACAAGAAAAAGTTGTCACCTAAAATGTTTCGCATTTTATTTCTCCGTAATGAAGAAGTGCCACGAAGTCGTTACCGAAGTATTGGAATCCATAATCTTTTTATATTATAAGAGTAATATGTTATTTTAGATCTACAGCGCACATTTTCATAGTGACATTTTGAATTTAATGCGCGAAAGAAACCGGCTAACAATTAAGATGTTAGGATTTAGGAATTAAAACTTTTGGAAATCTTCTTGTTATCCCCATTAAAACTATTGTAGCCGATGGTGACGTTTCAGTGTTCAGCTAAGACGTGAGAACTAAGTTGAGCTTCTTCACGATTTCATCAAAAATTCAGTCACTTATTATTTTCGAAGATGAACTATTGATATAAAATTATGAATTGTAGTGCCTAGCGTGTCACTTTCATTCCCAATTATTAAGACATTAAAGAATCCTTTAGCGATTCGTTTGGCATATCGATGTAGATTTTTTACCTAAAGAGAAACTTCTCCGTAAAATTAGATAGCAAAATTAATTGTTTTAAATATAATTGTTAATCTATTCTATATATATAATAAATCTGTAGAGGGGGTCGTGTCTGTACATTGATCCGATTTCAAAAAAAGTTGTATTGCTAGATACTGGGGTTGTTCCCGAGTCCGAAACAGGTTTTAGAAATTTTCATGTCTGTCTGTCTGGATGTCTGTCTGGATGTCTGTCTGTCTGTCTGTCTGGATGTTACAGCATCACTCAAAAACTATCCGACCGATTTTGTTGAAATTTGGTATGATGGTCATTTGTCATCCGGGGAGTGACATAGGCTACCTTTTATCCACCTAGCTGTCCCCAGTTCGTCCCCAGTCGGGGTCAAAAATCTATTTCACGCTATAACTCTTAAGTTAATTATTTATAAAATTTCAAAATTTGTACAATATTAAAAGTCTCCCTAGCGCAAATGATAGGCTAATTTTTGTTGACCCAACTGTACTCGGTTCGACTCCAGAGGGTCGAATAGTTTCCATAAGAAATACATGGGAAGACATTTTTATCATTTGCACGGTACTTTTCTTTAATAAAATTAAATTAGAAATTATGGTCCTTTGAAACTTAAACTAACACCAAAACAAATGAAATAGAATAAAGTTTTTTATTTTGGTCGTAGAATATTGCTTTCACTTCGAAGTTGTGAGAATTAGTAAGTTAAATACGAAAATTTTATGAGAATCTGATATTCTAAACAACCCGTCGTCAAGGCCAATCTCGATATCTTTAAATTCAAATTCGTTAGCATTAGCGCATCATCAACAACCAAGCTTTGTTTATAGCAACACCAATTTTTGTTGATTCTTTACGTGAAATGAATGGTCATCGTCTTACTAAATGAATTTTCTTTTCTCATATAAAGTAATTATAGCTTCTTAGCTTGGTAAGTTGATAACTTTTTCATTCTTATATTCCGATCTAAGTACTAATCGTTTCATTTAGCGTCCCACCGTGCATTTAATGAATTAATGAAGATCGTAGAAATATCCCTGAATTGAGTGATTGCTTCCATTGAAGTGTCAATAATTGTGCTTAATAAGCAGCAAGGAATGACAAGCCTTTTATAGCTGACTTGAAAGGTAAACGAATTTTGTACTTTTAGATATAGAATGGGAAATTAAACCAAGAAATATTTTATTGGATCATCTATTGGTGTGTTTAAGTACAGTTATTGTCCACCTACATCCACCTACTCGATATCTTTAAATTAGAATTTAAATTCGTTAGCATACGCGCGACTGCAACAATCAAGCTTTGTTTATAGCAACACCAATATGTATTGATTGTTTACGTGAAATTAATGTTTATCGTCGTATTAAATGAATCTTCTTTTCTCATATAAAGTAATTATATCTTCTTAGCTTGGTGAGTTGATAACTTTCTCATTCTTAATTTCCGATCTAAATACTAATTGTTTCATATAGCGTGCCACCGTGCATTTAATGAATCAATCAAGATCGTTGAAATACCCCTGAATTCAGTGATTGCTTTCTTTGAAGTGTAAAGAATTGGAATTTAAGCAGCAAGGAATCTCAATCCTTTTATGCCGGACTGGAAAGGTAAACGAATTTTGTGTTTTTAGATATAGAATTGGAAATTAAACCAAGAAATGTTTTAGTGGATCATCTATTGGTGTGTTTAAGTATAGGTACTATCCACCTATATCTTTTCTTGATAGTGATAATCATACATATTGGTATTTTGTTATATCTTAAATAATATGTTTAAATGTTCGTGTTAAGCGATTGCCGATACGTTATTAAGTATTTTAGACTATAAAATATGGAACACCTCTCTCAGATTATGGGCGGCTGTCCTTTATTTTTATGCTTCGGTTCTATGCTGGCTGCTCAAATATCATCATTAGAAATACGCCTCAATATGTATGTTGTATGTTGCAGGGTTTAATTATTCCAAATAATCAAAGTAGTATTCATTTTACGGACTATAGACAAGTATCGAAGGAGATAAAATATATATGTATTATTTTCATTGCTGTAACTAATAGATTCTATGTCTAGGCAAGGACAAATTGGATAAACTGAATAAGAATTTAGTCGAATAAGCATCATTTCGAAGTATGACCTCTAACAAGATATTTCACTTTCGAAGTCTTTTTCGTTAATTTACTTCTCATTTTCAGTTACATATACTATAGAAATTCCCTCTAGAATGAAGTATTGCTGGTTTTCCTTCAGTCCAATATTAAACTCGGGAACTTTTTTCAGATATGTTACTCTATGAATGAAAATATCATCTTTGAATAAGGAAAGGGTTAAGGTGACTTTTCACATAAGGGCGTGCACCAAGGAAAATTCCCAAGGAAAAACGGACTTGAAAATTCCACCTCCTCCTCATTCCACGTTTATAAAAATATCGGAAGACAATATTTTTCGTCAACAGTATCTGAAAACATTGAAATTAAATTAAATCCTATTCAAGAGAAGAGGTAAGAGTTAACTCTGATTTTGCAACATAAAGGTCAAATTATTATTGCGATATAAATAAACAGATGCGCCGCTTACATTATCAATAGAATAAAAAAATTCTACACAATTCATACAGTTAATTAAACAGCAGAGGGTCATTTATTAAGTGTTAAGTAATTAAATTAAGAAAACGGCCGACGCCATCTTAAGGATATTAGGTGTTAATTCATAAAAGGACGAGTTCTAATTAGATTAACTGCTATACATCGTAATTCGTTTGCGGCGTTTATTTGTTAATTCGTTTATTATATAGTTTCGATGATTTCACTGACTCGCTGTCTAACGGACATATTGGACGTGCTAAGCGACTGGTTCATTCGTTTTCGTTTGTGGTTCACAAGATTTGTGTGGCTATTTTTGTGATTTCGTCTCCATTCATTTGGTACTCAGTGGTTTCCTCTATTTGTTGTAGCGACTGGTGCATTAGTTTATTCTGTGATTTACATTTGTGTAGCTGTTTTTGTGATTTCGTAAGACACATAGGATGAAGAGAAGTATTGTTTTTTCATAAATTTAAGAGTTCTCATATCTAAATTTTTTCATATGTAAATTTCATTACTTCCGATTTACATTCATTTTTCCGTTGAGAATCAACGGGCACTCCGCTAGTATTTAATAAAATTCATGATTTAAAAAATACATATTAGTAAATGTTTCGTATTCCAATGATTGTAATAAAGCACACCTATTTTATTAAATTATTGACAGTATTCAAAGTATTACGCATTTTAATATGTAATAGTTCACTCTTTATGGACTTAAATGAGGGAATACATAATTTTAAGGAAACAATTTTGAGGCCAAATTTATAGACTTTCTTCCACGAGCTTCAGGACATGTTTACGAGGCGTACCTTTTTCGCAAACAAAATTCTTTCGTTTATGGAGAATTCAGCTGAGTTTGCAGTATAAATCACGGACGGTGCTGCGTAGGTCGCAGCCTTTGGAAATTTCTCCTCGCAGAAATTCGAGACCAGATTTCTATCTCCGAAGGAACGAAAAATCAGATAATTTGCGCAACCGAAGGAGACTTTGAAGAGAGAATAAAAAGAGCGCCGTCGTTCGATTCATCAATCATGCTCCGTAATGACTTTTTTCGAATGTGATAGCGGAATAGCCTTGAACTCAATTTCCTTCCCGCGCACTATTTAGCCCCCTCTCATTATACGGACTTCATTTTGCATACATTTCCATCTTTTAGCCAATACACCTGGTAAGTGTTTTCCTCCCACAATATTCTCTTATAATATCTTTCCTATAATTTTAGATGCTAGAAACAACTTCAAGCGTTTCTAGAACACATCCATTAATGAAAATTATCTCCATTTACGAAGTATTCGGTAACTTGGCGGAATCGTATTTACATTTGCCTTCGTCTGTAGGAAGATCTTTCAACATCTAACGATTTGATTTCCCGGGATATGAGAGATCTGTGTTCGATTCCACGTCATGTATGGTTGTCACAGGAGAGAAAAACGTTGTAATCATTCCACACTTTTTATTAATCCACTAACTTCGTTCCACATTAAGGTGCTGCGAGTAAGATTACGCAGTATATTTACTACAATATGTCTTTATTGGACAGTTTAACCTTTGTCTAATTCACATAAAATCAGAATATAACAGTAATATATATATTTTGTTATCAAATAATGTGGAAATGGAGAGGAAATATGGAAGGGAAAAATAATTTTATGGAGCAAATAAAAAACTGTGTCAATTGTAATCATAGAAAAATATAAACCCACAATAAGAAAACAACCCGCAAAGTGAAGGGGGAGTGTGAAAAACGTGCGAAATGTGTAGGAAAGGTTGAGATATGGAGAGAGATAGATTGCAGCACATAAGAAAATTCACTTTTCAAAAGGAATACATAGATAAAACAAATAGCACAGCAAGAGTCTTCTTTGTCATAGAAAATTGAATATAATTTTCTTTAGTGGTGTATATTGCACGAGAGTGGCTATATACTATGCAATATATACATTGTGGTCCTGCTTACTGTATGTGAAGATGCTACGGCGTTAGAGAAACCGGTCGTGTTGATAAAAACTGTGGAAAGATTTCAGTGTTTTTTCTTCTGTGACGCGACCTTCCTCAAATTATCGCCTGAACATATTAATTTTATACGTATTGTTGTTTCTCCTCTGCTTTTTTGGTATTTTTAGATGCGCTTCACACAGCCTTCATCCTTTTTCCTCTCCTAGTCGATTTCAACTAAATCAATTTGATATAATATACGAAGTTAATCTTTACTAGATCAACCTTTAATTTATCAAATATTTATTTGAACAGAATTCTTTAAAGCGAAATATCGAGAGATCGTATTGTACATGCTTTTCGATGTAAGAAATTTAAGATATTGTAATCCCTTTTTATTATGAATTAAATGTTCTCGAAGCTACCCATCTTAATTCAGTGAAATATTGAGAATAAACAAACTGAGTTAGCCAATGGGAAAGCAGTTATACCCCTATAATTCCCATCAGATTTAAGATACATATGATGAAAATAAAATTCTGATTTATGCATACACGTAATTTATCTATGAAATATTTTTATACGGTCTAGAAGAGCTTGAAAGTTAACCATCATGCAAGCCAAAACCTGGACTTCGTTACATAGTCTAACGAATTGATGCTATTTCTAATGAAAAAGTGGACGAGATGGATAAAATACTCGGAATTTTGCTGGATTTTATGTACCCTAATAAAACCTCTTCTGTATCACTAATTCAGTTGAACCATTCGTAGATTGATAAGCACGTTTCAATTTCGTCTCATAAATGTGAGTCTACTCCTCATTCGTCTGTGTCTCTTTCTTTTTCCAATCCAGACTCCGTCCGAGATCTAAATAATCAATGAAAAGGTCCGAAGGCTTCATTAAGGGGAAAACTGTTTCGGCTAGTAATTTATTTCGGCACTTTCAATCCTCACAAATATCTCACTTTGATCTTGCGAATGATATCGGATGCCAAACCTTATAAAAGTCAGAGAGTGACATAACATGCATTATGAAGACCAAAAGCTAAATGAGTGTGAGATAGTTCATCAGTGGTTTTCAGGAGATCATTCGAGAAAATTAATTGACTCCCGGAGCTCGTTTATTTTGTGATTCGTTTATGTAGAATAATGATGGTATAAAAGATTGTTACCACTTAAAGTAAAATGTTTTCGCCTGTAAATAGAAATGAAACTTCATCTACACCTGTTTAAAATAAACTTTTAGCGTGAATCGAAAAAGTTTTAATAATTCGAAAACTTTAACATTTGTAATACGGATCGTAAATCATATTTAATCATGGCATTTCATTCATTGTCCCACTTTAGAATCAACACGTACAAAATCATTACTGTCGAGAAAATGTAGCCTAACTGTTCGTATACAATTTAAAAATGTATTGTTTAGAACTTTTGTGTGGCTCAAAATTAAAATTTCTGATAACGCCAAATTTTTCTATACAAAATCCTCATTTAATTCAATGTTTACAGATTTTCGTATACATCGTATTAGTATTCAAAACAGAAACTCCTGCTGAATCCAATAAAATATTGTGTTAACTTTTAATATTTTACTTAACTTCTATTTATTTAACTTATAATAGTTTTTAATCTATGAAAGGAAATGTATTTACGGGTCGGCGTATAGAGAAATACGACTTTAATAATTGAGCACAATATGTGTAAAGCAAAGTGAATTTTGATAATTTATTTTACCTTCTTTATCTAGTATTTGTTATGGCATAGTATGATGTTTTAAATTTTTGTTCCATCATTAAATGTGTATAAATATCAAACACCATATCATGTATATTCTACAACACTAAAGTGTCATCGTTTATAGTTTTTGGTATTTGTAATAAGACCAAACCTCAAGTGAAGCCTGCGGTTTTCAAACTGAGGTGTGATTGAATTGCTGTGATCAATCACTCGCAATATTGCTGTCATTCCCTTCCAATGGCCATCCTTCCACCGAGAGAGTTGAACTTTCATCCATTTTTAACTATATTTTGTTCGACCAAAAACTATTATTGCCATTTCTAAAAACGAACTTTTAATAATATCAATTGGAAAATTTATGAGTTAGATTATATAAATCGCGTTAATTCGTAAGATATTCTTGAATCCCATCAATCTTAGATGGGAAATACCCATATCTCTTTTCTGTATGAGTTAAGATGACTTCCGTGTATTGTTATCATCTCAGATTCCAACAGATATTCCAATGTGTAGTGTTTGATCAGATGTAATGCAAACAGTGTATCTTCAAACGGATTCAATCCCTTTTCTTATCTCCCCGCGGCTTTATTCATTGCTTCATCCGCCAATCGTATTTCGAGATTAACCGTTTTTACTAATTGCGTATATACTTAAAGGTCACATTTGTGGGGTTGTTCCTTTGTATTCTAACGCCGAATGAAATGAATATTTTTCCTATGCATGTTTTCGTTGCACATTATGTTGTAGGTATAATTTTTCACGTGGCCGGTGAATTGGTCCGGGGGATTTCGTACGCGGGGGATTGATCCCCCGCGTTCATGTTATTCAGTCTTATGTTAATAACTACTGTTATTCAGTCTTATGTTAATCTACATGCCCTGGTTATTGGTTAATATTATAAATAAATTAACCGAGGGGGTTTGGTTTGGTTGGGGTGGGTGGGGAAGGGTTGGGTTGGTAGCACAGCATCAGCGCGGGGGATCAATGCCCCGCGTACCAATATGTCAGGAGATCAATTCTCCGCGGACGAATTCTCCACGTACGAATTCCTCCCGGATGAATTCATCGGGCGCCAATTTTTCACGCAGTTCCCTACGTATTTAAGAAACTGTGAATTAGATTTCGATGCAAAAATATGTTTCCATTATCATTATTGTAACAGAAGTTTAAGAACATTTTCATGCACTTGTAAACTTCTAAAGTAAAATGGTAGTTAATGTGTGGAGAGTGTTCTCTAAGGAACCTATGTTACGAACTCTGATTTAGTGATTGACTTTAGATTTCTATACGAGTTTCCTTATCTTCTTATCACACACCGCGAATTAAAGATTAGTAGAATAACCGATTATATCCAGGTGAAGAAATAATTGGCTAACTCGATAGCTCGCTTGATTTTTTTTAGAACTTTATCTTCTCTTTTTTGGAGAGGTGATGTTTATTTACACAGTCTCTCTCCGTCAGCGATGAACTATAACTCTGAATCATCTTCCATAAACTACTGACAAGTAGATGACTTTTCAAAATAACAAACCAAGGAGGGAAAGTAAGAGTTGAAGTTTGTCAGCGACGCAATCTTACAGTTCTATTTTGTTCTTGTGAAGATGACAGCAGAGAACAATTCGGAAATATTTCAATTAGTACTTCTCAGTTCATATGATATATTTTACTTTTTATATTTACAAAGTGATACTTCACAGTGATACTTTTAAGTGATCACTGTGTAATTAAATATATTACTAGTAAATTCATGTTTTGCTTTCTAATAAAATTTGTATCTATGCAGAAATATAATTTGCATTGCACATACAAGTATCTTGTACAGTCAACGCTTTTGAGTTAGAATTGTGAATCCCTGTTTCTATGAATTTAGAGATTTACGGAGATTTATATCTATCAGTTTTTCATAACACAACAAAAAACTTGACTTCTTGGCGACAGTCAATTCATTATTCTATACGTAAAAATAAAATAATTTTGATATATCTCTCCAATGGTATACGAAGAGACGACATCAAACGCAATATTTCCCTGCTTCCGTTGCTCTTTCTTTGTTTTTGTGCTCTTCTTTATCTTGTGCATTCCGGTTTTTCGATGTACGAGATTTGAGATTTATCGCGTCATGGAAAATTGCGAGACTTAAATATTCCACTTAAGTCACCGGGCAGGACGTAATTACAAGGAAGCGCTTGTATGTCGAAGTAATAACGGCGGAGAGCAAACACAAGGAATGAAAGCGACGAATGTCCGAGTCTAAATTGTCGGCGATTCTTCAAAACGCGAGTTACCTGTCAACCACTCCTCGAACAATTACGGGGAAAAAACAAATACCATTTACATCGAATAAATCTCTCTTTTCCATTTTTCTCTCCTTCGCGGTGATCTCTCACTTGTTCTGAGACTATAAAATAAAGATCCTCCGCATCTAACGATCAAAAGTTTAAGTTAAACGTGTAAAAGAATAGTGTTTTCTTGCGTAACTAAACTTAGGTGATTTGGCAGTGCATAAATGAATAAGCGTGTTAGAAATTGTCATACATACGTCGTACGTCACACAAATATTCTAATGTCCCATATGAATTACTTTAATGCAGGGTTTCCCAAACTATGTTCCGTGGAACACCGGTGTTCCGCAGAACCTGAATAGATGTTGCGACAATATGGAAAGGTGTGATACACTGCAATACATTTAAAGGTCTTCTACTATCTACTTCAAGTAATAATTTAAATCAATTTTAAATTTCCTGCCTGTGTGCGTGTAAGTTGGTATTTTAAGCCAAAGTGGATCCGTGTAGATAATTTATTTATTTATATTTTAATGTTATTTTACAATATTATAGTTTTATATTTGAAAATAAATACTAAGTAAATAATTTGTTTTAATTCAATGATTTTTGAAATTTAACAAGTAAAATTACTAACCTAACAATAAGCTAAGTTCCGTTAAATTTCTCAGGTTCGCGAAGTGTTCGATTGCAGAAAAAGTTTGGGAAACCCTGCTCTAATGCATTCTTTACTAAAAATTGTTTTTAACGCTTCTTATAGATTTAATGTAAGCTATTCGTCCTTCAGGATCGTATTCCTCTCATTTGATTATTACATAAATATTTAACGCCACCAAAGAAAGTTATCAACTAGAGATATTTTCATCTTACTTCAGTCGTCTAAGAATGAGCTAAGAAAGGAACAAATATATATGGAATCTACTGACCTATTCTCGAATTTGTGGTAGTCCTCCATTACAAAGAATTGACGATAAATTCACTTATTTCTTTATAACAAGTTAAATTGAGATAAAAAAGGGCATTCTTAGTTCTTCTTTATAAATATCAATGGCTTAAAATATAATGAAAACATTCCTCCTATTTTAGTAATCATCTGATAATTTTACATATCAGTGTCACAAAATTAATTAGGGATAGAACATTCGAATGTTCACTTAAGAATAATGAGTCCTAAACTGTTATTTTACTAAATTTTTCATAATTCAAGATCAATAGTAATGTTTTTAAGTAACCATGTTTCGCCAAGACTTTTTGTGGTCCCGACGAAGGAGGTTTGAGGAGCAATACCATTAGATTATCAGTTCTATTTGAAGAAACAAGTATTTTTGCGTCATATCAACAAAACAATTCTCCTGAGAACAATATCCATTTATTCTCTAGATAATATTAAAAAAAAGTGTAGTCCCTGATTCATAAGCCCAACTTGTACCAAGATGCTGATAAAAATTTTGTTCATACAAGTTTACAAAAGGAATATTATTGTCTATTTCATACATTTTAAACATAAAGAGCAATTTTTCTCTGTTGTAACCAACTAACGTGAGTATCCATTGAATTGCCTCGTAATAGATGTTAATGCCGTCAGTAAAATTAGTCCAAACTAAATATTTATAGGTTTATTCATTTGGCAATAATATTTGATTATTAATCTCCATCGTTTCAGCTCCTGCCCTCTGCTGATTTACTTAACATATTTTTTCAGCAAGTGTAAATTTGGGTAGAGTAGGTAGGATGAAGTGAAGGAGGGAGAAGAGGGTAGATAAAATATTTACTGAAAGAATGACCAATTATTTTAATATGAAAATCCTATGTGAAGATCTTACAAAGCGTGCATTAATATTAATTACTTATCTTTGTCATGAATTGTGTTATTGCGCTATTTTATGAACTGATGAAGTTGCTTATTTTACTTTTGTTTGCAGTTATCTCAACTGTGCCATTTCAGATTTTCATAGCGTTCTCTCCGATTCAAGGGAGGCTTTGCCAATCTCCGAAGAAGCTCCTGCTATTCAAGCCTTTGCGAATCTCCGTGAAGAAGCCTTCACACATCAACTCATAAAGACTTCTGCGAAATTGAACATTTAAGCTGTCTCATTTTCGAGGATGCAATCGGACTCTACGTCGATTAACACCTCACTCCCTGTAATCAGCAAACCCGTTGGGCTCTCATAGTCCCACGCTTTCCTAATAGATAGTCAGGTGATTCTCTGGCGTAGCATATCACGCACGTGATAAAAAAGGCGAACGGTAAATGGAGACTTTTCTAGATGGGCCCGCGGCCACATTGGCAGCGTAGCGTGGTATCGAGTGCTTTATAAGCCATAATGAGAGCCTTTGGACGCGTTGGATCGGATGAGATCGAGCGTAGTAAATCCTGGCCGACGAATGCGTTTTATTCCCCGTGATTCTCCACGGCCGTGTTATGAAATCTTGATTTATTGCGCGCAAGCCTTTTCACCTATCCTTGCCCGCTCGTTGACCGCAAAATTATACATCGCCAATCGCGATTCCCTTGAAACTTCGAATCCATTAAAGGAAGCGATTGGATCGCCATTACGCATGTCTTGTATCGTTAATTAGTTCTTAAGTGACGAAAGTGTGATTTTTCATTCCCCATATTGCCCTCGATAACTAGCACATCGGATGCGATCGAATAGATCCGAGCTGAAGATGCTCTTCTAATCGATTTCTCTTGCTCTTTTACAGACATATTAATCTATTGCACCTTCACAAATGCATGGCTTGTGTACTTACATCGAGAAAGAAAAGTATTTACAATTAATTTATAACCAGTATCCCTGTCATAGGGTACTCATATCTTGATTGATAGATAGGTCCTCCTGAAACAAATAAAGCTCATCATTGCCTCATTACATAAATAATATCTTACCTTAAAAACGCATTTATTCATTGACAAAATACAAGCAGGATTTAAACATATATATCTAAGTATACATGCTGTATGCATACAATGTATATTACACAAAGATATAAATAGATAAATAAAATCGAGAGCATATGTGGAATCCTACATTGTTGTCATCGAAGTAAGGAATAATTTTGAATTAATTTTTACTCAAGCTATTTGAAAAATTAAATCTTATTATGGAGACGTAAATACATACATATGTCTACGTATTTTTCTTCAAATAAAAAAATCTGAAAAGAAAACCCTATTTCTGTCATAGATTTCTTTTATAAAGAGTAGTATCTCTTGAACGAATTTTAGAAGAACGGAAGTTTAGAAAGAGGAATTAGAATTTTGCGAAAATATCACATCTACCAAAGTTTCACGATAATGTCTCGCAGGAATGTTTTGATATGTAAAGTAAATATGTATATATATTACTTCCAAAAAGCAAATAAGAGGGAAGCATTATTTATGTGATTTACCTTTGGAATTTTTTTATTGAAAGCATTTATTTTCTTTTCAGGTAAGTTGCTGGAATGGTTCTCCATGTAAATATTCTAAGATCTATATCCCGGAACTAAGGTAAAATCTCTTTCCTAATCCATTGATTTGTTGCAGTACTCCTCAGTGCAAGCACAATTGTATGTTTGCATTTTCGAGGTTAAGGATATGATCACAGCGAACGGCTTTTGTGATCTGTTTCTTGGAATGCTACAGGTTATCTACTTAACGCAGAAAACCGTTCTTATACTTCTTTTTGCATGAAATTCGCAGGTTATTGTTTTAACCGAATATTGGTCTGCGATAACTTTCTAGTGAATAACTTTGATCGATTTGATTTCGATTCTTTTGCAGCACTGCGATATCTTTTGCGAGTAATATAATAAATAATAATAATAATAAATCGTCTTTAATAAGTAATATAAGTGAATCACTCATAAAACCAACCTTAACTAATTTCGCTTTGTTTCAACCATTTACATGTAGTGTCTACAGAATCCTAGATAGCTTGTCTTGGGATGGATTCTTGATTTATTCATGGGTTATGGAAACTTCAGTTAAGTTCCAGAAGGAGATTTTGAGATCACTATAATACCATGGTTCGACGTAAAGATTAATTTTCGTTAGGATAGTTAGCAAAGGCAAGGCTTATTTGCTAAGGGGAAGGCGTGCCTTTCATTAGAATTAATCTTTTTTGAGAAAAAAGTTTCCCTTTCTGTGAGTTGAATTTCTCAGTATCATGTTCTTCACCACCTATTAGTAAACATTTACCTCGTTACGTTTGTCATTTTGGGCTTGTAAAGAGATATTGATGAGAATAGCATAAGGAAATACATTTATGTTACCCATAGATATACCACCAGTTCATCCGGTTGATGATAATGGTTAAACTTATTAGTTGTCAGTCTTAATCTGTTAACATGCAAAGGCGTTGAATCACTTGTAGGGCAAGGCAAGCACTTGTAATGAGTAATTAGTATTATCTCGTATGACGAGGCTCCCCCTATTCCTGTTCGCTTACTGCCTTGTGTATCTTTACGCCTATATTTCAAGTTTTGGTATTGGAAATCTGAACTGCAACGCATGTTCTTTACTAATTTTGCATAATTTTAGGATATAGTAAACTCCTTTAGCTCTCTCGAATCTATGTTATAGTACCAATCTTTAATAGTACTGGTTATATTGGCTTTGGTATTATTTAAAAATATCGACTTCATTGTGTTAGTTGATTGCATGGTTTCTTATTTCAAATACTTAAAAACCTCGATAAACTATAAAGAGAAATTGTAAAACCGCGTAATGTAGCCAAATTCCGTTGGAACTAAGTGCAACAGATTTTAACTGACTGTATCCATCGAGCTGTAAATATCTCTCTCGATATGTAAGCGGTCCATAAATTCAAAACGTTTTCCAACTTTCCTTCGTATTGATTTTCTCTTCACAACGATCAGAGCTTTTCGGTCCCACGGAGTCTATTTCAAAATCCCGCCTAACGTGCGCGCCGTGTGTTTTAATTGGTCGTCTAGGCAACTCCCGATTAAGGAAAGCTGAATAATCAGTGCGGTGGATGCATTGAATTCGTCACGTCTTCGTGAGAGAGGGCTTATGTAACGGCCCCTCACCTTGCCCCATTTCCCCACGGAAGAATCCTTTTCACGAAAAAAATCACCCGTTCCCAGACTCCGAAAGAAACACGAAAAACAAACTCCGCCGTCGGGAGTGACACACTTTCTCTCACAGATGGCAGTGAGACTCGGAATGCCTCCGAGCGACGATTCCCCTCTCCGCCGCCAGATAGCGCCCCGATCGCCAGCTTTCGGCGGACGTTGACGCAGAAAAAAAATAACACGTCCCACATTCCGAATTTTTTTCGTCCGATTTTTTTTATTTCCCTCCAAGTTTTTATTCCCTTTACCTCTTCCCTTTTTATCGCCTCTTTTTGTTTCCTCTCCTTCCAATTGCGCGGAGGGGGAGGTGATAAGGCGTGATGGGGCATTTACGTGCGGCGGGGAGGTGCTCCAATTCTTTTTTCTCCATTTTTTCCCCTTTCATTCCGACGCTGTTGCATGCACGGCTTTTCGTGAGGCGGCGTGAAGCGACCCTTCTTTCTTTTCGTACACCGCACGACCCTTAATTGGATGATGCGTCGCTCTGCGATTGGTTTTCAGTTCCTCCTCATTAATGGAAACGGGTTTACGTTTGTTTTACGCGGCGATTAAGCACAGAAATGGTTTCTTAAACGTTCCGACGTTTGGAACGCCCTCGCATGCGGAAATTCCTCCGCTGTTTGCACGAAGACATTCAAGGCATCCGCGGTAGTCTCTGGGAATTTGTATTGAGTGGGAAAAGCTAATTTCAACGTTCCTTTTAATGACCGTTCCTTTTAATGACCATTCCTTATAAAATAATGCGAATATATCCTGATTGATAATTATAATAATTCAAGACCGTTATTCAAGAGATTGTTCCTGCTACCATATTAAATGAAATATATTCATATTTTATGTGCTACAGGGCAGAGAAAAAAGTAACTTTCCTTTACGTTTGAAATCTACTGAGGTATGAGAGTATAGGATTCGTGAATTCATGAATAATTTCACTAATCAAGGTCTCTCCTCATGGACTAACAAGAAAAGTATCACTTGTAGAGTCATTGTGCTTCACTTGCGTGGACAAGTTCCCCTAATGGCATTCTGGCTCAGTGAATAAAACAGTGTCTAACTACCTCACTCCTCATGCTGCCTAGTAAGCCTCATTCCTCTCGGCAAGATCTTTGTAGCTTATGTCAGAGAAGGTGAGGCACCAACTAACCTTCGGGCTTACTTCACCGACGGATTCAGGCGATATTAAACCAAAGCGTCTCTTTTTCCATCTAAACTGTAAATGTGTGCTCACTAGTGTGAGCCTATTAGTGTGCTTATGATAAAAGCTACAAATTCCAGATGTTGAGGAACGCCAGCCAAGCAAAGCACAAGCTCACTTCGTATTTTCCAAAACAAATTATTCCAAACGACCGGTTTCGACCAAGACGAACTCAGGATGGTTGTTTTGGTCGAAACTGGTTGCGTGAAATAAACTTTTGTGGAAAATACGAAGCATGTTTCTGATTTGTTTGGACAAAAGCTACTTGAATAAGCGAAAAATTGTCTTTGGAAGGTAATTCAACATCGTTTATCATCACCTGGATGGCTTTTGTAATCTTTCTCGGCGTGCACTTAATAGAAACAGAACCTGACCAGACTTTCAGTATGTTTTTAATTTATTATCGTCACGTTTGAGCGTAAAAAAACTGTACAGGTTTAAAATGTTTATTCTTTATTTTTATTCAAATAAAGAAGAGTAAAAATTCATACCGAATAGCACTAACAGTTTAATAAATTCTGGGGTTTGAAAATCCGCACTTTTTACACCAATGTTAATGTTAAATACTCTTAGGATTTTAGGTGGTAACCCAAACAACCACCACCAACCGCCTACGGGTTATATCACTTCTTGGCATAATTGCCTAATCGTATTGTAATATTCAAGAAATAGATATAATATTAGTAAAGATTAAAACACATTCATAACATTAAAGTACTTTCCAAAGATGATTGAAATAAACGATGGAGGCAATATTTAAAAGCACGCGAAATCGAATCAAATATGAAGAACACAGAAATGGGAATAGACAAGATTTAGCTTCTTTCTACATCCGTATGCAGATGAATTCATGCCCTGATTGTAAAGTTGCTACTTCGTGACCTCAAGAAACTTGGTGCTAGTAATTTTTTTATCGTCTAGATCATTGATCGTGTAGTGAGTACATTCCACAAATAATGGTAATTTTGTCTCAGCTTTTAGATATCTGGCTCCGCTGCAGGAACGAGTGCCCCATTTACACCGCCTGAAAAATACCGCATCAGACGAGTTCTCGTATAGTACGTTGATATCGCCGTCCATCTGGCATTATTGTCCACTTCAGATTATTTAAATCTATTTATCAATCTGGACACAAAAAATATTGATATTAACTACAAGTTAGGACTTATAATAATAATCGTCAAAATGCCAATTATAGTAACGGGAATTAAAAGATAGATAAAGAGGTTACTTACGGAGTAGACAAATGTTTTGAGCGTGCCAATAATTACAATGATCCCATAATTTTTTATTATTTATATTATTATTATTGCTATAGTTTAACGAAAGTCAGGTGCCAGCCACATTTTAGGTATTTGCTAATGAGTTGTCTTAATATAAGTGTCTATATTTGAATTGTTATATTTTTCCTACGAAATTTAACTCTTATAAATCATTTTAATTTGGAAAAATTTTACTATAACGCTCAAGGTAATAATATGGCTGGTGTTGCTATAAGCAAAAATTCGATCGGTTCTTAATTTTAATCATAATCAACTATGATCGTTTTACAGAGGTTTTATAACGAGGAAGATGTTGAATAAAACAAAGATTTCATTCAACACAATTTAATAACTTTTCCTAATCCGCAGAAGAGTCTTTTACGTCTTTTCGTCTTTTTTAATCTTTGTTTTATTCGACATCTTCATCGTCCTGTCACAATCACACGAAGTATCGGCCTCCACCGTGAATTTTAACTTGGGATTGTTTAATGCGTTAATGTTTCACTCATTTCATGTAATGTAAGATTTCATTCTGTGAATATAACTGGGAATTGTTTGAATAAAAATTAATTATTCGTTGCCAAAGGAATTTTTCATTTTAAATTAAAATTTCTCTTTACTTTTCACTTAGTGGACATAAGTTCATTTTTGCTGAAGCTGGTTTTTTCCTCTCTTGATAAGTGAATGCATATCCGTCGCCAAATTATTGCGAATGGTCAATGTCAGTGTATCGAGTAACCGAAATGAAATCATCTGCCGCCTTCTTTTGATACCATCTGATAGCGGTTGTGCCAGATGGCGAACCGAATCTGTTTATAGTGTTCCCATGGAAACGAGAATCAAAAAGACAGTTCGTGCTCATCCTGGAAAATCTTGTCACACAAAATTGTAATACTTTTCATGGTGAATTAATATTAGAAGGTTTCGCGAAGTGAAGTTATATCCGTTCTAAATTGTAATACGAAAAACCGAGGTGATCATTGAAGAATCTGTGATTCGCTTTTCTATGCAACAGCATCGCAATATATTTAGCAAACAAATGAGCTACTCTTCAGCTTTATAAACGAGCTTATCTCTTCACTCCACAAAAACGCTGTCGTTAATTGCAGATTACAGGGTCGGTGATTCCGCGATGTACAACATCAAAGCAGCATGATTCTCGTTCGAAAACCATACGTTTTCATCCCGTGTTACCCCCTTTGGCTGAACATAATGGGTAATTAAATCTTATCCGTCTCCATAGTGATTGCTAGGCCTCATTACTGTGAGGCAGACGGTTTGTTATCTTGACAGCGACTCTTTACGAGGTGGCGGTAATGAGTACTAAGGGAAAGTAATTCTTCCCACGGCCGTGGACCCGTTCAAATCATCCGACGGATTAAAAAGAGGAATCTTATTGAGAAGGCTGTCGAGTGGAGAAGGGATTCACCATGATTGGGTTCGAGGGAAAGGACCAAGAGGTCAGCCATTATGGAAGGCCGAATTAAGCAATTAATGATTTTACAGCTCTCTTTAACTGTGCTGATAATATAAAACATGACACAAGAGTTATCCAGGAAATATGAATTATGTTGTTGATGGCAGAAATAGTTTTTTCCAGTCCACCTATGATTTAAGTTTTTATATGGACGCCAATTCACATAAATACTTATTTTACTGATGCAAAGTTTCCTCAACCCCTAAAATCTGAATAAATCATCATTTGAAGGCCGCATTACATTCATAGATACTTTATTGGGCGACATAGGAACGAGGATGTCCGATCTTCAATTCAATCCTTGTCTAACTCAAGCACATATAAAATCAAGAATATAAACAATAATATGAACAGATTTTTGAACAAGTAATTTGTAAACAGAATAAATTAGGAGTAATGAGGAAATCCTTGGTAAATTATATAGAGATACTCAGTACTCTTATGTAAAGGAAAATAAAATTTCATCTTAGTAGATTAACCCTTAAAGGTCCAGCCTTTTTTTGGTTACTCCGTGGACCAAAGGGGAGGGTCAGAAATTGTCCCCTTTTGTTTTTTTTCGATAAAATAATGATGAAACATAATATCTCTTTAGCGATTGCCTTCTCGGATTTTTAAAAACTTCTTACAATGATTTTTGTTGCTAAAAATTGTACCACTGCGATAAAAATATTGAAATTTTTATTTAAAAAAACTCATCATATGATAAAGCTTCTTCTCTATGGTACCTGCTTTAAAGCTCTAATTCGGAAAATAAGTTTGTAAATCACCGTTAGTTATGCTTATAAATCAACAAAAAGGTATAATAAAAAAAAATTACATAAAATTATTAAAATTAATTAAAAACTATTCATCAAAGTATATGATTCCATTTGGTTCAAATGTATGTCGCAGTTTGGACGAAGGGAGGGTCATTTCGTGTCCACCGCCTATTTACGCTCTCATTACATTGCTTTAAAAAAACGTACTAAATGCATCAAAATATAAAGTTATCTTTAACAACCTGTATTTGACAATGTAATGAAGTTATAAGACTGTATAACACGATTAAGTTCTTAAAATATTGAAAAAGAATAGTGATGGACATTGTTTTAGCTCTCCCTTAGTCCTTTACGGGTTAAGGAAGCAACTGTGTGCTTTATGGAGATCGCAAGAAATCCCATATATAATTATGAAAATGAGAAAATTCGACACGAACGGGACTCGAACTCAGAACTTCTACTTTGCAAGCGGCCGCTCTAACCATCCAGAGAACCAATGGAGCTTGATAGTATCATTGGTTGGACCCAGGCTTTAAATCGTCTAAAAACTCCGTTTATCCTCTGGATTTCATTCTCAAATCAATCAATCAAGACACTTCCCACTTATTTTCCGTAGTTTATTCCGTTTCCTGGGAATGAATTCATTGTAATTCTTGAATCATGCATCGCTAGGCAACGCATGTTTACATGAAATGTAAACGGCAATTACACACAATAGTTAAAATGCTCGTGTTGTCCAGTTTCGCTTTGCTCTCTTATGCATGAAATATACGACGGATAAGTTTAGTTTCCAGGGTAAAGTTACACTGTACAGTTAAGAATTACTGTTATCAATTTTCTTAGCCAGGTCTTCCAAATCGGTATTCCATGGGTTAGGCTGTGGTGTTTTAGGTAATCTTCGTTAATTTGTTTGTTTAGCCGTTCATTATGAAAATAAAAACATTTAACTTGTAATAATACGATCATTTTACTTACGGAAATTTGAGTATTATTTTTGACTATTGTTGACATTGGGTTACAATTAATTTTTTTCAAGTAAAATGAACTGTAATTTACGGAAACACTGAAAACTGTGGACGGAATCCCATCTGTGCAAGCGCATCTTAAATTTTCATTGCGCTCAAGGGTTTGGAATTCACATTGCGTTACGAGGCAATTAGATATGAAAATTTCCATGTGGATTTCTAGCCGAATGAATGAAATTAGCGCGCTATTTTTAAGTGATTGAGAACTCTTGATGATCCAGTAGATTATCAAGCAATTTCAAAGAAAAGAAGTTAGCACCATCTTTTTTTTGACGTACAGACTGCAGTACAGCAGTACGATAAATTGTTACACACGTTAAAATCACGTCAGTAGCAACTTTCCGGAAATTCTAAAACTAGGATTAACCTCCACAGCCTTTTGATATACTCCTCTTGTTCGCAATTAATTTCACAGATTTAAAAAGTATATGATAAAGTGTATGATACAAGGTTTAGATAATATTCAGGTGATTCAGAGAGGCAGTGATGAATTTGGTAAATTTGAATCTTAAAATAGATTAGTTCCGATACGCGTTTAACATCGTATAATTTACGATATTCCTCTCTATGGTTACGCAATTGAGTTTATGTTGTCCTCTGAATTTTTGGATGACGCTGGTAAGAATAAGCAAAACAAACAAAGATTGTGAATTTGATGAATTTTAACGCCGATTTATGGTAAGAAGATAGGGATTACGTCTGAATAACAATCACTCGACAGAATTTTCTGTATAGGATTACAATAAAACTTCGAAGATGAACAAACATTGGCTTTATTGCATCCCGAGGAATTCAGCTGACCTTCGTTTTAACGCCAACTACTGCGTATGCGTAAACTACGTTTAATTGAAAATGCGCGCGTTAATTCTGATGCCAAATAAAATCATCGGATTCTCAGAGAAATGGGAATTTTATCATGCGTAGATTTCCATCGTTTGGTCTTTATTTGACTTATTTTAGCTGTAAATCCAAAAATCAGATTAAGTTTTCGATTCTGAAACTCAGGAATTTACTCTATGAAAATGCATAATTTATGATCGAGGTGAGCCTAGGAACCCATTATCTAGGAAAACTAGTCATAGGTTAGATTCATAAATATGTTGCTATGCTCACTGGTTGTGACAGAGGCTCGCAGCTGTTTATGAAATTATTTCCCTCGATACAGTAAAACATTATCATGTTTATTGAATTCTTTCGTTTCGTAATACACAGTTCACTCATCTACCACGTATGTAAATCATCCTCACCATTGACGCAATTAACGCCGAAGCAAGGTGCTATCGCTTCAAGATTATCAAGGAATGATTAATTAATTTAATTTTAATTTTCTCCTTATTTAAAGGCATTATATGAATTTTTACTGAATCAATAACCGTCATGTCAGTATCGCTGAACGGAAACAGCAGCATAGAGAAAGAAAACAAGTCAGGAAATAAAGGGGAGGCTATTGGGAAAATGTTATCAATTGAACAGATACCCAGTAAAGGGGAGACAAGGGTTTATAGGTGCTATAAAGAAAGACGTATTCCCATAGTAGAGAAAGGGTTCAAAGTAATAAATTTTATTGGGGCACATCTAGAACTACTGTTAAGTTAAGGAACAACAGTGGTGACATGAGTATTTTCCCACTGATAATGTAATAAAAAAAGGCAGACGTATTTAAAGGTAATAGGACGTTTTTTAGTAATCTCCACATCATACTTGTATGCGAATGTTAAAGATATATCACAGAATCTCTTATATAATGGCGTTAGATAACATAAGCTCAGGTGTTTCATAAGTATTGGAGTCTCTTCAAAATTCCACTCCTATACTCGAGAAAACTTCGCCGCCTTACAATCTGATACAATCTCACTATTGGTATTATTGGTAAGGATGGAGAAAAGTTCTCCGGCGATGCTTTTAGGCAGACCTCGCTTTGAGAATGCATACAAGGTGTGAGGACTCGCTTACAAGTGGTGTACTCGGAAATCGTAAAAGGTACAGCAAAGGCGATACGTTTTGTGACGAATTGCTCCAATAAATCAGTGAGCGTTTCTCGGATGATTCAGGATGGGAATGTTTAGAAGATAGAAGATTAATACCAAGAATAAATTTACCAAATAATTTCATAGAAGATACTTTTATAGAAGATGTAGAGGATATAATGCGACCTTCATGTTATATATTCTGATACTGCGAGGAAGATCGGGGAGATACGTTCTAGAGCGAATCGATTCAAGAATTAGTATTTTTTCGTGAACGATACCCTAAAGCAAGTAGAGTCATGGTGCTTGCACCTCTAAAAACACATGGCTTACAGAGTCCTTATATAAATAGATGATTTTGGCTTTATTCAAAGCGCTTTCTAGCGTCTAACGATGGCGGAATGCATGGTTAACAGATAAAATTTACTCATGGAAATACACGCTTCTGGGTGATATCGTACATACGTATTGGAATTCTGGAATAAAAGCAACGTCCTTGATAAATGTTCATCGCTCCAAATTTGCATTTACAGCGACCCTAAGTCCGTAAATATTTGTTAAACTCCGCGATTAAGATCGTCGTTCAAAATGCAGGTCGCGCACCAGCGTCGAGCGGAAAATGCAGATTCTTGCGACATCTAATGAGAATCGGTTGCCTAATCGAGCGCATAGCATTAAAATACCGCGGGAACTAATTCCTGCAATTAAGTAAACGATCTTCTCCGATCCTAAATCCACTACGGGATTAAGGAAAGTATTATGGAAAGTTATGGGAGGTGCCACGAAAGAAACGGAGCAACTCGGCCGAATAAAAATATGGGCTACATGTAAATTGCGAAAAGTGGAACAGTTTGGAAAATAGCAAATCACACTAAGCTCGTTCTTTGCTAAAAGCGATAAATAATTAAATCGTGGAAGTGTACATTGAAATTCCTCTGTAATGTACTACTATCCAGCTCATAAATTGCTGGAGCGAACGGTGATTAACCTGTATGTTTAGACGCAGCGAAATATATTTCCAACCAAATCTACTTTCTCAGCTATTTCATTTTTTATAATATCGAAAAGTTAATTGATTCATAGATTATTCAGAGATTAATTAACTGTTGAACTTAAGGAATCTAGAACGTTATAGGTTTACCATAACATTCTCCCAGATGTCTGCCATTTGCCAGTCAATCCGTCCCTGTTTTAACATAAATAGAAATTAAGTCCCGTAATCACCTCACTGTAAGGCCGTATATATAAACGCAAGCTGATGAAAATATTATGGTAAACTGTAGAGCATTTCATGAAATTTTAAAGGTATTCCCGCTAAGGCGAAAATTTGGCTAATATTCTGGAGTTAGCGTTTTTCCTTAAAAGTTGAACAGGTATAAAATAATGTATATATGTGTACCTTATCTTAATTACTTTCCAATTTTTTCAGTTTCTTTTAAAACTGTCTAAAAATATTTTAGTTGAGTTCCATGTTGTGCAAGTTTCATACGTTTTTATATATATTCTTCTTGCTTCCTAACCATCATCGTTCTGAAAACAGCGTATTGATAACTTAGGATAATGCATCCATAGGTGTTCTACCTTCTGATAGGCTCATCTGCATTAAAAATCCCTATTAAACGCCATCTCCTTCTCTTCTTGGCGGCTTACACAAACCTTTATGTCATCTAGAAACTTTTGTCTTTGTCTTCCCCTCCGTTTCTTGTGTATCTTACCCTTGTATTATTTTCTTTAGCAGTCTCTCTCCTCTCAATATCTGACCCACCTATTCCCTCAGTTGACACATAATCACTTTAATTAAACCCTCTCTTCCCCAACCATCTCCAACACCTCTGTGTTTATTTTCCTATCAATTAAACTTGCTTTCTTCATTTTACGCCACAACTCTAACACCTACTCTTTTCTTAGTTTCCCACCTACAAGTATAGTGTAAAACACTTTACGCCATGGATTTTGATTCGAGACCTCTGGTCATCAATTCCCTTCAGTTCATGAAGGTTTCCTTGGCCAAGGCTGTTCTTTTTTCAGATCTCATATTTGCATCTTCCGTCACAAATAAGAGTACTTCACAGGTAAGAAAGTTGGGATTCTCAAGGTGAATGATATTCTTAAAGCCTCAGTTCTTTATAACTATATAGGTGTATTGGATACGTGTTGGAAACAGCTCAGACTGATTGAATTTTTCAAAACAATCAGTATCGTGTAGGGCAATAGTTCTCAGGGTGACGATACCATTTTTCTTTCGCGACACCTTTATTGTAATTAATTATTTGTAATTTTTAAACCTGTTGAGTGGTCGAGGGGCAGAAAAACATTCAAATTCATCGTTTAAGATCATTTAATCAAAGTACGCGTTGCTCGTAAGGCACAGTGGAGCAGCGCAGATGCAAAAGACCGGTGAGTGCTTTTATCTTCGACTACGATAGAGGTGGCGGTGAGCAAAGCGAATGTCGCCGTGGATGGAGACTGCAGAGTTGTTGACACATGATTTTAAAGCGGTGACGAAGGACAAACAGTGGATAAACAAAGAGGAAAACAAGGTGTCGAGGAGAGAGCGTCGCAGATAAAGAGAGATCCAACGGCGGAGATAAAAAATGATTAACAAAATGGCGCTGTCGGCAAACCACCTTTCCTACAACGCACGGGAAATCTCATTACGCTTTCGTTAAGAAGTCTTTCAGAAGAAATAAATTAGGAAAAGTTGTCGGCTTAAAAAGATTTTGCTGCCTTCAGAAAATATTTCAACAAATTCAACCGCGAATTAATTAGAAAATGCAATCTTTTCCGAGTTTATCTTCCATTCGGGCAGCATAATGAAATCATATGGGCCATTGAGCCACAGGTGTTACTGCCCGCTTGAGGGGGGGTACGCAAATGCCTCGCTCTGATTTATCGAATCGGAAAAAACGACTCGCGGAAATGGTTTCGCAGTAAATTAATTAGCAAAGGCCGACTCCTTGGTTTTTAATCTAGAATTTGAAAGAAAATGAAATTGAGTAAAGTGTACCTTCGTAATTGGAAATCAGGTGTTTGGCTGATAAAAAGAGCAATTTTTTCTTCCGTGCTTTTGCTCTCTTAATTATGGTTTTGCCTCGATGCTGTTTTCCTTAACTTACATCCGTAAAAACAGTTTACGACAACCATTTTGTGAGTCTTATCGACTACGCTAAAGCTTATTGTAAATGTGAAGCGTTGAATTCCTCAAATTGATATTTTGCTCAGCAAGATTGCAAAGCGAGAAATTAAGGAAATGACGTTAACTCGATTTACTTCTAATTATCTCCACGATAAATTCGGCGGTGCATGTGATGGAGGAGAAGGAAACTTTATAACATTTCGATATTAAGATAGGAAAAATATAACAGGATAACTTTCACAAATGTTTGTTTCGCGTTTCGTGTCAGTGACGTAATCGAGATTACGCGTTGGAAAACAATAACTCTTTGGGCTCAAATCATGATTTTCTTTGCACTCATTTACCCGGCTGTGGTTGTGAAATTAAACCTATTAGGTTGTTGGAATTAGATATTTTTAGTGATTTTAGCTAAAGATTGTGGAGTAACGCAGCTCTGAACTCGGTCACTGGAGTTTCTTTGACACGTATACGGAATACTTCTGTATTTATTTATTTAAATTTGATCCATTAACAGTAAATACGACCAATTACAATGAATCTTACAACAACATATTGAAATAAACATATTAATAAATAACAACAAAGCTGCATTGAAATGCAACCAAACATTTGTAAAAAGTGAAAAAAAGATGTTAGTGGGTTAATTTAAATTAAATGAGATAAAGATAATATGATAAAATAATAATAAATAGTAATCATAAGTTACAAAAGGAGAAGAAAGGGAAAACGACAGTAATGATGGGAAAATGAATAAATTTATATTATTAGTATTATTTCGATTATATTATATTAATTCGATTATATTAGTATTAAAATTCCGCGGAAATATTAATACTAGATTCGACGGTGTGGCCCTTAACTGGTGGTATTCCATTACAAACAGTAGCCAGGAGTAAGTTGCAATTAATTTATTCATACGATACCACAAACTGATGATGATGCGACGCATCGAAACCCGGGTCGTATGTTTATCTCTGTTTGTGGTCTCGTATGAATAAACTCTTTGCAACTTGCTCCTGGCTACTGCTTATTAATAATAGTTTAATACAAGTTAAATACTACGCAAACGGAAATATGCGCCTTCAACGTATGTGTTCCTGCGCGAAACTTTCATTATCCGGCAAGTTTCAATGTTAAAGCGTGCCTACTTGAATCGTTTTCTATTGATGTATATACCCATTCTTCATCCCTAAAACCGCTGTAATTTGTTTTAGAGAAATTCGAGCAAAAGAAGGGGAAAGTTGTCGACAACGAAATGAGTGCTTGATAGCTAGGATACTAATATACTAACGAATTGTGAGATGTAAGATATATCAGTCTATCAGATATATACATATCTATATCTCCTTCAATGTATTTCTCAGGAGGGATATATGAATACATTACAAAGGAACGACGTGCCTCCCTTAGAGAGAGGGTAGGAGGGAATATAATAAAGAAAAAAATCAAAACATACAATAGAATGACAAGCCAACGATATCTCCATATCTGTTTAACCCCCACCTCAAACTTTGACACGTAAGATCATTCGTCAAGATACATGCAGGGTCATCGTGCACTTTTATTAGCATTGAGATGCCACTTTGCGATTTCCAGCGCCCTTATCCTCTGCAACAAAATTCGCCATCCTTGGGAGGGAAGTGGGTCAGTGACGTCAGTGGGTGGGCTCATTGGAAATGAGCGATGCTTTTGAGGAACACCTCCGCCGACCTACAATTTGGGGTTTGTGTACCGACTCCTCCCTCTTCCCAAAAATAGATCCGAACATTACATCATTCAGAATTACCATACACACTGTGAGTCATGGATCCACTATAGTTGATGTGGGAACAAATATTCTGATTTGAAAGCTAGCGTACTTATTTGAGCCAGTATTTTTTAAACTTATCGATTCTCTTATATTAAATCATGTGATGATCGTTGACAGTGGTTAGCTAGTCTAGCTACGCTATCGCTCCGACCCCACGGTCCCGGGTTCAAATCCCGGCTGATCAGATTTTTCAAGATAAGGGAATGGTCGTGTGTGTTCGTCTGTTGCGTTGTATTGTTTGGAGCCCACCACTGTAATGGTCCAGCAAACGGATGTTTGAGGGGGAATTTGAAAATAAATAAATTAATAAATAAACATTAATATTTTATGAAATAAACCTATAAACATATTTATTGATTATGAATAGTCATGAACGTTTTAGAAGTGTGCAATATCGTTTTGTTATTTTCCAAGAGTAGGACGCTATCAAAAACTATCCATATGGTAAACTCTATTCTCTCAACTACAATGCTTGAAAATAATTTTTACTAAAACTAAGCAAAGAAGGCCAAAAATCTAGTCATAGACTAAGGGAATGCGTTTACTCCTATTTGTGTGAAAGATTTCTAGTTATCAACTTTATGAATTCCACCGAAAAAGATGCATTTTCGATTAATTTATTTTCATTTTATATTTACCCGACCGGTTTTTTCAAATAATAGAAAGATTCGTTAAGGACTCCATTATGCCAGATGGAGACTTTTAAGTCCCATACTATAATCCAACCATATATAATCGTTCTAATGGTGGTAATTGGATGATAATGATCATCAACCGAAACTGTAACCAAATTAAATGTGTGGAATAGTACAACTTCTCTTTGCTGAATTTTCAATCACCAGCTTCGTCTCATTGGTATAAATTACGAACCTTTACTTTGTTTATATCTGATCTAGTGTAATATCGGTACATCATCCTATAAGAGGAATTCGTGTTGCGTAAACTAACCTTCGCAGCTTCACTAATTCATTGTCAATAGCAGTTATCACTTGAGAAGTTCTAGGAAAAAGGTTCAAACAGGAAGCTTTAGGCAACCTTCGGCTTTTCCAAGTTTATCAGAGAATAGGCAATAGAAACCGACAGTCTTCCTCTTTGATTTACCTCGTATATAGGATCACTAAAATGTATGTATTATTTATGGCAAGAAACATCGCAATTTGAAGTTACAATTACGTATGTTAGGCACTGACTGTGAATAAAATCAGGTAATTCCCGTAGCTATTTCAGTGAACGTAACGCAATTTACTATTAATACGTGATGAAGAGACAACTTTTTACTCCCGATTGCAAATTTAATTTAGACTGCATTAGGATTTTTGGAGAGCACAAATGTGCAATTATTTCAATGACCGAATATTAAGTGATAAATTTTAAGGTATGAACAATTCCCACGTAGTATCCCTTAATGTTTAGGTGAAACATCCAGATGAACTAAAATTGTTGTAATAAAACTTGGTAGGCTGCACTTATTAATCATTTTATTTACAGACGATTACTTCCCCAATTGAGCACGTTTCAGGCTATAAAGAAATTGTCTCTGCAGCATTCAAAGCTGGGAATATGAAATTAATAAATATAACATCTAGCGTTGAATTTTCCAAAACAGGGTCTTTCTCCGAAAGTTATCAGATGCCTCAATAACTTGGTAAATCCCTTCACGTTTATTACTCCTGTATCCAGCGGATAAGGACTTGTATGTCAGGTTAGATAAGAAGGATGAAACCAATCCAAAGGCATTACGGGCGACAGGTGTCCTAGGATTTGGGAAGTTATTACGGTCCATCTCGTTATATCGCTAATCCTCAGGATGAAGGCCGTGGAGAGTGGTATTCTTCGGAAATCTCGCAGCTGCCTACGACACATGGGTTAAATGGGATGATTTTTATTTCTTTTATTTGTGTTTCGTTACCAATCGATTGACGTGGAATCGATTGCGAGAAAGCGAGATGTCACGATCGATATAATCTTCGAAGCTCACGATGGTGAACATTCGTGGAAATGACTTTGTGTAATCGGTGAAAGATGCGAGACCGGAAAAAAGATTCGTATTTCCTCTTGATTGGAGATTAAAGGCTTTAATTCTTCACCCTTTCCTCATACTTCTATTTGTTTCTTCGGCGAAAAATCATAATAAAAATAAACTTGCAGCTCATCCCCTCTGCTGTAATCTGAGGATTACTCCTGTAAAAAGAACACAGGGCTGCTGAAACATGTCCTACAAATTCAATGAAAGTTAAATCTATGCCAAACGGAATTTCTGTGTTCTGATGCTAGTGGAAAATATTCAAGCTTTTTTTTCGATCTTCGGAAAACGTTGATGCATGACAACTTTATAATTCTATTAAAACCGAATTAATTAAAATATCATTTCCAGATCAAGTCAAGAGGGTGATAATCAGTCAGCAAATAAAAGTTTTTAAAGTGAATAAAATATATTTCTTTGGCACAATCGAAAAGAAATTTTGGTGGCGTTATCAAACTTTAAATGAGTTGAATTTTTGAAAACCATTATCGGGCGTTTTCTATTTCTTTAATTATTTATAAGCTCGTTCCCTAATTTATATTTTTATGAAAATATTACATGATACATTTATAAATGTTCAGTCCTGGCCAAAATTAACGCAGCACCAGCCGTAAGGATCGCTAGGGAGGTGCTGCGTAAATTTTGGCCAGGAGTGTACATTTTATTGTATCCATTTCTGCTTATCTTATTTTCCCGGCGAGTAAATTTTAACGAATTATGGATAGTAATTTTTTTATCATGATAAATAGCATATCTCTTTTGTTTCGATATTGTCCAGTAAAGTTGTGCAGAAAACGTCACTCATCAATACCTAGGTGGCGTAGATATAGCGGCACAGTTTCAGGATTAGGGATTGCTAGGATATCAGTCCCTTGAATTTTTTGATAAGTCGTAACTGTAAGAATAGAAATAGACTGAATTAGCCCAGAAAAGGGTGATATTTATCATAGTTGCTTGGAAAATCGTATTTGATGGTTCTACGAAGCGTTTAATCGCATTATTATACATTTGTATAAAATTATTTTAAACGTAACAAAGTTGTCATGAGCTAGTTAATCAAATTTCCGATTCTGGAAGAGGAGCAAATTTTTATGATGACCTCAGCCAAAAAGCTGAGAAACTCATGAGATTCCTAAAATGTTGATACAATCTTCTTATTCGTGATTTCTTAGTTATTAATCTAACCATTTACTTCCTATATCATTATTTTAAATTTTTCACTTGAAGGAAGGCCTTCCGAAATATATAAGAACAAGGAATATGAAGAATTGACTTGCCTTTATTGGAGAAGAAATAGGGAAGTGGATGAATGCGAAATTCAAGCAGTCATGTACGAAACATATTCATACGTCATATTGTTCATCGGTAGGTTTCTAAAATTACTTTACTTCATAATGCCTTCTTTTCAGAGAATACTTCAATAATATTCCGTAGCTTCTAACGCCGACAGCCAAAGGATGGTCAGACCATTGCCTCCTCATCATAACATAGTCGAGAAATAAGTCTAATTCCTCTCATTTGGTAGCGTGAAATTATTTCTGATAGTCTTATGGGAAACATTAAAACTTACTGATGGGTTCGTAATGTCAAGATTACTTCGTAGCAAACTGTGCAAAAGATATTACTAAAAAACTTATAATGAAGATACCTTTAGCTGAAATTAAATTATATTTTGAGATGAATTTAGATAAAAAATGTAACTTATAATGTGCTGAAATCTATTTGCTCCCTCTAATCAGTTTGTTTGAGCATACCATAATTATTGGACCAATTCGTAAAACAAGGCTCTAGAATAGGACGAATTAATGAAGAGTATAGTTCATTAAATACATTTTGAAATCTTTATTCCGTCCTGAGTATCATTCATTATTACAGGAGAATATTATAGCTAAATTTTGAGAAAAGTATGGAAGTAGATATTAATTTCAGTTTAATCAGAAACATTTTCCTCGAGTGCCAAAATGCAGCATAATTTAATTTTCTTTCGTTTCAAAGTGAAACTCATTCATTTAGACCTCCATCGTAATTTCCGTCAATCCAGATTTAATTCACTCCGCGATCGCATCGAGAAGGAGTCATTAGCAGAGGTTAAAAAGAGACGCGATGAATTCTCTCGTTAACGACTTTCGGGCCAACTCAATCACGAGCCCTCTAACACGCGGGAAAAAAGAGACGCTTCTCTCGTTGCTCACCGCTAGAACATTAATCTCCGCTTCATGAGGATATCGACGCTTCAAAAATAAACCGCCTCATTGAAAACCACTTGGTTTTCGGTGGACGCCCGTTCAACACGATTCCGACGCGCCGCGGGACACGCTTCTCTTGTTTTTCATCCCGACTTGTTCCTCTTTCCGATGTTCTTTTGTCTCTCCGTGTCCCACTTTAATGGACCCCCGCGAACAGGTGGAGAGATCCTCAACCTGCAGCTCTTTGAAAGACATAAAAATAAAACCAACTCTCACTTCATTTCGCCCGAGGAACACGGCTGTCATTTATCTCCACGATACGTCACTTTAGAGAGCTGTTTCATTAAATTAAACAATTTGACATCTCGCTTTCTCTCTCTCTTCTCACAATGCTACGCCTACGAATCTTTTGGTTCTTATTCCACTTTCATACGCCTTAAAACTCATGGTTCCAATTCAATCCTTTTTTAAAGTGGGTCGGGAGTTTTGCTGACGATCTTCCGATTATGTGTACTATTTAATGTACTCAGCATACGCTATCCCAATACGTCGATTCCTCCGGAGCTAAGATACCCTTGTTTCATTTTGTAGTAACAAGATAAAAAAATAGATGGAGTAAAATTTTGTAATGAATAAAAATGTAAGAGCTCAGAATAAAAAAAAACCTGTTGTTCTTAAGCCTCTCGCAATATTTCCTTTTTCATTCTGTCTTGAATATTCATATAAAAAATGAATAAATATTTAAAAGCTCAAAATAAAAAAGGTATTCTCGTTAATTTTCTTGGTTTATATTTTGAATCGTATAATAAATGAAACATTTTCATCTGGATGTAATAGTGTTGTTCAGTACTAATTGAAATATGTGTTTCTTTTGTTTTTTCTTTGTGGCGGTGGAGCTAGTTACGAATCCCCCCACCCTCCCCCCTCTAAGTGCCCCTAAAAGTGCTCTGCGAGTGTTTGCGGGACTCGCTCTTTCTCTAAGAGGACCTCTGATGACCTCACTGATTCCCTCTTGCTTTTCTCTGTAAACTCTTGGTTTGTGGAAGGAGCGGTGCTCGCTCTTTCATTGTGTTCCCCCGATTTGGGTTTGGGTTTGTTTTTCATTATTTTGGTTGTTCTTAATATTAATTTTGTATTAACTTTGAATTAAATTTGTTTTTTGTTATATTGCTAATGTGGTTATTTACGCCACAAGTGTTTTTCATTTTTGACCAAATTTTAGCATAGTCATTTAGACCAATTTAGCAAATCTAACTATTAAATAGATCATCTAAAATATACCATTCTTATGGAGGAAATTTTGTCTCCCTGTAATTGTAATAAATTGTACTATTCACAAATCTATTCCATATTTGACTTCTTTGCCTCAATTTAAATTATTCTGTTTCATGTCATGTTTTATTTGCATTTCCTTTCGTGGAACCATCCTCGAAATATATATCTTAGTTTAAGCATATGAGCTAGCGGAGCCACATCTATCCATCACTATTGTCCTCTATTCTCTTCTTCCTGCATTACTCGTCAAAGACATGTTTCTGAAGTATTGCCGCAATTTAATATGGAACCTACTCCGTATTCTTTCAACCACCTGATGATTTATTCATATCTATTTCCCCATAAACAATGGCAAATTAATACGCTTCTCAAGAGTTTAAAACATTCACCACAGCATGAGAAAGAAAAACCATTCTATTAGTGAACTTTGACTTTTGATTGTACCTGTGAACTACTGGAGTTGAATATCTTTCGTCCGCGAGTCCTAATGAAATTACGAACTGTAATTCAATCGGATGGAAACTAAATGATCAACTTGAGAGAACGCACTTACGATGTACAGCTACTTACGGAAAGTCATTTGTATTGGAAATAAATCATCGTATTGGAGTTCATAAACATTTGCGTGGATTCAAATAAAGTCTCCTCAATATTTGAAGATAATCGCAACACATGAATTTCACGAAATAGTAGAAGCTGGTGTGTATTAAAGTAGATCTTTCTCGATTAAATCTTTTATGTTGATTTGTTTACCCCTATCACGATTGCATCGATTTCATGGATTTTTGTTGGTAAAAACATGGCAGGGATGCCAAGGAGAGAACATTTTTGTTGGTAACTTCAAGTTAATGAAAAACAGAAGCCTTATCCGTTTACGGGATGAAGATGGTGGACATGCTAAGGTTTCGCGAAACTTTTCCTTTTGAATAAACAAAAATCTCCAAGCAAACAATGTTTTCAGAGGCAGTGAAAGGAGAGGTTAGAAAAAAAAAGATAGATCAAATCTGGAGGTAATAATTGAAGATTAAAATATTAATAAAAATCGAATTTCAATTTCTTGGAGTCGGACATGGCAGGGAATATCGAATATAATTATGCAGTATTCCTTCGTAATTAACGAAGCCTATATACTTGTTACTATGAAAGTGAATGAAGATAACAGTATCGTAGTACAACGTATGTCTATGTTTATAATATATATTATAATATTTAATATTTCGCGTGGATTGAAATTACAATTAGCTAGTATCCAATAGTTCTAACTTGAGTGAAAAAATCTTTTCGTCTGTTTTGACGTGGTTATAAAGGATTCATTTATCTCACTTATTTATATGCATCGAACTCAATAGGATTAAATATATATTACTAATATCATATCATTAACTTTTCGTAACAACACAATATGCTTGTTACTCATTACCATAGTATGAGATTGAGATGATTATTTACAGATTCTCGAAAGTAAAACTGAATTGTTCCTCATTTGTACATCCATAAAAAATGGAAAATTAAGAAGTCAAAACAAGTAATGGCTGGATTATTATTATTGATATCCATTTTTACTTTTTCTAATATAAACGGAAAATGGAATTTTCTCGAAAAAAAGTGAAGCTGCTCACAATTTGCATTATTATTTTAATTCACCCCACTCATAAACTTCTTGTGTTTTTAGAGTAATTAAAATTTCGTTGAAAATTTTAGTCACTGTTAAATAAAGGGATTTAAAAGTATCTAATAAATAAATTTCATAAATTTATATCTTAACTTTTGGAAATTGAATTTTCTTTTTTAATGATCAGAAGTACATAGCTTTTCATTTAATGAAACCTGTTACAGTTTTGGAAACCTTTTTGCAAAGTTACCTTTAAACAAGTTGCACTGTGGTATGTTAAATGTTCAAATTATTTACTGAAACATTATGTACACTTTACTCTATTTATATTTTAAGTTTTGAGAATCTAAATTGCGATGCATTCCGAAATTAGTAAATTAAGGTAACGTAATATTCGCAGCTCGTGATACTTCGGGGATTTACTTACATGAAAATGTTAA
The DNA here is from genome assembly GCA_947579665.1 of Sympetrum striolatum. Taxonomy (NCBI): domain Eukaryota; kingdom Metazoa; phylum Arthropoda; class Insecta; order Odonata; family Libellulidae; genus Sympetrum; species Sympetrum striolatum. Next base: position 16,329,148 of record OX388350.1, read on the forward strand.
TTTTAATAATATGTGAATTATATTGATTTTAATTAACGCAGACGTATTACGAGTCGTATATTTCAATCGATTATTCCCAATTACGTTCCTAATAGAAAGAGCGGACTGCCGACACCGAGCGAGCTATTTTTCAAAATAAAAATTCTTCCTAGCCCACCGCGTGTTTTTTTCACTTCAAAGTGGGTCGCGTGTGCCAGCGTGCGTCTCCTTAAAGGACATTCGTCACGCCGCAATTATCACGTTGGATCTTAGTCACTCACCGCCCCACGCGTCGCTGCGGAGAAGATTCCGAGAGACGAAATAGGATGAAAGAGTGTTCTTTACCTCAGGGACGGATTGCAAACAACGCGCGCCACGTTTGCGACTAAACACCCAGTGACACGCTGCTCGTTTGTTGGTTCCGAAAATCTTGCAATGCAGATCCTTCCAACGGTAACTACCACTCTCAACTAAGTCGTGCTTTTTCTATAAATAACTTTGTATCTCCTCTACCTATAATGACAATTGACGACAAAGTTTTTATTATCTCCATTCTCAGTCCAGTTGGTTCATTATGACCAAATTTTGACTCGAAACATTGATTTTTTATTTTCTTAAATTTTATTCAAAGAGCTCTGAGTGGATAATTAACGTTCCTGGTATAAAAATTTCCCACAAAAGTAAACGAAAGTTTAATATTTCTAGGAAGCTACTATCTTTGTTTACTGTAGTTCATAAAGTCATTAAATTACCTTAATAGTTTTTCTTAAGAACAAAAAATCCCGGCTTAAATTACAAAGTGTTCTATTTTATTTTGTCTTTTGCAAAGTTTAGTTTACTGAGAAATTAGTAAAGCACTTCGCAATTTCCACAATATTATTTATTTAAAAAACGACCGGTTTCGGCTAACGCCATCATCAGCGCCACCATCACCATCACCTGATGATGGCGTTAGCCGAAACCGGTCGTTTTTTTTAAATAAATAATATTGTGGAAATTGCGAAGTGCTTTACTAAATTCTTATTATGGCTTTCCACGAAGTCCGGCCTAATACTATAGAATTTAATTTTTTAGTTTACTGCTTTCAAACAGAAATCAAATTTTGCAAACAATTTACAAGAAAGCGTAATAATTAGTATCTTAGAGGCATTTATGTGAATCCTCCGTAAATTGCATACCTTTTCTGATAAAACTTCATCGCTAGAGAGTCCGTCATATGTCTTGAAATTAAATCTAAAAATACCTCTTTTTCCAATCTGAAATAAAATGCATGAAATAGATATAAAAATATAGAAGCAAGATTTAGATGTGCCCCTAAGATATTACCTTTTTAGTTATTTTATTATAAATAATTGTATTTAGTTAAGGGCGCATAAACTCTCGTTAGAAGTAACACTGTTCTTCCTTTAATCTTCCCTCAGACTCCCTTTTCCATCTTCATTCAATCTCCGTCTCTGGAGTGGGTAGTGTAACCTTGCTCTCCCACCTGACGCCCGGGTTCGAATACCAGCAAGGACGTTGAAGTACGCCTTGCATTGAGTTAGAAGAAAGATTGGATAAATGGATAACGTTTAACTCCTAAGGGTCATGAAAATGGCTGTTATTCACGAATTCTCGAGACTTCCAAAGATTCAACATCAGCAACTCTAAGGGAATTCTTGTTTATTTGAATAAGTACACCTTGGTGATTGATGTTTGTTAGATGGTTGGCCATGTTAAACAGCTCAGAGTTCTGAGAAAGTGCGATTTTGGAGGACATTGCGAAAATTATGCGGACTTTCTTTTACGTAAGCCAATCATGGTTAATCATGAAAATTGACGCTAGTAAATAAATATTAAAATGCAATTTCACTTATATCTTAATTATTTTATTTGTTCCACGAACGATACGCAACAGTATCCCATTACGGAAATGGAATTATGGTGCTTGAAATCCCCTACCGCACACCGAAAGGCGATTCGCAGAATACATATTTAAATGTTGATGTTATTTAACCGCAATACATTTTTTTTTAATCCGCAGAGGCCGTAACTTTGTGAAATTCCGAAATAACGAAAATTTGTCAAAGAAAACAGTTTTATAAACAACACAGAAGTGACTTTTATTCATCCACATACGTAGATGTAGTAAGATAAACTAGTAGACAATGAAACCGTATTTATTTATTGTACATTACCGCCGCGGTTAGTTACTGGACAGGTGGCGACGTATCTTATAAAACAGCAAAAATTCAAATTCTATGTATCTATACAGTAACCCATTTGCATAAAATATAATAATATAAAAGTAGTAAAATATATATATATAATAAGTATTAAAATATAATTATACAGTATACGAAATGGATCCATAAAAAGTTAAACATATATTCATATTCATATAATCTACAGATAGCATAACATTATTTGTGAAATACTTATCAGTGCAACTTATGCGGATAAGGAAAAGTTACTTCTATTTTGTTTGTAAGACTTCGTTTTATTTAACTACCTTTCGTAATAAATTAGCTCTTTTGTGCGTTGTTGAGAAGGTAGGAAGGTGTTTGACAACTGATATTCTAATGGTTTACAGTTTCATTCTCGCTCGTCCGAATAGAATAATTTAAATTCATAACTGAGTGCAGAAATAGTTGTTTAATAGAGCTACTAATAATAATTTTTACCATCAGGCACTACTTTAAAAAAAGGAAAAGTTTTATCTTTTCATTTCTTTAACACGCTCCATTCGGTGTCGATTTCATTGGTTGCTGTCCTATGGCTGAATACTTTTGATATAATATATATTTAATTAATAAAATAATAATATAATATGATAATAAAATATATAAATAATAGATAGAATGTTAGCTCTATATGATGCAATAAGTTTAAAAAAAATTTAATGCTACAATTTATCGTTTTTTTTATATTTATGGCGTGATATGCCGCTCTCAGCCACAGGGTAGGAGCAACTTGAGCGGCATATTCCGCACGAAACGTATTAAGATTAGCAGTTTCTAATTTCACACATTCTCACTTTCCACATTCTAGGAAAGATTATAGTGAATTCATTTAAAGATTCAATCTTACCATTTTTAATCTCGTACACAATAATTGGCTAAAAGTAAGTCATCACCTAAAAGTTACCGCAGAAGAGCTTTGCGTGGCTATTATTCATACTAGATCTCGAAGGCATGCTGGAGGAAGGTTTTTTTCTCTGTTGGAACTTTTCGGATCGTTTTCTTTTCAGTGGCTATTAATCCCAAATTCAAACAGAAGTTTCGACATTTATCTGTTCCTCGAAATTTCCTGGCTCCTTTACAAATGCAAATGCTTTTCCGTCATCTGATGGCAATAAAAACCGGACAAAGCTGTTGGGACTTGTCCATTCATTACCACAGTCTCTGCGGTGTGTACACGAGATTCATCGGGACCACATAAAGTTGAAAAGGGACTTATTTTACGAGTTAGCAAGACGTGCTGAGAATTTCCCATCCGAAGGGCCAAATTAAATGGTATCCAGGTAGTTTTAGAAGGTTCCACCAAATGGTGGTTTAAGTATTTGTAAATGTTTTTAGCGTGGGAAATTTGCTGTTATTATTTCAGTTATTTTTATATGCTTTTTATGTATTTTTACTTTCTCCCTATACGTAATATAGAGAAATTATTGCATTCGCAAAAGAATTCGACCTCCAGATTTCAACGGAAATAGTTGTTTCGGGGCCCATACAGCTCGTTTTCGCTATTTTTCCGAATATGTCTGTCTGTCTGTGGTAAAACATTTTATGGGCGCTCTATGTTAAAAAGTAATTATCACATCATTTCCAAATTTCATATTTAGTATTTTTCTAACAATGACAAGAGTTGATTAGTTTTTCATGAATACCGCTTAACCGGAAGTTGCGGTTTATCCGGAACAAAACTTTGTTTCTTAAATATCTCTGTCAGAATGCAATGAAGGTGTATACAATTATTTACAAAGGTTATAGATAATGTACTTTACTAAAACTTTTGTATGAAACATTTTTTCGTAACACTGATTGTTTAGGAGTTATTCTTGAATAATAGTTAACCGGAAGTTGTTTATCCAGAAATGGAAGTTTTTCATACATATCTCTGAGAATGCAATGTACGTATATACAATTATATACAAAAGTTATAGATAATGTACATTACCACAACTTTTGTAAGAAACATTATTTCGTAACACTGATTGTTTAGGACTTATTAGTGAATACTCGCTAACCGTAAGTTGCTTTTTATCCAAAAAATTGTAGTTTTTCTTAAATAACCTTGACAGAATGTGATGTATTTATATACAATTTGTACAAATGTTATAGATAATGTATTTATATACAATTTGTACAAATGTTATAGATAATGTATTTTACTACAACTCTTGTGTGAGACATTTTTCCTTAACACTCATTTGTTTGGAGTTATTTATATATTACCGGCGTAGGCTTCTGTTTTCAATAAATACGAAGAAAGTCATGTGTTGGCCACATCAAATTTTTTATGTTTCCAACAGTTATATACCTTGAAATGTATTATTAAAAATATTAATTTTCCGTATATACTTCGAAATTGTTTATCTATTTTGCCTAATTTGTGCTCAGTACTATATGTATGGTTAATTTTATTTCTATTATTTTTGAAATTGAAATTTTCATTCAAATGTATATTAGTATGATTCTTGAGGCCCTTAATTGATTATTGAATGTTTTCATATTTGTTTAAAGGTGATTTCTCTCCGAGGGTGCATTGAAATAATCAAATCGTTGATTTACGTAAAGAATTTTGTCGATGTTAATCTCTCATAACTATGAAAAGTATTCAGTGATCATTTCATTTATTCTCATTTCTATCAAGAAAGCACGCATTGAATTTCTCTACATTATACTCTACTTTATTTGTAAAAATTTTCTCGGTCAATGTTGTTAACTAATAGTTCATTTAATTCCCCGTGTCATGTATATCACATTACAGCCGTATTTTACAAACAAGCTATTTAAGTTGTAATGTCTTCCATGATGTACACCGTCCAAACTGAAATGAAGTTGAGATCCTCGGGGTCGCTAACTTCAGACTGTCACGCTTTTCATCGGCTGCTATATGACTTCCATTTAAAACGTTTTATTTATACTCCTCGGCGTCTTGTACAGTTACCTGAATCGCGATGCGAATTTTAATTGGCGCAGGTGGCGGAGGACGCGGATAATATTCGTCTAGGATCTTTCTGCGCTGGCGATGAATTTTAACAGAGCACTTCTTTCTTACCACTAAGGATTTTATTCGCTTAAATCACAAATGTATGCACTATACACAAATGTATGCATTAAGCGTTAGGGTATTTATTGCTTAGGCATTTGCAGTTTGGGTGGTCTTTGAAATTAACAACAATAATTGCATTTATTATAAGACTTTTCAACTAATAAACAATTAATGATGCAATTGCATATCTCTTAATTATCTTAGATACACATTTAATTCTCGTTATGAATGTATTGATATTGATTATATTGCTTAAGTACGCAAGAGTGTGCATAGAGAGATAGTAAGTGAAAGATTTTAATCAGCATTCACAACTGAGAAACTTAGAAGGAGTCAGTAATAACATGCTTAACTAAGAAAACTGCATTTGAAAATGTATATTGATATTTAATCTCACCTTGTACAAACGGAGGAATCAATGATTAATTTTATGTTTTAATTAATTCTAGTTTATAGGTGAGTGTTTTAGTGAGTCGTTTTAGTCATAAGTTACACATCTAAATTTAAGAGCTGAAGTTGATTTTCGTTATCCCTGTGCAGCTGCAGTAAGGCTAAACAATCTATCTGCTTTGGTGTTTATAACGGTGTGATATTTAACAGCGGTGAATCCAAAGAATCGAGCGAAGAAGTCGGGACGTGGAAAAATGTGGGAAACATTTCGTCCAGTTGGGAAAATTCTGCCCAAATCACGACGTTTGGCGACTCTAATGACGGGGAAATAAACAAAATAAAAATATCAAAATAACTACGAGTAGACCATAAAGCGTTCATTTACGTATTTAAAACGCCCTGAATTAAATAATTTCATGAAGTTTTATGAACTAAATTTAGGATGAATGTCAGCGCTTTTTTCCCTAATGACGGGGATATAAAATAAAACAATCAAAATAACTACATAGTAACCGTAAAGCGTTCATTTTTGTATTGAAAACATCATACATAAATTTTATTAACGAATTATAGGATGAAACTAAACGCGTTTCTATCATCAGACTCCAGGACTAAGGTGCAATAAAATTAATGCTAACGATTCGCAAAAATTGTAAGGGGAGAGAATAAAAGTGGGAAGGTGTATTCTGCAGGCAACGGACATGCGCTTGCGATAGGTGCAACAGGGCGACCGTGCGTGAAAAATAAAACGGAATAAAAAAACAGCGATTGCTTGAAAAGGACGGGAGAAGTTGTACTTCCATTCGTGGAATTCTAGGCGTCCGCCTTATGCGGAGGATGCTTGTCTACATCTTGCACACTAAAGAAACCGAGAGAAATGGTTCGACAGTGGCTAAAAATAAATCACTTGTGGTCACGAACGAGGAGAACATTGAATTCCTCGAATAGAAGGCTGTATTCCAGCGATTGCACAGCTAATGACCCGCGGAGGGAAGACTTAATAATTCCTCGCAAACGGAGAAGTTCGTGTATCCCGCATCCAAGTTCCAGCATTGCTTAGGTTGAAGTTAAAGTTCAGAGCGAGAAATAAAGATACAACCAGCTCGGTCCTGCTAAGCATCAAATGCTTGTCAGCAGGCTCCTAATTTACTAGTGGTACTATTTTAACACTATCGTCAAATTTACAAAGACTCTTGAAGCAACCATTCCTTAACCTTTTTTAAACCTCACTAATTGTGTTTAGTGCATTGAGATCCTTGGGTAACGAATTAAAATTTTTTGGGACGAGAACTTTAAAACTATTACTACCGTACGTGGTAGAAAAGGTAGGTACATCATACGGTTCAGTTTTCCTCAAACTCTGAGGAAAATTACTAATACGATCATTTTTAAGCACATTAGAGAAATAATTATCCAAAATTATAGTATAAGTGAAAAGTTTATCATGTCGTAATGCACCAATAGAATTAAACATCACTTCAACATTTGCCTGAACATTACATTTTTTGTTCTCTTTTTGTTATGTAACATTTTTATAAACTTATTTTGTTTTTTCATAACTAACCTATGGAGGGTACTATTTCCATTTCCCCAAATAGTTATACCATACCTTAACAGGTTTCTACTAAAGTGGAGTTATTATTAATAATACTACGCCTAATAAATATTAAATAGAGTTAATTATACTCCATAGTATAATAGCATAGAGTATCCTTACTCTATGATAATAGTATATAGTAAAAATTATACTCCAAATAATAATATAATAATAAGTAAAAATTCAATAATTCAATTGTTCATAATCTTAAGGAAGAATCGTATTATCCATTTTTGTTAATCCTTGCTATGTTTTCCAAAATGGTTGCAGAAGGTTTGATGGTAAATTAAAGTAAAAATCACAGAATTTTGGTTGAACACGAAAAAAAGTCAGGCGTGAATGTCAAGTTAATTTGAGGATTAGCAGTGGCATTTCGGAGCTCGTGATTATATTCACAGTGGATACATGATACCATTCAACGAATTAATTTCTCAATCAATGTAGTTTTTGTGATTAGAGTACATATGTTGAGTACATGTTTTGGAGGGGTATATGAATGTAAATTAGATCTTGCTGTAGTTTTTCGGTGTTCGAATACTTTCTGATAGTAGTGATGATAATGTTAGAATATTTTTTTGTGTGTAACGTCTGGTGTGAGAAATTGGGATTAGAATTAAGCTGTACATAGACATTGGCTGCAGCTGCCACCGGAAGAAATCCCACATAGCGTATGTAATAATACATAAATAGATAACAACACATTATTAAATAATACATTAAATCAATGAGTTAAGAATAATGGTAAAAAAAACATGGCAGAAAAGTTACAGAAAAATATTATCTTGTAATCAATATCATCTTATCTCAACCTGTAACCAAATATAATAAAAAAACCCATTTCGACTCCTGAAAGACATTACAAATGTCTTCCATAGCAGCATATATCTTCATTTTACTGCTCAAATTTTCAGTTTTTAATTTTACTATCCAGTTTCAGGAGAATTTGTGCTTCGGTATCTGTTAGATTCTTCTATAATGTATATTCTCTCTTTATCTGGCTAAGTTTTTTGAGATACTTGTAATCTCGACAAACTAGGAAACTCAAAATTTGCTTTCCGTCAGTCATTAATTTATATCCAACCGAAGCCAATTTCCAAACTCTTATAATCTCAAGGCATCTTATCTGTAATTGCGTTCTGAGAAAATTCCAATGCTCATCGATATGATATCTGAATCAGGTAATAAATAAAAATAATCAACTCGTGAAAATTACTCTGGGTTGATTTAGAGGTTCAAAATCTCCAATAGCCGTTTTTGTCGGCGTTCCTCTTCTCATTCCCCGGTATTCCGAGAATAAGTGCACCGCACTTTTTGAAAGCACTCAATTCGTATTTCGAATGCGATGCATTCTTCGTCAGAAGAGTACTCATTCGCGCCCCACTCATTTTTTTGGGATTACTAGCATCCTAACAAGTGATAAAAGTGTCTTTAGATGAGTAAATAATATCATTTTCTGACATTTATTTAGAGGCAATATGCTAGTTGACTAAGTAGAATAAGAGAAATTGAAAATTCCTTGTTCTACCTCAGAGCTTCAGTAAGAATGGAAAAATGGACACCGACGTTGTAAAAATGTGAAGCTTTTTAAGGAGTATAATAAATCTCTACATCACATAGCTGCATTTTGACAACTGACAGCTGGAAAATGTTTGTTAGGATCCCACGATGAATTTATGATTTTTTATCATCATAATCGCCTCGTTTTATACTTTTAATACGTTTGTCTCCAAGCATTTTTCGCGCTTCTCTGATTCAATATAATGTCTCTATTTTGCCGGTTGCTGATGCGCCAGAAAATGGTCTTACCGGATCAAATTCTTTGCTACCAAAATGTTCCTTTGTAGGAAAAGTTTGGCTCACTTGTATTGTCGGCTCTGATCGAATTAAACAATTAATTGCTAGTCTTTAAAAACGGGAAGGCGAAACAGGCGAAGCCCTCAAATTATCAGATAAAGAATTCTCGGATAAATTTATTCAAGCTCAAATTTGTATGGTTTCCAAATAGTGAGGAAATTTTATATCACTTTGTTATTTTCTCGGAGTAAGTTTTGCGGACTTCTATATAGTGTTGCCGTGGATCTGTGAAAAACTTTGTGATAGTCATCGTTAGACTATATTTATATATGTATGATTGACGACATTACTGGTGTAACTGATTTATTCGTTGTTACTAATATGGTTTATTCCCAAAGAAGTGTGTGTTTTGAATCACTCGCCACTGGAGCATTTAGTTCTACTCGCAAGGTTCATCTACAATAATAGCTATAGCAATATCCCCACAGCACTGAGTTCAATTCGCAATTTGCGAATCGTCTTTTGGCTTGTTTGCATTTCCACTGCGAGAGAAAGCGTCATAGGCTCCTTGTTCAGCGGCATATCAATATTCTCCCTCCATTTCACCTTGATAGTACGCTTGTAATTCAAAACACAGTCCACAAGCACGCCTCTCGATCAACAGATAATTAGTCATCTTCAAAGAAGAGACTCTTACCCTATTCATTCACAGAAGTAAAGGAGAGGCTGTATAGCTCACTTCCTTTAAATAGAATCAAACCCAAGCGGAATACGATAGATTCACCTGTTGTTGATGTCAATTACTTCGCCTAAAGATACATTCACACTTTACGAATGGACATATCATGAGGGTATATCGATTGCACCAAAGCCTCACCGAAATAAATGGCGACAAAGTCTTCCATTTTCTATAACGCATTGGAGTTGCGGGAATTGGTACAGAATAAGATGAGACTACCTCATTCCCCATTTGCCCAGTCGCCTCATCCAAAGCTTTGTGGAGCTAAAGGAGGAGGGGATGAGATTCAAACCGGCCTTCGGGCTGCAGACTGTACAGACAGAGTAAGACCGAAGTGATTGACCCTAACAAGGAGCATATCTAATCATTATCTGTCTCCACTTGATAAAATGTATTGAGAATTTAGTTTCGCATAAAATCAATGCGTCGAATATCGAAAAGGCTATTTCGCGACAAAATATGCAATATTTGGGTACGTATTAAACAATAGAGTGTGTGGTGGATGCTTGAACACAAGCTGAGAGGATATATTTAAATACGTTTATTTAATCGCTTATTTACATAGAATTAGCTTTCGTTATTGTATCTTACGATCTCTATACGATATTATTGTATTTTTTTGCTAAGATTGTTTTTATCATCAGCTGCTGATAAGATCACTTGAAAATAGCAATTATTTTATCGAATCGAAGATATGATAATGCACTCAGAGAACTAGTGAATAATATGCCCCTTTTATACTCTACAGTAATGCAAATTCACTCAATTGTCTACAAGTTTCATGTGGATATACGACACACTATCTTTGATATGGAATTTTTAGTTCAAGGAGTAAAAAATCATTATTGCACTATTCACATAGTAATTCTCTTCATTTGAAACTCGATTTAGAGGATGGGCTCCTTTTTATCTTCTCGTGAAAATTTCGGAAAAAGAAATAAGTTTTTTCTCTTATTGACCTTCGACTAAGAAGACTTCCACATTAACCCCTTTGGAATTAATTTATTTGTCCTTCCAAACTTAAGAAAAACTAACGCTAAAATTTTTTTCTGAATACCTCATTTCACGCATTACACCGGAATAATGTGGAATAATGGTACCGTCTCGGTTTCCTCGCTTTAATGTGAGCTTACACAACATTAATTTTTTGAGGAATATTCCTTCGTCAAATCTGTGAGGGAGGCTAAAGAATGGCCCTTTTTGGGTAACGAGGCGTGCTCGTCTGATATATGGGATTAAACGCAAACACGCGAATCCCATAAACTGCAAAATCCTCAACAGCAAATTGAGAAAGGTCTCTCTTAAGCATCTCGAAGATTAGGTCGGATCCCCCTCAAGGTCAGGGCCGATCGCATTGTTGGAGGACAGCGCCTCTCGGAGCGACGACGTCCGAAACTGGAACTAAATGCGACGCAGCGGATTAGTGGAAATGCGGTCTCATAACAATGAGGATCCATCCGCAGACAGATAAACAATGGAGGCTCCGTTTTCAGACGAGAGATGCCGTAACCTCGCTTTACGCAATGGACTCATCTGTGCCGTCCTTCCCCGTCTTATCTCTCATCTCTCGTGTTTCCTTTCTCTGCTTTCCATCATTTTTACTTTCCTCCCTTCCCCCTTTCACTATTTTCTCATTTCTCTTCGCTCGGAAAAGATTCGCTTTTTAATTCGATACTCAGTTCACCATGTTTTTTATGTTTTTTATTCTGCTATCCTTGCTCTTGTGGTAGTGGTAGGTAAATAACATTAACAAAGAACGATCAAACATGACCCACGCATATACATGTGTATAAATATCAACAAAGATTATGGAAATGCAATCAAACATTTGTATAAAATGTAAAAATATGAAGAGAATTACATTTAGTAAAATTAAATAAGAAAATAAAATAAAATAAGATGAAATAAACATAATAATAATAAAGTAAAATAAAGTTTTTCGTTACTTTGTTCTCTAATTCTTCCTCTCTTCTTCTTTCACTTGGGCGTCCCTTTCACTTTGCCGTCTCTTTCACCTTTTGTCATCCCTTTCACTTTGTATCATCTTTCACATTGTCATCCCTTTTCGTTTCACTCATTTCGCTGTTTACAGTGAAATATCGATCTAATGTTCTCTTTTGCAACGTTTTCCCGGCTCTTAAGTGGAAATTATGAGGTCCCAACTACAGCAACTATGTCCTCTTTTCACATTTTACGTATTTTCCGCATCTAAATTTGATTTCCTTTTGTCTGGTATAAGGTGTTACATCGATATTTCAATGTATTTAACTATTTCTTTAGTCAAGTTCCATTGTCGTTGTATCTAAGTGTTTACGAACTTTAAAGCATCTTTGTGACTCATCTTAATCTTAGCTTAGCTTTCCTCCGCTGTTTATTTACAATACTTCTGCAGCTTTTAGTGGTTCCTCTAAATCTATTATCTACATTTACATCGCGCGTTCTTGTTAATTTTTCTACGAACAACATTCTATCGCACAATTAGCTCTATTTCTCATCTATAACGAATCGTAATCTTTAAATGTATTGATGTAATACATTTTCTTTCGTTATTCCCACAAGAATTATTATGCTTCATAAATTTCGTTTTTATTCACGTCCTTTAAAGAATCCTTTCACTTTTCAGAACTCTTCGCCGTGCATTTTTATGTCCTTTTTCCCATTATGTCTTCTTTACGGACGAATTTCACTATCCCCAATCCTCCCTCACTCAAAATGCATCCTTCTGTTCCATTTTGATCCTGATTTTCGTGTTTTTCGTCTCCCGCCCCCTCTTCTTCCCCCTTTGCTGCCCCATCTTCTTCGAAGGGGAACATCTCAACGTCATCCGACCCCCTCTTGATCGCCTGTTGTGCAAAATATCCGTTAACAGTTGGTCGAAAGGGCAATATTCGTATTGTGTATGCCAATTCTAGCCGCTCCAATTGATTTCTATTTATTCCGATCGGTTCTTATTGATTATCTGCTCCTTGAGCCTAATTCAGGGGCATCGCGGCGATCGGACGAAAAGAGGGTTTGGATTAAGTAATAAAAAAAGTGCGTTTGTTGCCATGGCGATGGAGGAAGCGCTTAGATACGGCCCTAAAGTTATTAACGCCTTCTCGCCAAGTGACTGTCAATTTCATTATCTATGCTACTCGCTGTGAGATCTGCGGGAGAGTTCTGAATCTAAGAATCGCGCTATAAGAGTTTGTTGTTCTCAGCAGAATTCAGCTGTTCATAAACCAATTCTCAAATCCCGCGTGGCTGTGAGAATAGGCATACGTTAAGCACAGGGATCTTTAAAGGAAATTGACCAAGATTTCCTTCGGCAGTGTTTCTCGCTATCAATCGCTTCTAATATCTTCACATCCAATATTTCTGATTCTTATTTTTTATCATTTACTTACTGTTTATTCGAATTTAAATCTTATATGCAGGAGTTGTGATTACACTCACTCATAAAATCGTAATAGCCGATGACTTTCAAAATTAACAACGCAAATAGTTCACAGTTTTCTCTCCTAATTTGACGAGTTTGTGACAAATAACTTTATAGGTAAGAATGAAATAAATGAATGGGAACATCAACCAGTCTTATTTGTGAGCGTTACACATAACTCCAGTCTACTATATTTGAAATGATACACATAATAATCCTTTGTTTTCAAATTGGATCTGTTTTAAACACTTGGAAGTGCTATGTTATATTTTATGGACGAATTTTACAATTTTATGTTAATTAGGTCCCCCTGAGTTTAGAATCATCTGAAAGCGGTAACTTATGAATTTCATGCGTGATCTTTGCCCTTAGCATATTAGCGATACAACTTTAAAATTGCATTATCAACCTTTTGCTGATTCTTTTATATACATAATGGCATATGGCATGAAAGTAGGCAGAATAGAGTACTCATTCAGACTTTCCTACAAACACGTGTATCTAAATTGTTGGCAGTAGGGTTTCACATTGAGTGAATGCGATTGTATCACTGCTCTCTTTAGAAACCAGTAATTAAACAGTTTATTTGAATTTTTAAGATATATTAGATAAACTTTGAAGATAAACTGCAAATGGCGGTTCACAAATTTCATCAACTGAGTGAAATGTGTAACCAAAAAATTTCGACAGCTAAAACAAAAACGATGGCATTCTTAGATAGCTATCCAATTAGAACAAAGATTGTTATTGAAAACCAAGTACTCAAACAGGTAACCCATTTCCAATATTTAGGATGTGATCTAACTTATGAAGATGATAAAGACATCACAAATAAAATTAACATCTTCCAGAGGATAAGCGGGACAATAAGAAGAACCTTAAAAGGTAAAACCAGAAAAGAAACCCAAATTAAGTTTTACAAGGTGATGGCAGTCCCTACTACGATGTATGGATCAGAATGTTGGACAACAAAACAAAAAGAATCAAAACATATAGAGTCCTCTGAAATGAAATTTCTTCGAGCAGTTAAGGGGTGCACCAGGAGATATAAAATAAAGAGTACATCTAAAAGAGAGGAACTAGGAGTTCAGGCGATGTCAGAGCGATTAATAGAATACAAAAACAGATGGAAAGAGCATGTATTGCGAAGAGAGAGATTTCCAAATAAAGCTCTGGAATATAAGCCATTAGGTAAAAGGAAGACCACGTTTAAGATGGTAAAGTGAAGACGGAACAGGCTTATTGCCTAATCCTGGAAGGAAGAAGAAGAAGAAACTTTTAAGCATGAAAATGTAATTCCGTTATTTAAAAATCCACATCCAATATCGCTTAAAACTAAATTACCTATAAAATTGGGATCTTGTGATCTAAAGAACGACCTCAGCTGTCATAAATATCTCTCGTGGTCTTCTCCTCTATCAACCAGGATCTCGGGGATTAAAATTATACTCTCCTAATCCGTTTCGAGCTCAGCCTACTTCATGACCGTTCAGGTTAATCGTGCATCCAGCGCCGGTTTATTTTCTCCTTTTGTTTCGAAAATTTGATTTAGTGCCGCACATAATCATTGCTCTAGTCGTTCCGGTATAACAGCGTCTGAACGATGCCTTGAGGCATCTCGTCTATTTTAGCCGCATTCGTTCTGGGAGACCACGAAATGACTTTGCTGGGTCCAATTCCACGCACAAAGAGGCCGTGACATTAATCTCTTGATCGTAATTTTCTCCCGTTAAGTCGACTGTTTCCCTTCGAGAAATGTCGTCCTCATGCGGGTTCTATTGCATCGAGTCAGTACAGAGGAGCGGAAAAACCCCGCGGTTTGAAAACCTCATCTATGAACGGGTAAAATCACAATAATGAGCCTTCAGCTACTTTACAGCTACCTAACATATATCATATATCTAAATCTTCTGTAACGAATTTTATCTCACTCCTCGAATTCTTGCTTCAAGTTGGTTTCCGCCGAATGTGCTTTTTGTACTCATGCAACCACATGTTGATAATTGGAAAATTTTATATTTTTCTTATATTTAGTTTTCGAAAGAGGAAAGTGTATCTTTCCATTTTCTCATTGTTGTTCTCCTATATAATGACATTATAATTATGAAATCTAAGTTCTCTGGCTGTACTTCGTGGAACGACATTATTTTTATTATAATTATATATTTTATATAATATTATGAAAGCTATTGAGGTGTGTATGGCGTTTAATAGTGTCATTCAATCTGGTCACTATTTATAGAATCATATTATAGTGCTACTCTTAGAATTTATTTTCTGACATGGGTATTTTCCCTCATACCTATCTGGTTTTTAAAAGGTAAAGTCGGTGGATTAACTTAAAAAAGATCAAGGTTCAAACTACTCCACTCCTCATCGTGCCTAGTGCACCTCATTCCCTCTTCAAAAACTCTTGATAGTTAATGATGGAAGGTATGAAGTACATACAGATCGGCCACCGTGCTTCGTGCAAGCGCAGAGGCTCTTTAGAGAAAAGAAGTTGAAACTACCTCAATCCTCATCGCTTAGTCAACCTCATGCCCTCTCCTGAGCATTTATTGGCCTGGGGATTCCCTGCACTCCTCCACCCCTTTCGGATCCTTTCTAATCCCTTTAAATATTTAATAATCGAAAGCTCTCCCATTCCATCTCCCGAGGGAAGAATTACGACCTCGACTGCTTAACGTATCGAAGCTCTCGTTATTTTAACAGGTAGTTAAGGAACAGGTGCTCGCGCTCCGTTTATGGAAAATGCGTTTTCGCTTACGACACCTAATCCGACGAGATTTAGAGCGAGCGATGCATACTAATTAGAATCTCCGAAGCGCATGTCTAAAACGAAAATAGTCGCACTCTTTGGGGATGCGGTCCCGCTAGTTATGAAATGGTTGCCTTCCTATTGATTTTCCTATGGCGTAGAACAGCTGTTCCTCACTGCCAAATTCTCGGCTTTGGAGGACCCGCAGACGAGTATTGACGGATTCTCCGTGGGCTATGTTGAAGGGCAAAGCCATCGAAGGTTATTCGGTCATGTGGCGTTCCTCGGTCTCATTGGAGATCGGCTTCGGCAAACGAGTTGCCATCAACCGCTGTTCACTCCGAAAAAGTCGAGTCTCTTTGCCTTACTTTGTGACAATAGAATATTTTGATTAAAGGAGGTTTAAAATGTTCAATTAATAATTTATTTCCAACATTAAAAGTGCTGGAATTTTGGAATCAGCTGGTATGATTACGGTTTTGAAAAATTAAACTTTCGGGCGTGTTTAATTATTATTAAAGCCCCTATCTCTCTTTTATTATAAAATTTAGTCTTGCCAACACTTCTAACAAACGTGTATAAAATTTTGAACATAATCTATGTGTTCCTTGCTTAAAATGGTGGTACGTCATATAGAAAGAAATATAAATACTTAGTTGTACACGCATGAATTTTATTTCATAGAAACCAGTGGTTAGTAAAATTCACGTAAGTATTTTTATTTCTTTTTGTAAATCCTCGTGGTTTGTGAATAATTAATTTATTGAATGCATCTGATTAAGAACAAATAGGCTAGTAAATATATTCCAAGAAAGTAAAATTAGAATCCATCTGCAATGTCTCCTATATTTTTAAAATATCCATCATATGTTGTAGAATTTAGGGAAAGCAAAACTATAAGTAAAGACGGAATCATTTTTTACTGTAATGATTAGAATGTCCTTCGCAACACGGTCAACCATACACTTGGAAGCATTAATCCGTAATAATTACTTTCAATTTGTTTCCATATAATCTTATGGGATTTACGATTTACTCGTAGTAAGATTAATTGTTACCGCATGACAAGCTGATTATTTTTCGTGGAGATCTATAAAAGGAGTTCTCATCGATTTCATTAATTTCTATATTCGGCTCCTATTTCTCTGCGTTCGCTTCGCCTTTCGGATAATCGTTAGAAACTGAGAGTCGAGGAAATGAAATCGATACGTAGACTGTGTCTCGTGAAACGCCATTAATGACCGAACAATTAATTCCGATCATCAAATACACGCCTTTGATAAAATGGACTCTATTAATTCTGAACAGTCATTAATTTCGTTTTGATTTCATTTCTCTTCATGCTTTAAAAATACGTACGATAAAATGTTGAGTGCATAACTGAAATCATTTCATTAGAATTAAACTTATATATGCCTAAACTCATGCAGAATTCAATATTTTGTCGGGAATCATTTTTTTATTTTCCGACTCTCTTTTTCTTGATTTTTGAATGACGGTAATATTGCCTCACATTGTATTCTTCTTTCGCTGAATAATAGCATTTAATAGCAATGTAATTTTAACAAGGTTTACTTTCAGGCGTTCGCCTGAAAACCCAAAGATTAACGGAAAATAACAATAACTGATAATTGTTGAAATCTGTACATTAATTAGAGCAATACAAAATTTACCTATTTTGCGTTTCAACTTTACGGTAAATTTGAAATTATATTTTTTAAAACACGAATTTATTCTAATAGGCATTACCTTAACATTGATATCCTTATAATCAATAGTAGAAGCCGTTACTTGGTGGAATTCCATATCAATGGAAAAAGGAAAAACTCACTTTATAAAATTCCACAAAAAAATTATTTCTAAATATCAACAGATTCACTTCTCTAAAAATTACTCTGATGAAAGATAGGAACTGCTGTTTTTCCTTTGCGTGAAGATTATGACAAGAGTTATCGTCATAAGTAGGCATCGAAGGTATTTCATTGGGACATAAAAAAGGACGAAAAGAATTATTTTATTGTATCTTCATATTTTAACAGATATTGTTTCTCCTGTTTTCTATATCACTAGATCGAAACATGATGCAAAATACCCCTTTTTCGTATCTTGCATTTCAATCGACACACAAATGTCTTTCGAATGTCTTGCACGGAAAATTGTTCTGACAATAGTAAAAAACTTGAAAAAAATTGTTTTTATATATATTTTAATGTTAAGTTTATATTTGCGGATCGAATTTAAAATCAATCGAAATCTTTTAATCCTAATATGCATTAAATTTAAAATAAATGTATTTGAAATCAATAATATGTATACTACATTCTGCTTATTTATACTGTATTTCGAAGGTAGTTGCGCTGATTTTTTTATATAGGGCTTAGTCTCGGTCTCTAGCTTATCATGTAATCTAATACGTAATTTCCCATAAACGAGCTGTGTGCGCTCCTCGTATAATTTTCTCTAAATGAGCTTTGTTCGATATTCCCATTCGAGTGATTTCATGACCTAAATCCCTATGCCGTTTATGAAATGAAAGGAAGTCCTTAAAATTGATTCTTGTATTAACGTCATTTCCCTCATATCTCCTGGAGGAAGAGGCTTAAGAATGGAGAATGGAAATTGCATGATACAGTGATAAATGTTTTAATCGTCTATTAATGGCTATCCAGTTAAAATTCCGCGTGTAAGCCTTCCAATATCTCCAGTCACCCGTAATTGATCCGAATAAATTAATTCCTTCCTTAATGAAAATGCATTATATGCAAACACAGTGAGAGAAAGGTTGTATTGTGTAGGTTTTCCTACTCATCCGTTATATATTCCATCATATGTCAACATCAGCTTATTTCTTACCTTATCTACAAATAAAGACAACGGGCGTAACTGTACATCTCAGAATCACCCGAGATGACTAATTCGCATCCCTCAAACAGATATCGGAGAATCGCCATCTCAGAAACTAATCTGCGTAGATGGATGATGACAAACGCTGGGCGTTCCTTTTGAATGCGATTGCAGCCGAAGAGGCTGAATAATCATCTGGGATGGGCTCTTTGTGCGCCTGCACCGTCCCCCATCAGATAACATTATCCACGGAGCAATTTAGGTTCCAGGTCATATGCACTGCATCGCTCAGCAAACAGTCTTCCGAACGACTCGAATCTGCAGACCTTGTCGATACACCTTGAAACCTCCTCGTGTGCCAATCCTCCGGGCGAGTTTCACTTGACAAATCAATACCTTATGGGTTGTATTTTTCAGCCCATATTCGGAGTGTTTCAGAAAGTTGGAGAAATGGCTATGCAAAGTTGTAAATGCCAAGCTATAGTGTAAACATAAATACTGTATTACAAAAAAATTGATTCTTCCAATTTTCGGTTCCCCCTAACGAATACGTAAATATATCTGGGGGATAATATCATAGTTTTAAGTCAATTAATATATATTAAAATAAATATAATATATATTTCATTAATTATTAACGTATATTAAAATAAATTAACCTTTGACCAGCTAATTATAAATTAGTGTTAGTAAATTTCAGTTTGGAATAAATTTATTATTTGAATTTTATTAAATTCTGTCAGCGAAACAATCCATGAATGTAGATTCATCTAAATAAAGGGAGAAATGCATTCTTTACTAAAACAATTCCAATTACTTACATGTTGTTGCAGAAATCGATTACGTATAGAAACGCTTTGCTTGGAAACCAACGTCCGGTCATAAACTCAAATAGTTAGAGGAAGTGATTTCAAATTTACGATCAGCATTTTGCAAAGTATGATAATTACCTTTGAAATGAAATCACAGTAATATATCGCTCCATGCAAGAAACCAGATTTACTTTGATTTCACGTAATAAAATCTGGGGTTCATTAAAATCGACTTTGAAGCTTCTAAAATCACAAACAAACATCGCTTGAACTTATTCCTAGGTGTATGATCTTTAAACGACTTGCTCATCATAAATTAATCTCATTACGATTCAAAGAGCGAATCCACACATCCCAGTACAATATTGCACAACTCAAAAGGTGAAGTTTTTATGAGTGGTGTCTTATTACTGTTTCCTCGGCCTAAACATTCCTTCTCAACCGTATACGTTTTAATGAGTTAAAGTGAACAGAAGCATAGATTGCGAACACAAAATTACATTCCGAGCTAAACCTGGTTAGCCATTACTCGAACCCGGAACCTTGGTTTAGAAAGCTACCATTCTTTTACCGAAATCAGCAAAAATATAACTATTCGCATAATTATTTTTGGGGAATCGAATCCCGTTCTTCCGCGTGAGAGGTGTGCATAATTCGCCGCTATACATGTAATACCGAGGACTCGAGTTCTTTTGTGTTGATATTCTCGCAGTAACAAAATTTGGTGACCAGGGGAAAAATACTGTTTCTCTTCCACTGTTAGGCATTTTTGTCTAACATAGTTAAAATAAAGCTTTAGGAGCCTTATGCTGTTAATTCGTTCCAAGACCTTTATGAAGAAGGTAAATTATTTTATACAACCTTCATGATGATAAAGAAAATGAAGAGAGATACTAAGAAAAATTACAAATGATATAATCTCATCGTTTATAATGTATAGGAAGAATATCTGATTAGCAACGATTGATTGCCTGTTTGGTATTTCAAAGACGGCCTAATATAAAGATAGTAATTAATGATAAATGTACTCATATATGTGGTAAACTATTCGTTGAGGTTAGAAAAGCAATGGTCATATTCAGTCACCGTTTTTGAGAGGACGATATTTTTCTTGTGCACTTGTAATCCAAATAAAACTCTTCATAAATACCGCACTGTCTCTCAGAAATCAGTTAAGCAAACTTTAATGACGCAATATTCCGAAATTGTCCATCGGTGAGAAGGTGATGAGAGAGAATGTCCTGCTCAAAGAGGCGTCTGAAGATAATCACGGGTATTATTTCACTCTTCGATTGACTCCCGAATTCGGTGTCGAAAGAGAGAGGATCGGAAATGAAACTGTTTACTCAAAGGGACTATAAAAATTCGAGCTCAAATATTTGTATTTGTATCAGCTGCTCAAAGTGAAAGTGGGACGAAACTCTCATCTCAGTTTCACCACAATTTGGATCGCTGCCCTTTCGATAACGAGCCATCGGAAATAATTTGTGCATCACTTCGAGAAATAATCAATTCCACCGTCTCTTTTAGAGCCCTTTAAACCGTGTTCACTTCGATATTTGCATAAATTATCTAACCCTGGAGAAATTTCCGCTAAGATGCCCGGAGCAACGAGTTTCACTTTCGAGCCGAGAGTTTTAATGAGCAATATTGTCGTTGTTGCGATAAAATCAATGATTTTTATTCGTGAAAATAATTCACGAAAATAAGAAATTTGCCGTATGTTTTGATTTCCGTAAGATTAATTATCATCATTTCACAAGATACGAATTCAATTTTTATTGATATCCCATTGTTGTCCTTTCTATTTCCAAATATTGAAAACATTTCGTATTCGATGTGCATAATTAACATCCGTAAAATGTTTCCGTGAATAATAGATATTGATTTCGGTATGTTTTCGTGGGTAGCGTTTTCAAACCTTCTGTTTTTATTTAGTCAATTAAGAAATGGGTGCATTACACTTCAGCCATATCTAGTCCTCTTACTCAGACCGACTATATTCCCTTGAGGAATACACTCAAACTTGTGAAATCTACTGTCGAGCCATGCGTCATTAGGGCCAAGTTATGTTCAATGTCAGACTGTTTTAAAAACCAAGAACAATGTAAATAAATCTTAAATGTAAAATATTAAATGGTTAGAGTACCCTTTCACGAAGCCAAGATTGATCATATTATTCTTAATGTTTTAATTAAATACATGTTGAAAAATCATATAGTGGTTACCACAAACAAGCAAACAAGCAAGTTTCCCTTTTAAAAGCCCATGTTGATTGAAAAATAATCTCAGTACCTTTTCAGTTTGTCCAAAGCGTAGCTTGCTGAAGCCCTATGGCTGCTCGTAGCCCGGCTGGTGGTTCTAAATGGTGAAGTTGACGATCTTCTCCAAGGGCGATCACCTCTCCAACTCACCAAAGGTGCATGTGTGTGCACCTCTGCCTAAACTCGCAGGTTTTTAACCTTCACAGGCTGTCGCCTCCGTCATTCCCTTAATCTTTCCATCCGCACGCGTGCATTATCTCGTTATCTCTCAAATCCTGTTCCCTCATCCAAGTTCCCCCCGTGTATTCCGTAGGCAAAGGTGCTTTATCGGCCAACCAGGAAGGGTGTTATTGGGCATGTGCGCAATTTCATGTGTCAACTACTATTTTTAGGAAGCAATATGGGCACTAATCTGGCTTTCTACTTTGATCCTGGAAATGTGGTTGGATTAGCGAGGATTAGAACTGCTTTCAAGGATAAAGCAGCGCCGTAATACAATTTTCCCTGTCTCACTCGCTATCTTACACTCACAAGAAGAGGCATGAAATGTAAAAAATGCGAAATAACCTTAATCCGCTTATTGGTTGGCGACACTTTGGCGTTCTCATGCAAAAGCTGTACAATAACAACTACTCAAAATCAGATGTTTCAACCAAACACTGCGTCAATACTATATCTCACATCGTCATCAAGCTTTCCAGTCGTTTAAATGGGGTTTCGGAGATTATTTTTCCAGTTTTATTCCCACCATGGTCCTTAGTAATGATTTCAAAATTCAATTAAACACAATGCTCCTTTTTTAGGCATTGGCTATGACTGCGATAATCTATAAAGTACTGAATTATACATTCCCTTCCATTCACATTACTGCAGATGAGCAGCAGAACGCAAATTATCATTTTCACTGTATTTCGAAATCTACACTAGTATTTTCTTTCAGTATTTACCTGTAGCTGATAGAATACTCATCTGTGTATAAATACCTCTGAATACGTCCATATACGTGTGAAAACATACTGATCAATTTTCTTGAAAAACTATGAGCATTAAGAATGTGCTCGAGGTGTAACCTATAACCGAACTTGATGAAGAATCTCACGATTAGGTTTTCTATGTCAAATTGTTAAGTTGTTAGTTCCTGTAATGATACTTCATCACATAATAATTGTATCATCACAGGATATGTAAGATATATGTAAGAAATGTACCAATTCTTGGAACTAGGTAAGCTTACTGGTTAGTCAAGCCTTTCCATGGAATTGCTTCAATTCGTCCGAACCAGTTCAACAATTATTTCCAAAATCTTTCTGCATATTCTTCATTCGCATAGTGCTTAAATGGAGCAGTTTATTTGAAAAATGTTTCTCTTATTAGGGAATACGATTTTTAGTTTCAATACCAGCTGTCATTGCTGTTGTTAAATCATTTCACTTTGACAAAAAATATTGTCCCATACGGAATCTTCTACATGAAGTACGGCAGTTGGCATGTCTAATAAACCCAGTGGAAGTATACGACACTAAGGTTTTTAAGCGATTTATCTTCATTCTGTCTGTAATCAATCCTTAGGCCGGTAAGAGCCTCAACCTCTCTACCATTAGCCACCTGAGCTAGAAGGGGGGAATGAGGCTTACTAGGCAAGGAGAGGAGTGAGGTAGTTTGCACTTGTTTTTGTCACGAGGAATAATTCTGTACAAGCACAACATGTAAAAGAATTTAAAGCACATTAACTTTACAGAATAATACTTTTCGTAGCATTCTATGGCTTTTAGAGAAACTTTAATCAGTACCATAATTCAGCATCACTCATACCTCAGTAGCTTTCAATTCGTCACAGCCATTCCTAAGAACAAAATAGGTTATAGATGCATATTATATATAAATACAATGCATGCAAAAATATCCACTTCTTCCTTTTTAACTATTTATTTAAAGTTTCGCTGCAAGTTGACCTTCTGGCCAGGTGGCAACTTTATTTTCTTCTTCATGCGATTCTTGTGTATCAATATCCAATGAATTGCGAAATTTCTGTTGGTTTCAAAAATTAATACGGAAAAAACGTGAAGTTGCGAGTTTTCCCTAAAGACAATATTTCATGTATCGTCTATTTTCTGAAACCTTTTTGGCTTTCCTTTTCCCTCGAAAGCAGTCGATTTTATGCGTATAGCTGCTACTTGCTTATTTTCGATGCCTAGACCAGAATCACTATTTCATAACTTTATGAGAGTTGAGTTAAAGGGAATAGAAGACTACCTTAGCACTGGACGTGGAAATAGAGAAATCGATAATGGGAAAATTGTAGGGATTCGCGACATAGGCCTTCCTCTCTGAGATATCACAACAAACACAGATGAATCACCCGTATCTTCAGATTCACTTGCAGCATTTGCATTGCCTCATTGCACTTTGGAGTTTTCCATCCCAGTGCGTACTGATATGAAATGTCGAATATTAAGCCTGATTTTGTGCATTCCGATTTAAGTGAATGAATGCGTTGAAAATTATGTTTTTGCATTTCCCATCATCAGAATAGAAAACCTCTGAATGTCGTCAACCTCTTGAGACAATTGTTTCTCAGCTCAAAATGCAGCCTACGAAGGGAATAGGAAAATAGAAGTATCACTTCGATCAATCTGGTGAGGTAGCAAACAGATCACTGTTCAACCCATAAAGTTAAGATGAACATAATTACCTATAAGAGCCCTTAACTACATTTTACCGGATTTGGGACTAATATGACTCGAGTTAAATGGAAGTAATCATATTTTACTTGAATCTTTCCACTTTAAACCGCATTTATCATTGCAAGCGTATCCTAGCTACTAGATTTGAGAGCTCCTACTGAATACTCCATCCAAAGGTATATTTGCTTAACTATGCGGAAGCATTCGAAAATTTGAATTTCCAGCAGAAATAATAACTGATGATCAAATTTATTAGTATAAAATCTGTATTCATTTGAGTGAATAAACTTTTTAGAGGCGTTTCTGCTATTTTATAATATATTTTTATTGGATATAAACAAATTTTACTTTATATGTACAAAATTAGAAGTTGATTAATTTAACTTACTCTTTCACCTTTTTTCGGCCCCTGATATGGTGGATTTGATTCAGATGATTTCGCTGCATTAGGACTTCTATCCGAGAGCAAGACGTACCATTTTTCTCCTCCACGCTGTTTTGTGTAATTTTGAAAATCTAGCGGTATAAAATATTAGATAAATAATGCAAAAAATTCTCAGTCATTGTATTATTTAACTATTCTCTAGTTTAGCTTGAAATGCAATCTGACGACTCTTCAATCACTATGTACTTGCATTACATATTTAGATGCTATCTTGCGACTTTTTAAATCAATTTTTCAATCAAATACTCAACTTTGTGAAATAACAATCTATCACCACAAAAAATTACGAATAATTCTGGCCTATTAATATATATTTTTAATGATTTACCGAACCATGATTTAAAAAATTATATATGTCACATGTTGCTTTGTTAAATAAATAATTGAAACGAAATTAGCATTTATTTAATGGCGTTCCACGAATTAAGGTTCAACCTCATCGATGAATTACATATAACTGGTGTTTTATTCTATATATTTCAATTTAAATGTTTAATCACTTGCACATTATCCCAATTCTATTTAGTGTGTTTATATACACTCTCCAAATTTAAAACTCGTTAAAAACCATCAGCGGAACGAATTGTAATGAAGTTCTATCACCTTTCAATTCTCAAAGCCTTCGCGGCTTTTTTCTCATTCGCCTCCCCGCATCTTAATACATAGAATGATTTTCGAAAGTTAATATCATCTGGAGAACTTCATCTTCCGAGCAATCGGGAACAATCTCCAGCACCTTTTGTGAAGAGTTGCTCGAATACTCCATCGCCGCTTCATCTCAATTGCACGTCCTCCCTCGTGTTTACCTTTCAGCGCTCTTTGGAATCATTCCCAGGATTTTCCCCTCGATTCCTTTGCCTTCCAAAAAACGATCCTTTCGGTAACCGGACTCGCATTACGTCGGAACAAAGACTGGACTCGTCTTTTCCGCAATTTCAGAGATTTCGTCACCTCTCTTCCCTTTCTTATTTAGCTCTCTACTCCTACCTCTGTCCTCTCGCAATATCACTCGATCTGGAAGCCACATCCGTCTACTTCCACGATTACATTACCCAGCTAAACTTCCGGAGCGATTCGTAAGCCAGATAAGTTCCCTCCGAAAAAAGAATCGAAAAAGTATCTGATGATCCTCTCGCTAGGTGCGCTGCTGAGTAATCCCTGAGGGCTGAGCAGTGTGATTCAGGGATAATCTCGCGTCTGAATCAGCTGCGCTGATTTTTTCACCTTTCAACCCCTAAAAACCGCTTCATTAAGACGGGTGAAAATCAAGAAACCGGTGCTGTTGTTACCCTTTGTGGTTTGTATAGATTACAATTCAAGATTTGTAGCTTCAACTGCTGTGGTTTCAGTGGTGATTCATTGCTGTCACCAAGTTTAGGCTGAGACGATCTTGATTATTGAAAATTCGGTATTCTAAGAGCAAATACTAAATATATTCATTAGAATTATTGTATTTTGGGTAACTAATTTGATTTGAGAGGCTCCTTTATAGCTATTTGGTTTAAGTATTAACGTCAGCACTCGTTTCCAGTTTTAATTAAAAGCCACATTTCCCCGCCTTCATGATCTATGCCTGATAATTAAAGTATTATTCCTGCTTGGGCCGTGACTTCGTGGTAATTCTCTATCAGGGACAAATGAAAAGTTTAACTTTTACAAACCACTTGTGGTGTGTTCTGTTTGTAAAAGTTAATCGTTCGTTCCCACAAAAGACTTAAATTTAAAGAAAATGCATTAAATTATTGACGCTTCTTTGTTATTGAATACATAGTGAAGGAATTCAATGTTACACAAATATCCCTTGGTGAATTCGCAGGAGAAAAATTAATTTGAAAATTCAACCTCATAAAAGACATCGATATGACTGGAATACTGATAAGCTGAGAATGTAAATTAAGGGAGCTAATGACGAAAATAGCTTCGAAAAAGAAGAACTTTATTTTACGCAGAATGTCATCCTCAATGTGTGAACATAATGACGCCTATTTGTCAATTGAGACTCTCGTAGGTGAGAATTAGCGGAAACGGCCTTCAGAAATCGGAAATCTCAGATGGCGCGACAAACGCCTTTTGGAATCCGCGTACGTCACGCGAGCTCACAACGCACGCCACCGAATCAACAAAGAACAGATTAAAGAGGGAGCCTGAAACTACCGGCAGTTCTCTAAAGCATACCCAAGGGTAATTTAAATTACGAAGCCAATTATAATGCAAGAATTTTAAGTTTATGAGACTTTTCCCTAACAAACCGAAAATATTTCGTGTCAACCGAATTTCCGTACATTAAAATTTATATACTTCGTGCCGATGATTAGTATGGCATACCTTGCTCGTTAGCGGATTTCCTGAATATTTACTACGCATAGGTTTTAATGAAAGAAAGATATCTTTAAGGATGACCGTAATGAAAGAAATATATACAAGAGAAAATACCTCGATGGAACTTGTACCTACCTAATTTACTTGATATTAATAAATACTATTCTCATATCTTAACAGTCGTAGGAATTGCAGATATTGGAAATTATTTTAAGATATTCAAGATTCTCTTATCATGGAATGATTGAATGTTTTGAAGGTTATAACCATAAGACAGATTTAGAGTATGTATATACCTAATGAAAATTAAATATCGTGATCGATGCAAGTTCTCCCATAATTGTATCAATTATTCAAGATACCACGAGAAGTAGACGTAGAGTTTGTTGTTTCTATTCCTACAATAAAGACCGAAAAATAAGTTTTAATTTGATGGAAGATTCATTATTTTGCTTGGTAAGATTTGCAAATCTAAATGTTAGCTGCTGGTAATTTTCAGAATTATTTCTATAATGGAATTACTGTGAACTGTTTGGATATATACTAAAATAAATGTTTAATTTTTTATCTAACATTAAATTTTGATTTTACACTTGGCTTCTGTGTTGCGTATACTATGATGACACATTTAAGGCGAGAACTCCCATTTTTCCTCGAAGTCATCAGCTTGATTAAAATTTTAACACATTTGATGAGCAACCGTATGTGCATTTAACCGAAATAACCTCATCAATGCACAAATTCCAAATACGTCCTGTGTTTGGCTCTGATATCAAATACAAGTTATAGAGGAAAGTAGGGAAGTTGTAGAGGACTTACCGTATTCACATAAAAGCTCATTCTAGGTATCGTCCGTATACGTTTATGGGTATTCGATTCGAAACGTTTCTACAATAACCTTTATTAATTTCCTCTCCGTATCACTTTTAAAGATAATTATCGTTTTGCTCATTTAAATTACTTATTATCCTCGTGAAATTAGCATAGTAAGTTTTCTGAAAATGATCATATGTTAAAAAAAGTTGAATCGGTGTTCAACCTAGGTAAAGAAACAGTCTTGCAAATAAAGATTATATTAAATAGAAAATTTAAGTGATTTGGAACTGTCATTAATACTGAGGAAGTGTATCTGATTTTCTGAAGAAGAATAATCTTTTATGTTCTCATGAGTATGTCTGTTGCCATTATTTTCGTCTAATTAAGATTATTTTGTTTTACTCATCTTCCCCTGAAGATGCCGGGACCTTATACAAAATTAGTGGTGATAGATATATCTGTAGAAATATAAGATGTTTTTCTCGGTCGAATCAGATATAGATAAAAATTATTGACATCAAATATTGCTTAAGATTCTAAATTGCTTTTATGTTTGGAATATTTATATATTATTTAAATTTACTTCTCTGATTTATGTGCTGCTATTTCATTTTATCAGTTTTTAATGTTTTCGGTTTTTACTAATGCTTTGTAAGAGCAGTATTAAACGAAATTCTGATCGTTTCTCACTAGAAATATGCTCCGAGGTATCGCAATATTGTTTTTAAGTACCAACTGGAAGCTTGAGTTTCCGGCATCTTTCGTAAAAACGTACTACAACACCTCCTATTACTAATTCAAGCACGTAATAGAAAATTGCAGAATATTAAATCTAGGGAAAGGGGAAGGAAAAAAAGGAAAATTTTCAAGTTTTAGTTAATTTTTAACTAGTGAAGTTTCCGCTAACCATAACCCTTGATGACGTATATCCAAAAGAAAATATTTTTTCCTTTACATGTGGCATTACAGAATGGCATAATAAATCGATTCGTTTCGCAATAGTAGTAATTCACTCATCACTCACATATCGACACATTCTATCACAGCCTATCACAAATGTGCCGCAACATACTTGAGTATCGTTTGTAAATTCTTAGGGTACCCCATGTTTCCCCTTATGGAGATTAGTAATTGTGAGTTTTAAGGTGTCACAATTGTGTATATATGTATTTTATAACTTCGCAGTGTTTTGCTATAATAGTTGGTGGCATAGAAACTAAAACTAAGATTTTTTGTTAAATTTTAAACGTCATTTCGAATTTAAACTAGCGGACTTATTTTTGCATGTATCGCAAGACTTAATCGAGACTTGTACCAATTCCACAAATAGTGGAATTGGCACATGTCATTTCTTTTGACTTTGTCATCAAAGTTTTTAATACGATATTCCACCAAATCTCGCTAGACAATATTTATATAAAGCTGGCACGTCTGCCTCGGAGGGAAAAAGTCTCTAGAACCAATGACGTAAAAATAAACGTATGGAGACTAAAAATAGTACAGGTGATTATCACTCGTGTAATACGGGTTCTGGTTATTTTAAGGAATGGTCTCCGTGAATCATACAAACCAGCATGCGTATTTAATTTCAGAAATAAATCGCAATACCTCATCATCGTGCCATTCCCCTGTTAACGAATCTCTTTTCCCTCAAACGCGACAGCGCGTCTTTCCTCATATGCGCATTCCCCTTTTCTGAAGTTTTCGGAGAACTAATTTCATCTGAGAATGTTACGTAAACCAAGTTGGTATATTTTTTCATTCAGTACATTTCTTCCGGTGCTTTTTCCGCAGTCGTTTTTCGTTTTCGCTGCGGATTGGGTGTGAATCGCTTTTTTGTTGGGATAGAGGCGTCCTAAGTGCGTGTTGTTTGGAGATTGTGCCAAAATGCCTGCCATTTGGTACGTGGATAAAATCGAAAGGTGAGGTTCAATGCTGAAAGGCTTAATTATTTCATCATATATAAATTTTATTTTTCTTTTAAAGATTTTTGTTAAGATTTGTGCTAGTAGTTCTTTGGGCAACAACTAATGTCTCCTAATTGTCGCATTTGAATTTTGTTCAAACTTACACTTGTTATTAATTCATGAAGCAATCCGTGTTTTAATCATTTGACTTTAACTCGTTCTAACTTATTAGTTTGAAACCGTTCCCATTTCTCTGTTTGCAATACGGCTGGGAGTAAATTCAAAGTTAATTACACAAGTAATGTTTACAATATAATCTCTAAAAAATAGATTAAATTAAGTATGATGATTTTCTAGCAATTGCAATATATTTCGTTCTGAAAGCTACGTTTTTCAGGTATGGAATATAATTTCCAATATCTCATTAACACTTGAACGAAAATCCTGATGTTAACTTTTATTCCCCGAACAACACGTATACGCTGAGTTGGTAGATACATTGACGTACATTCATACATAATCTCCTTTACATATTTGAAAATTTTACCTCTTCCCTTAAATTTTGAAATTCCATACTCCATGTTTCTATATTTTATTTATTTATGGAAGTTTTCCTCAAGTTCGGGGACGAATTGCTCTTTTTCTTGAGAAACAACAACTTCCAATGTTTTTCGAGGACAATTACTATATTACTGTGACATTCCTCCATATATATGTTCAGCATTATTAGGAAATGTTTAAGGTAATTTATAAATGAAATTCTATTTTATTTTGATTTTGATTTTATTCGGAATTCAAAAAACTTCTTCTTCTACTTGTTGCCACATTGGGAAATATGAAAAGTGTTATCATAAGAAAAATTTTATTCTTACAGCTCAAATAATTTTTCTGTATTAAATTTAATTTTCTTCAAAGTAAACTTGTTATTATAATTAGAATAATTATCCTTCCAAAATGAATAATTGTAATGTTTATCTTTTTATTCGGTCTTTATTGTTGCTGTATATAAGCATGTGATCAAATCAGAACCGTCTTAATCTTCGTTTGGCGATGAAATTACATAGAATTATCTCTTTTAAGCGATTTTTTTTCAGATTTAAGAAATGAAACTTTTCGGAGAGAAAAAATTAATTTCTACCGATTTTCTATGAGGTTTTGATGTAAAACACAACAATTCAAGTGCATTACTTGAAGCGTTGATTTTAGGTGCATCAATCGTACAGATGAGATTGTAGCACAGAGATCTTGAGTGGTGAATCTTGTTATTTGCAAGCAAATGTGACATGGATAAGAAAATTTTTCGTTGTTAGCTGATTTAAGAATCCATTGATTTTTTAAAATATTAATGCCACGTTTTTTAGTTGTTGAGCACGAAGAAAGACAATGAAACCATTGATATCTTGGTTACCATTTCGACGTTTTGTTCCCAACCTTGAAGAGTAATGCACCAAAAACTAAGACGAATTGAGTAAGAAGTTCCACTAAACCGTGAAAATATCTATTGTTACTTGGCCGGAAGTAGTTGAGTATTTGTGTTACTGTGCGCCAAGGATTCCCTTCAAGGCGAAGCATTTTGCACTTCTTGCTCAACGAGATTAACCTCCTGGAGTACTGTGACTGAAAATTCTATTGCAAATGATTCTGTTATCTCTATTGCACGATCTTATAAAGAAGCACGGTGGAAAAATTGGAACGAGTAAAGAACGGAGAAATGAGGAAATTGGTGGGATAATCAGAAAGGATTCGAGTGTTTCGTAAACGTAAGAGAAAGGAACTGAGACTAAGAGGGACATGGACAAAATAATTGGAGAGTTATTATTATTAATAATAATTAATTAATATTATTATTTTCTCTGGAAAATTCCCATAGAGAAGGGTGAATGAAATATAAATTTAAAAAGATTTCTCAGAAAACATATAACACTAGATAAAATAAAAGAAAATCCAGTTCCAGTACAGATATATAAAAAATGTAGAACAAAAACCAGATCGATACATTAATGATAATTCAGAACAATACAATAACGATAATTACATATGAAACAGGTAGAATATTACATCTAGTTAAATCCTAAGGTTTTAGTTAAGAGGTAGTTTAATAGTCTCTTCCTAAATGATTTCACCAAGCTACGTTGCTAATAGAGACAGGGAGTGAGTTCCAGCTTCTTGAGACTACGATCTGGAAAGAATTTAGGAAGATGCTCGACCGAGGCGAGCAATAAACGAGTTGGTCTGGACCGCTACAGGTTTGCAGTACCTTTTTGTGTGAAAAGATCACAAATATAGTTAGGCAAATTGTTCTTGAAAATAGAAAAACGGATTCTAAGATTTAGGGTAAGATACAAATAAATATGGCATGCGAAGGAATCTGGATCCATGGAAAGTGGTAGATGCTAATTTCAACTCGAAGAGAATGTGGAAGTGTAAGAAATAAGTATCTTTTCAGTCGCAAAATATTCCGTCAAATAAAATTCTGTAGGATTGCAGAAAAAAAGTCTCGATTTACCTATATCTTCTACGTTCTACTTCATCTCTATTATTTTATTTCCATGAGAAAGGGAGTTTCCCTGCGTTAACGTTTCACATTAGCAATTAACTAAACGCTAAATTCTGTTGAAAGACTTAAATTTGAGCAGCAACGCTGAAATACATCGGTCGTTCTATTTTGTTGAGCTAAATGTCATAATAACGTGTTTCCCGTCACGACACCGGCCCATTTATCCGGAATTGCACCATTGACTTCCGAATTTTTTTCTCTTCCTGAATTGGTTATTTTTCCTCTCTACCGTACGAAAGTAATGACTTCTTTTGCCATTTCCTCGATTTTGTCGTAAAATAAAATTATTTCCATTGGCCCAGGAAAATGCATTGTTTGCTTGAATTGAAGAAACGGTCTCCACGTAATGAAAGGTCGTATTTCCTCAATTGCATAGTTTTCATATCTTATCTGCTTTCCAAGGCAGATAATTCAATTACTAAGAAATAACAAAGACGAAAGGCGACGAATAATTGTTAATCGCTCTTGGACAACTTCCGGCAGCGATACAGGGAACAATCATTCAGTTAAAGTACCTGTTAATTAATCTGAGTGATATATATCTGTTTTATGATCTACATCTACATCTACGTTAATACCCTACAAGCCGCCTTTCGACGTGTGGCAGGGGGTGTAAACACCAGTTGAATCTAAACTACTTCCTTAATCGGTTATTGTCACGTATCGTTCGCGGAAAGAATGAATTTTTAAAACGATTCGTCCTAGCATCTATTTCTCTTAACTTACATTCATTACCGGATCGACCGAGGTAGCAGGGGGGTTGCATGATACCGATTGTATCTTCCGAAAATGTAGTTTCCCTGAATTTATTAAGCAATCGCAGCCTAGCTTCCAATCTCCTTTCTTTCAAGGATACCCAACCTACATCTGAGAGCATTTTTGTAACGCTTGCTTTTTTATCGTAGCATTTCTTAACAAAGCGAACCGCTTTACGCTGCAATTTCTCGAGTTCGCGAGTACACGTATCATCCGCCGGATCCCGTATACTTGCCGCATATTCCAGAAGGGATGTTATTTTACCAAGGTAAAATAACATCGCTCTCTCACCTTTTCATCGCATTTACCGACAATACGCTTTAAGCCTTTTACTTGCTTTGCCGCAGATTTTTCGAATGTGCGTGTTCCAATTTAAGTTATTAGTAATGTTGATCCCAAGATATTCAACTGAATCTACTACTTTGATACTAATTCCATTAATTTTGTACGGGTGATTTGGACGCAATTTTTTCTTTTCGAAGAAATAAAATACGGAGCATTTACCAACGTTAATATCTTATTCCCATTTTTTGCACCACCTTTGGATAAGGACTAAATCGTTTGAGGGAGATGTTCGGTCTTCCTCGTTTGTTATTTCCCTATATATAGGTCATCCGCATCCGGTCGAGTCATCCGCAAATATCCTCACATTACTAACTATATCGTCACTCAATTCATTGATATAAATAAGGGAAAGAAGAGGTCCAATTACACTGCCTTGAGGTACGCCAGAGGTAACTTTGACTCTATTTGAGCTAACGCCATCCAGTACAACTTGTTGTTCCCTCTTGTAGAGGAAACCCTTAACCCAGTCGACTACTTCCTTGTTAATGCCCGCTAGTTTTAGTTTGTAAATTAGTTTGTAGTGGGGGACTCTATCGAATGTTTTTTTGAAATCTAGGAAAATAGCGTCCACTTGCTTTTTACTTTCGGCGGACTTTAAGATATCGTGTGCAAATAGAGCAAGGTGGGTTTCACACGATCGGGACTTTCGAAAACCATGCTGGTTTGCGTCGAGGAATTCATTTCTATCTAAAAATCCCATGAGTGAGCTTACGACGATATGATTCCTCTGTTCGGGTATTCTAGACCAGTACTTCCCAAACATTGCGATGCCAAGAGTATATTTGTGCGCTACTTACCAACGAGTTTCCACGAGCTCGCATTTAATTTTACCCAATATGCAGGTTTATGTGTGAGAAATATTCATCATTTAGTTTTATTTCGCAATAACTGCATTTAATTTTATTGATGCCAGAAGCTTAATCTTTTAATCTACTCGTCTCTCAACGGAAGCAGAAATAAAAACAGATGCTCTGGTTTGTTTCGATGTTTGAGCAAATACGTGGATGACTCGTATAGAAAGAATGCCACCGAAGCTAAAAGTAATGAATACATACCCGCTTGTTTTTTTATAAAACGATATTTCAATGAATACTTAAATTATCATTATTCATAATGAATACTTTCTTCATGCTAGGTACTTTATAGTAAAATTAAACCTTTGAGTTCTCATTACGTACTTAATCTGGTATTTCTGGCAAGAGGTCCGAAAATTATCCTACATTTCATGTTAATGCACCATCATATTTGAGTGATTTATAATCGACTACCTTAGCCTTCACTTCTGGGATTCTATTAGCTAGCAAGCTATCTCACTCGTTGCGGAAGGAAATGGTCTATGTAGTATGATTTCAACAGGAATTTTGTCAGTACGACCGGCTTCAGCATATTATCGTTATTATGTCACATCGGCAATGTTTGAGTAATTTTCATGAAGCTGAATTCCATTCTGTTTTCATAAGAAGAGAATATGATGGTACCCACCTATTCTAATCCTCTACTTAGAAAGAATTTTATGAATAGAAAGAAAATATAATGATTTCTATTACATTCCAGTAAATATAGGTAATTTCTGTTGCACTATACGGAGGAATAAGGTGGGAATAGGAATCGGAAAAGGCTAACGTAAAGCTTTGAATTACAAATACGCATCTTATCTATATATATATGGGAAAAGTTAAAAGTCCTTTTGATCCCTCAAAAGTAAACAGAAGAAGTTTATGTACGATTTGAATTACGATGGTTTGATCCAGGCATCCAATAAGGTCTTTTGCTTCAATTTTGTTGTCAAATGGGAATCCTTCACGTCCATTTCCGCACATAAAAAATGTGCGGAAAAGGATTGGGAATAAATTCACGAGAAATGATTACTAAGGGAGAATTGCGTGCGAATTTTCGTCGGAGGTGATACCAAGGTGAAGTGGCGGATAATGAATCATTGATCATAGAAATAAATTTCGCAACGAAAAATTCTCTCTCCAATCAACTCGTTTCCGCCTTGAAAGTAAAGCACTTTTCTGTCGCGGCGGAAGTTGAGGAAACTGGAGGAATTTCGCGTTTTGGCTCAAAGGCGCGTCTCTCAAAGCGGCTGAGATTGGGCAAATGTCAGAATCGATACACTTTCCATCTCATTTATATTGCTGACGGCCGTCGGACAGTCCGGCGCGAGCCTTTCTCCCGTCAGGCGACAGCGTCCGTCCATTCGCTCACACGTGCCAAAGAACGGGATTTATCTCCATGGAGACATGCAAACACGGTACTTTCGCGTCGCCGTGATGCATGTAACATCACGGAATCCCATTAAAACCACTTTACAGCGCAGGGAGTAGTCCAAAACGGCGATGTCCAATTGAATCGATTTTGCCTTTTCTCCCTCCGCCCTTGAAGTTGCAACGGAAAGTGGATTCGAGAAATGCACCTCGTTCTCACACCTCGGATTCATTCGCTCCCGATGTCTTTACTTATTTCAACCGTCGAGTACTCGCATCCAAATTGTCACGTCAGTACTCGCGTTGGGTGGAATCAACCCGACATCTTCCAAAGGGGAAAATTGTCTCAAAATGTAGTGAATAAATTTTTAATTCACTAGTCATGATGTCACATTAATGGTTAACCTAGTTATTAAAATAAAATCAAATAAATATTTAAAAATTGCAAAAATATTCTGTAAAAATTCGATATTCGGCTGATGAATTTGGGATATTGCGTATGAAAAGTAAACTGTTTAAAAATAAAATAAAATTTAATGTATTGATAAAAATTGCTAATTATATAACATTTATATAATATCTCTAAAAATTGAGGTGGAAACAAGGTCAAAAATGCAATATTTTACGTAAAGGTCTTTCATCTACCTGGCACTACCGCTAAGGAAAATCTGTTTAAATAATTAAACTTCCATTTCCGACCTGGCGAAAATGAATTACTCGTTCAGAACATTCTAAAACTCAGCTAATATGAGAAAGAAGAGGTAAAAAAGTACTAATAAAAAGATATGGAATTTTCAAATTCACATGAGTCGATTCGACCCAGTCGCGAGTACTCGAGGGTTAATAACGGTAACAAATTTGAATCACCCAAGGCATGTTGGAATTAATCCAATGCATTTAATTAATACCATTGAGCATGAACCTGCCATCTTGCACTCATTATGTGAAACACTCGTCAAGAAATGAATAATTAGCCTTATCTCTGTGGCCGAAATTTCGACCGGTTAAAATCAGAATTTCTCAAGAATGACTATATTATATTGTTTACAATTATTAAATTGATTTCCTTCGATAACTTCAATCGTTTTAATGCGCAATCCTTGATAAAAAAATTAATTATCACAAAATTTTTGCGTAGTTAATTTTATAACAATTGATATTTACTCCGTTTTTAAAACTGCATCAACCGCTTTAAGATGGTAAAAACTTTATTTGTCATTGTCTTATTTATTTTCAAATTTTATTAATTGTTTGGAAAAGTAAAAATTTTTCTTTGCAACTAGATTGGCAGTTGTATTTCTAGAATTATTGTTCGTTTAATAATTACATCATAAAAACACAAATGGACTTTTCAAATAATTCCTTCTTTATCCTTCCTATAGTTCCTTCTTAATGATTTATTATTTATTCATTCAGTTACATCACAATAGAAAAGTTGCTCATTTTTTCCTCTACACAATTCAATTCCACCCGTATCAATTTATCTGAGTAGATAAAGAGAAATACATATTTAGCCCCGGCACTGCACTTATTGGTTCAAATTCCTCCTTTATATTAAGATATCAGAGCTTATAGTCAACAGATGGCAGTAACGTGTCATTTTATCTGCGGAAGGACGAGAGGATATGGCTTTGAAAAGTCCAGTCACGTATTTAATGAAAATCTCAAATATAGTTATTAGTTTTTATTAATATTTAGAAAATTAGTAGAAGATATATTTTTACTTCGTGCACAAAATCTAGCAAAAGCGTTTTGATTAAGAAGGAGAAATACAAATCCAATATAAATATATATATAAATAGTTATCGCTTTGTTAAAGTCCAGTCCCCCACAATCACATGGTATAATTTCATGATTTCCCCAATCAAGATAAGATTAGTTTTTATCTAATGAAGGTAACAATAAAGTTTAGATACGCCCATTGAATTATGATCTCGACAAAAAAATCTGAAAAGATCAGCCTTCGTTCGGTTTTCCTGATGAAATATTGCCTTCGTGTACAATTATGTCGAAACAGAAAATTTGAGTTATTGTCTTCGGGTTAGTTCTGTCGCGGATAATTGTGAACATCGAGCTTAAATGATCGCGATGGAATTATATCTCTGATTCTTACATAATCCATTTCGGAAAATATTAACAAAAGTTTCATTATGTCTTCTTCGATAACGTACACAGAATTGTAATAGATAAGTAAATAAAAAAATCACGATAAATACCAGTCTTCATTGTAAGTAGTAATTGCATGTGTAGTTTTATACAAAGGTGTATTGAGATTCATACTTTCTCTTTAAAATTTCATTATAATGGAAGAAGAATGTGTACAGGCGAATAAAGAGTCAATTTCGATTCTATTTTACCATTGCAAGCTTCTGCCTCTCCTTATTACTGAATGCTCATTATGTAATTGCCCGTGACCTATCTCAACGATGGTAATATTTCGAGAAATCGCATGAGGGATATCGACATTCCTTTCCATTCCATCATGATATTAGTCCAATTCATTGTAAGTCACACATTTAGTTGGAAATTCACGGCAATGCACTTACGTCAGAGTTTCCGTATTTTTTGCAAACATTTCCTTCACTCCTCTTCAACAAAATTATTTCAGACACCCCGTCTCCAATTCCGCAGGTCATTAGCAAAATGAATGTTGATAAATTGTATGCATTAGTTAAAGAAAGAACCAGAAGTGGCATCAGAATTCATTCTCCTAAATATGTAAATGTAACTCGAATCAAGTGAAGAACGAGTAATATCCATTTTCTATTTCTGTTGAAATGTAACTGCAAATCGCGAAAAAGGGGGTTGCATCGTTGTTATATGTTATTTTAATTGTAATTCTGCGGTAGCATAACTTTGAAAATATAAAAATTCTAATCTTCCCATGATAAATTAGCTCTAATTTTTTGGTTTCATTTATGATATGGAATATTTGCTACGGCATTCGTAAATCCATGAAAGGTATCTAAGTAACGAGCAGCGCTTATGAAAAATGTTTTCATACATTTATAACTTTCAGTAAGATGTTTTCAGAAAATTTAAATAGGTGTTATAGTTCTATGCTGATTTCGTTTGTGTTTTTTAACATCCCTCTCTCGTACACTACACATTCCTTAGAATCCTACCTTTTTAGCATATTCTCTGATGAGATTTTCTATCCAACATTCACAAGTATTTAACTCGAACCTCATTTTGATCACCCAACTCTTCCGAGAATTCTTCTCAAATTAACAACAAAATATTTGGAGGCGAAGAAATGTTAAATATGGTGATGAGTTATGCTCGAAGGTTCTCGTTCTTCATGTAAATCTATTTTAAATTTATGCCGAGGCGAAGCGCAGTATGTTTTTTCCGTATTTAGGGCAGGACTTCGGCAAGATGAAAGCGATGACTCCACAGTGTCCTTATTGCATCGCATGCGGGCGATATACGCGGTTTCAATTGTTCTGCGATTCGAAACACGAAAAGGGATTTTATGTGGAGCAATTCAGTGCTCACCTGGGCGTGAATTCAGCCACGAGAATTCGAACCATTCAAGCCCAACTTTTTCACCTCCTTGCAACTCTTACGTCACTCGACATGATGCCGAAGAACGCCGATGGGGTATTTGACTTTACGGGCAATAAAGAACATCTTTAAGTACCGCAGTTTGTTTTGTAATTCCGAGGGGTTAGAGCCTTTAATAATATCGGACATGGCAAAGGACGCGGAGCAAAACAAACAACCCGCGTATTTCTTAGACGAGGAATATTCAGAGGCAGAACGAAATAGAATTAGAGCAATTTAGATCAATTACGGAAGGGACATGACTCTATTACAACCGTCGTTTCCAACTACTGCCATTTAATGCGTTTGTTTTCCACAGTTCTTGAGAATGAGCGGAGTCGATGAATTTGTTAATCGCATGTAAGTTTCAGCGGAAAATTCCGTAAAATAAAAGAAGAAATTAATTTTTCCCCTCTCTGGGTAGTCTTCCATCCATTCACAGATTGGCAGCAAAGGAAATTCTGGTCCAACGAAGCTAGTACTCCCAGTCAATGTACAGTATGATTCGATATGCTTTTCCACCAATGCTTACTGGTCAAGTAAAGAAAGTAACTTTGTAATTTCCACTGTAAATTTCTTTAATCGCGACCGGCTTCACTTCTGTGGAAGCATCTTCAGGTGTTACAAAGTTGCTTTCTTTATTCATGACTTTCCGCAAAGTGCTGACATCGATTTTACTCACTGGCAAAACTAAACAAATTTCACATTGAAGAGAATAGAGGTGACTTATCTTGTAGGAAAGAATTAATCTTTAGGTAAAATGTATAGATACCATTAATTTTCATAGGTATTTCTTCAGGTAAAATGTATAGATACCATTCTCGACCGTTGCCACCTGGTATTAATACCAACATGCAGCGTTTATATTAATAAATAAATAATTAATTAATAATGGCAATCCTTGATATAACTTACACATATTAAATTCAATGAAACATAATCTGACTGTGTCCACAGTAATATTTCAGGAAATCTATGTATCGATGCAATTTTCGATTAACTTCTCACCTTGTGGCGGATCTCAGAAAAAAATATCGTTCCTCATTTGTTATTGATTGCTCAGTTGATTTACGGAAAAGCAACGACGTCTTTCCATTGTTACGTTTTATAAAAATATACGCGTCGTGTTCATCATGGTTATGAAGATGCCCTCTCGGTACAAAAACGACGACGCAATCGTGTTTCAGAGTGAAAATGATGATAAATTTTCCGCAAGGCTGGACTTCTATCAATCGCATGTGATCATGTTGGATACGGACCACAGCCTCCAGCCGCGCCTCTCTGGTCGCTGCGATGCCACTTTTCGCAACTCTCCCACATTTAGATGGCAGCGTTCGAAACAGAATCGAGGAATCTTGCTGCAAATTCCTCGAAATATATGAAAAATACTTTGAATAGCTTATCAAGTTGGTCTTGAACTAAAGCTAACTATGAAAGCTGCTTTTATCTTCATCAGTTACGAATAACTCTTATTGGAAGGTTATAGTTGGATAATTCGGCAGAATTGCTTGACTTCTAGGCTCCTCCCAGATCACCACAGCTGCAGCACTGATGGCAAGTCCAATATAGCGATCCTCTAAGACCAAATATCACCTCTTAGTCTCTTATCACTCTTTAGTCTCTGCTAACTATAATTCTAAAAAGTCTCTTTATAAATTACTACTGCAGTAACAGTTATAATTACGAATTTCTTTCTCCAATAAAAATTAATTTATAACGTCCGATCTTCGCTTTAATTCATTGTCTATTTCAACAATTACAGAACTTTTTATACTAGATTTATGTGAAATGTTTCTCTCTCGAATTTAAAACTTGGGAGGTTATTAAATTATGTCATCATGAAATTAATTTTAGATGTATTTGAAAATGGCTTTAGCACTAATATACAGTATATTCAGTAATCTTAGTTATGGACACGTTACATCGTGCTTGGTTATTCGCTGAAAGATCGTCTTGCAATGCAGTCATTAAAAGGTCAATCGGAGTCTTCACACTAGCATTTCGCTCATCCGTTGCATTCTGACCCGTTCGCTCGTCGAAGTTTTTGGAGGAAATTGAGCTGACGTTAGCCCTCTATGGATTATTGGAATCCATCAAGAGCTCTTAGTTCGATTTCCTGCGCACGTATGCCCCGTTTGACCTACATTACAATCAGATATTTGAAAACAAGACGCGAGGAATTACTAAGCTTGCCTCGAAATAAGGGATCGATCGGTCATAAACAGAGTAATTGAATGATAATGAAACGTTTGCTATTAGCTCTGCGGATATCCATCGGAGGTATATTATATAATTTGGCATTATTCAAGAGTGAATCGCATTAGCTAAGTATTCAATACAACCTGGGAAAGATTGGAACTGAAATTATCCCTTCCTTCCCCTTAATATCATAGTTGTGCTATCGTCAACAAAGAATTGGCGTTTGAAATAATATATGCTACAACAAAAATGTTATTTTTGGATGAAAGGGATGGAACTGTTTCAATCCAATTAATATATGGAGGTTATGTTACCTTAAATGACTCCTATTACGTAGTTTGCCGTATTTTGATCTCGGAAAATAGAGGCATAAATTATGAAAATATTTAAATCAAAATAAATCCGGGAATTCGCTTTAAAATATAGTTTGGGCCGAATTCATGAAATTTAGTCTTCTAAAGTGAGCAGCGCCGAAAGGTCTTTTTATTGTAGCCTTCGAAATATTTTTCACATTCCTTAATCTATCGCTATGTACTTGTGTAACTATTTCATTGAAAACGGGTCAGAATTAGCATGTACATCCAAACTTGAACATTCCCCGTCGAACGGGTAAGTATAAGGTAATCCAACTATTAAAACTTCAATGACTCTACGAACACGGCATGAAAGCTCAAGAAATAGAAGGAAATCGAATCAAATTATGTTCTTCTCATGAACCGATAACAAGGTGTCGTCCCTCCCTTCCGCTGATTCCTTTCTCGCAAAACGCGTGACAGGCGGAGCGAGAGACTGAAGAGTGCGAAATAATCGGATCGATGCGAATTCATTCAGCCGTCGCAATCGAGAAAATGTTGCCTCGTGCATGTGTGTGTTGGGCGTAAGGAGAAACACCAGTGAGGTGTGGCCCTCGGGGACATTGCTAAGTCACTTGGTCTTCGGAGAGAAACTAGAAGGTGCCCTCCGATAAATTCTCCCAGATATATGTTTATTCCCTCAACTGTTAAACTTGCAGGGATGTGTCTCTTGGGTTGGAATGTGACCCGTCTAAGGTCACACCTTGTATAGGACCGTCAGCATTTGACAGATCTCCTAACTAATATAAAATCCGAAATCAGATTATTTGCCGACGACTGCATACTATACTGACGTATAACGAAAGCATGCGATCGAGTACTTCTGAAAAATGACTTAAACCAACTAGGTACTAAGCTTAACCAACTAGGAATTTCTCATGCCAATGCCTAAAAATGTAAGAGGTTTCAAAAATAAGCTTCAGTCAAGATGTATGTAATTTTTTTAAATGTGGTTCACGGATACCTCCGCTGTATTGTTACTATTATATCGAGTTGTGTTGTTATATTCTATCAATCTATATTTATGTATGTGACTATATGGATATTCTACCATTTACTGTATTATTTTAGTTAATTGACAAATCTCGTATATATTTATGTATGATAGTTCTTATTCATGATTTATGATTTTATTTTTTGTACTTGTAATATATGTATTGTAGTTTTATTGCACAGCTTACTAGAGGTTTTTGGAGGGGTTTCCCTCCCGTCTTTGGGTAAATGCCGGGCTTAGAAATCATTTTTATATTCCCCTCAAACCTGGCCTGAAGACCAACTGACAATGCAAATTTAAATAATTAAATATATAAATTTGGCGTAAATTGTTCGTTGACACTATTACATCGGTACCTAAATATCTAAAAGCTTATAAAATTGCTCAAATGAATTATTTGCGGCCAAAAATTCATTCTTAAGGTACTGAAAGCTTGTGAGTTTGAATTCCTTCTTTTAAGAGTGCACGATTGCATGCTCTTGGTTCGTATGCTTTCTGTAAAGTATGACATGAGAACATTTATTTATTTTGACTCAAAAATAACTAGTTACAGCCAACTACAGGTTAGGTGGAAGAAGAGACTTTTCAGTCTCAATCTCGCCTTAATAAAGACCTTATAAATT
The DNA here is from genome assembly GCA_947579665.1 of Sympetrum striolatum. Taxonomy (NCBI): domain Eukaryota; kingdom Metazoa; phylum Arthropoda; class Insecta; order Odonata; family Libellulidae; genus Sympetrum; species Sympetrum striolatum. Next base: position 16,372,747 of record OX388350.1, read on the forward strand.
ACTTTGAATCGTAAAATCAGATAAAACATCAAATTAACATGAACACATCATAATGACAAATAGAAAACAAAACCCGAGAATCTTAAATTAGTTAAGTTCAGAAAAAAATTTGATATAATAGAATAAAAATCCCTCCAAATTACAAAAAGTCTGTTAAAACCAATTGTCGATCGCGTAGCTGAAAATCGCTAAAAGTGTAGGAAGATTTTCAACTTCCATTTATATGCAAGGAGATTTAAGCTAACATCATATTGTCGCATAAACAGGTGCCCCTTTTTGAATAGAATCTAATTCCGTAGGAAACAATTTAGGATCTTCTTAGGCTAATATTTCGCCCATACTTTTCCACTCTAAATACTTGGAAATAAATATTAAGAAATACAAAATATTAATAGGAAGATGTATCAGGTGAGATACACCTCCATCCATAGATAGTATTCCAACTGAACATTAAAGACAGTATACAGCAAATGCAGTATAATAAATTGAATCACCCTTGACAAGAATTAAGATTAAATTTTGAAAAAAGCTTGTATAGGATAGGCCGAACTCTCTTGAGTGAGGATCGCATGTTTTGCGCAATTAATGTAATTATTTGGAAGTTCAGCCTCGTGCAATTAAGTTAGGGCCCGCCACCTACCAAAGAGGACGCGAATTAACATAAAATCCCTTTCTTCGTTTCCTTTGTCCACATGATGAGTGAATATATCGATGTGTGATATTTGACATGTAAAATTTTCCAACGGATATATTGCTTGTCATTAAAAAAATAAAACAGTTACCTTTGTGAAATGGGGGCCCCCTCAAGCTGAGGGCCCGGATGCTAGACATCCACGGAACCCCTCTCTTGGCCGTCTTTCAACTAACTGTTGCACGTTGTCTACCGTATGGAGCCGTCAGTTGGACGCTCGAGCTCAACAACAAGAGGTGGAAGAATTGAGTGTTTGAAACCTGGATGTATCGCTAAGGATTTCCTGTGCAGAACATGTATTCAGCGACACAAATGAACAAAAATTGGATACAAGATTGAACTACTCAGTATGATTAATCCGCAAAAAAACATTATTGGGGTCACGTGATGATAGAAATATAATAGAACTAACGATGTAAGGAATAAACAGAAACGGAAAGGAATGTAGGCAGAAGAGTCGTGCCAAGTTTCCGGAACATTCAAACATTGACTCGTTCGCAATCGCACTCTTCTGTCGGAGAAACAATGCCTGATATCCACAGAATGGTCTCGAACATTGTAGCACCTAATGAGGGGAAAAATCTGTTTTGAAATATAGAAGTGAAAATATAAAGAACGATGAAAATGACAGCATTTGTCACTATTTGAAATATTTTTCAAAGCTATAACCACATTTCATTTCAACATAATAACGAATCTAAATAACAGCGGCTAAAATTGAAAATACTTCTTTAAGTTCCTCTTACCATATATATCATTATAAGTCATTCATAAATTTTATTTATATTAAAAACTTTCGTAAAAAAATAAGTGAAAATCCCTTTTGAAAGAGTTTCTATCTGTAAACGGATTAACTATAATATCAGTATTCACAACTCTCTCTGAGAAATGAAGTGCACCTGCAGCACATAACTCAAACGCCTTTCGTACTTTATCTCGACTAAAATGGCCCATCTAAATAAATACATTGCGAAAAAGAAGGGGAGACACACGCCATCCAAAAAGGTCATATGCCTTTCGCGAAATTTTCGCCGAGCCCAGAAGTAAGCCGGATTTTTGCGTAATCGGAAGCCATTAAAAACCAATTCTAGCCTTCCGCGGTTTAGGCTAGAAAGATCCAAGAATAAGTTACGCCCCTCTGTTCTGTTGGACAGGTTGGGATATTCCCCATTTATCATAGCGTCGATGGGTGGGGTCTGGGATCGTAAACATGTCAAAGTTAAGGCTAGATCTCTCTCTCTATCTCTCTGTGGTCGCATTTCGCGGCCCCTTTCAGAGGGACTGTTGAGAACGCATCGCTGCCATTGACTGCGGCTTTATCAGCCGACAGAAAAATAGAAACGAAAGCCGCGGAAAATTTCTCAATACCGATTCCATATCCAATTCCAGTTTATCGAACTTTCCTGCGGTTTGGATATCAGCAAGTTATTTCTCGAACGAAAATAATTCCTCGATATATATTATCTCGTAGACATTGTTCGAGACAACCGAATCTTCTCAAGTGTAGGGAAATCACCAGCACTTGGTGAAACCAAAATCTATTTTCAGAAAGAGAAACGACTGATGGATTCTTGAGGGAATGTTTCGCATAATATCTTCTTATATGTCATCATTCCCTTCTCAAATCATTGATTCCGTCCTCCATTACTCATTTCAATTTAATCTGCTATACTCGCTCTTGTTTTATATGCTCGGATTATGGGATGAGACGATGGGGCTCCATGTAAAATTAATTGGGTTAAGTTTGATAATGTATGTAAGTGAGCAATCAAAGAGAAAACTCTTTTACCCAAAACTTGTTTCGTAACGTCAATAGTTGAGGTGTGTGTCCATTTATTCGTGAAGAATGAGCCAAGCTGAAGAATATTCCACCAAAATCAGTGTCGTATATACTGATGCATTGATCGACGTTTTAAAATTTAATCGATGGAAATATGTAAACTCATACGGATCACGAAAGAAGTTTCTACTGACTGTTAAATGAAAGATTATTGGATTTTAGGATATAAATCTCTTTAAAGATTATTTATTTACATATAATTAAAACAAATACCTCTAATGTGCAGCATGATGACTATCATAATTGGTGTAAGATCAACGAACGGAAAAATACTCATGAAATACGTGGATTAACCTGCTCACGATGTCTCAACCCGAACACGATATTGATAATATGCATGATAGTATATGATAAAAAGCCAAGTCAAGTCAAATAAACAGTCGAGAGATTTCCACGCATATCCATCCCTTGAGTAATAAGCTGGGAGTGGTAATAATGCAGTGACAACTAGCTAAATTTAAAATTACCATTATCATTAAAAAATAATCGATCATTGTTTTATAAATTCGGTGTACTTTCTCGAACACGGAATACAAGTCGAAATGTATCAATCACAATTAATGTGTGAAGTTTTTCAAGTTTTGGCAGATGCGTGACAGACTTAATTACATCTACTGAACTCTCCTAAGAAATAAATACTTCCTAACCTTATCTTAAAGAAAGTGATATTTTAGCGTTTTTCATCCATAATTTCTCGGAATTCCATTAGGATGGTTATTTTTATCTTACTTTTTTGTCATGAATACCGAATAGCAACTGCGTACCTTTAAACCTGCAAGCAAATTCATTCTCCTCAGTTGCATCAGGTTCGCTCGAGATTACAAGAAAACTATTTAGTTTCACTGTTCCTCTTTGGAAGACAACGTTCTTTTCGACCATTCATTTTAAGAGCACTTTCTTGTGCAGGAAATTGATTCATTTTTCTGAGGTACGGAATCCTCCCGTTTCAACGACTAGTTAAGTATGTCAGACGAGTGCATTGTGCTCCGTAAGCACCTTCGCCCATCCTCCACTCTCATTCTCTGAAATTGCAACTTAAAGAGCCTAAATGCGCTGTTTTTATGTCTGAAAGCATATTCCTCTTCTGCGACACCGGCGTAAAAAATACTATGCCAAGGAAGAGCTACAATTATTCTCCACCAGTGCTACTAAGTCGTTATTTATAAAGTATGGGCTTTTGGAAATTAACTAGAGCACGCAAAGCAATTATATGGTACCAATTCGAATAAATACATCTACATGTGTACCCTGAAAGTAGGTGGAAAGTGGAAAAAATCTTGGAGCTACTTGTTCTGACATCTGTTTCGCTGACCTTCCTCGCAGTATCAGAATGGCCTATATTACAGGGAGGACGTATAAAATTGGCTGAATTCCCTGAGAACGTACTTTTTATGAGTTTATGAAGTAAATTAATCCGTTGTTGAATGTTTTCTGCGTCCTGAAGAATGGGAGCTCACTGATTTGTCGTAGCAATTCTTTACAAAACGTACTGCACTTTTTCTAGAGAGAAATGACCCTAATATTTTAACTTGACTTTGCGTAATCCCATTCGGCGAAGAGGAATTAAGATGGCCTCGAATTTTCCATAAATATGACCTTAATCTGACCACCTGATAGACTACAATTTCTGGGAATACATTTGCAGTAAATACGAAGTAATTTTTATAGTCTTTCTTTGAAAGATACCAATCTGCTATGATTCTTTTATGACACCGTAACATTTCTGTATCGTAGTACCACCTTTTCATTTAAATCAATGAAAACCTTAAATAATAGATCATCTCTTGTTCTTTAAATGTCGTTTATTTCCGTGATGTACTCAATGATCATCCGAAAACTTCTGATTGTTGAGAACGGTGGGTTGGTAATCGAATTGGAAAGGAAGTGTTGTTAAATAGGGAATTTCTGGAAAAGTTACCTATAGAAGATTCAGATATGCATGTTTATTTTCGAAGCAATGAAAATGATCTTATGTTGGGTGAAAAGTAATTTCCAAAGGAATCATTTAGCATATCTATTTGACTGAGAAACAAAGTATGTACCCGATTTTAATTATTTGGCTTTTCCCTAAGGCTGAGAAACATAGACACCGATTTATTGAGACAAAAACAATATTATTCGGATTTAACGTAACAGAAGTTTAGCCTTTGCATTAAGATAAACTCCTTAAATGCGTTCTTTTTTTTCTAATCTGTAATGGTGGATTTTATGGGAATGGAATCTTATCAATTATTCTCTGAACTGCAAGAATAGCTTCAAGCCAGATGGTCTATATGTAGTGTTAGACGTGACGATTTTCTGCAATTATAAGATTTATAAAACAGCTTTCAGCTATCAAACTGACCGCAAACGTTGGAACGTTGAATCGACAGTACTGGTACTAGAGCGCTATACAACGAGTAGACATGCTTTATTTTTCTTTATACTTGTGTTGTAACCAAAAAAGGAAGGAACTTGTTTGTCTTTTACATAATTCAATAACAGATAGCTGCAGTCAAACAAACATCTTCCCAGAATCCCAATACTCAATCTTTCCTCATAACCATCGACCCTTTTGATCCCGTTGGACAATTAAGTCAAATCCCACCAGTGATTTACGTAAATGAGTTGCAATAAGTTTCAAACTTGCACGGAAAAGGTCACAGTCGTCCGTATTTTCTTGGCAATTCCGTGGTTTTTATCGCGCTAAAGCGATTAACTTTTTCTGGCGTTCATAGTGAGGTGGGCGACTCCTGAGCGAAGAGGTGAAAATAAATCAAATTAAGGCGTAGGAAAAACTCTGTTAGCGTAGATTTGCAAGCGACCGTCGGCCTTAAATTCACACATGAACGTGAATCTGTCGATGCTTATAGCGCTGTATATCGAGTCCACAACTCAAATTTCTCTCTTTAATGAAAGCTATTAAATAATTTCTAAGTTACTCTCATCTTTTTCCTAAAGTTCAACTAAATTCGTCTCCGAAGCTAAATGAATCCAGCTCTCCCCCCTCTACCAGTTGTTTGAACTTATCCGTCTGTTGTAATACTCAAAGGACGAGAAACCTTTCAAATTACTGATGTGGATCGATTGACTGTAAGATGTTTGCTTATATTATTAGAGCCACTCAGTGCTAAGACGTCTTATTCCTCCGAATGATGCAAATCAATCAAATGAATCGATGATCAAATGGATTCGCCGAGCATGATTTCTAACCCAGTTGAAGTATTAACTCTCATAGCGAAGGTTACCCATTTGAAAACAGTTTTAGCGAAACCTCGATCCTGTCGAGTTTTCTGGAATTAATATAATGTTTTCAGCAACTACCACTTATAATAATAGAGTTTACTTCGGTTTTGTTTTTACAACTTTGATTTATTCCTTAAAATCTTTGGGTATTCGTCAGAATATGAATAACAAAATTACCTTACAATTTTCAACAATTTCATTCAACCTTTAATAATATCAATAGAATTGAGGAAATATAAGAAAAATCGTATCTAAAAAATCATAGATATCACCCGTCTAATTTGTACAGCGTATATTTACTCTCCAAGTAAATTGTAAAATACATATTTTTATCATTAACTTAAAATTATTTTTTTATATCAATGAAAAATCAAATAATATGTAGTTTGAATGAGAGATTAGTTTATTTTGTCTTAAAGATCCTCAAATGCGCATTAGATTGCATATAAACTTCGATTTTAAGGTCTAATTTTAATTTTATGTTGATTGCATTTGTATTTTCTTATTTAAAAACGTTGTTATGTATTGTAATGTAATGAAATCCATACTGCTGAAAGTCTTGCATTTTGAGTTATCTCTATACCTCAAGACTATAATACTTGTTTTTTACTCTGGGGCAATAATGTTCGATCATAAAAATCACTGAATTATGTAAATCACCTCCTTTGAGAACTCCTTTTTCGTTGTATTGCGATTCCTGTGATATCGGCTTTATCCGAAGTTAGTTTACAGTTCCTTTTTAAACTGGTTCGAAATGATAAAGGTGTATGGAGGAATGAGTGAAAACCAGTTGAAAGCAAGGTCGTCATTAGCATTCGACCTTATGGTAGGTCCAGATTTTTCGTTCTGAAATTTGAAAAGGCTGTTTCCCTCTGATAACTGACCCTTCCTCCAATGTCATCCAGCTTTTATTACTTTTCCCTTCCAATTTGTTGTAACCTCAAAGTGATACCTCTTACTGTAACGCCTTCTTTTTCTCACTGTCCTTTTTTATTCGTTAATTCGGTGTATTTCAACCTTCCATATTTTATTTTACACATATTTCAATATGCTACATTGCTATTTATTCCTGATACTGATGAGTACACTAAAGCTAAGCTAGTATAAAATCCAACACTATAGAATGAGCTTTTTAAACCGAACCTTTGCTTATTCATATTAACAGTTTAATACAGAGAATAAAATATTAAGAAAAGGTCTAAAGCGATACCGGTACCGAAATAGTTCGTATGAAATACTAAGGGAAGAATTTGATTTTCAATTCTGAGCCGAAAAATCGCGTCAAAAAATAAGTTTACAAAATCTAGAGAACAAGAAAAGTCGCAATGAAATGAAAAATCGTTCGTTCACCGATAGCTTCCCTTCGTACACCAAAGCTGGTGAAGTTAGTGTTAATAATGTAGATTACGTAGATGTTGCTGTTACTCCATACCATTCCATAAGCCGCTGCAGGATCGCGGGGATTGTACCGAAAGATAAATCCAATGTGTTACGTTACAGTATTTGGGAAATGCTTCATTTTTTAATGTTTATCCCTTTATTGACACATGCTATTAACTTTTATAACGTCTTTGTAACTTTTTTATCTAATCTATACAGCTCTCATGTCCATAGATTCTAGTCCTTGGATCAAATCTTCCCTACAATTCGATGTGTCAAATATTACAAAAGTCTACTATTGCCCCAATGATTTTCCTATCTCAGACTAAGCATTGGTCATAATCATTCAGTATCTACGATAAGACCACTAATTCCCAATTCTTTTCCAACATTTTGATGGCTCTCCCCTTTTTTGAAAACTTTTCCTTTTTAATATTAATTTATGACGCTTAACAGAGAGTAATTTCCTTTTTCCGACTAGTTTTCTCTATGCCCCGTTATCTTATTCCTCTACTTCTTACGTTTATAAATTCTATTTTTATGTTCACTCCTGCGGAAACCCCACATTGCGTAGTTCAGAAATTAGAATTTTGATTCAATTCGTCTCCGTAATCACTTTCAGTAAAGTTCTTATTTGCGATTATAGCTGAGTTTAATTAATGACATCCGGCGAGGTATGGAGAAATTATCCATAATCAGTTGAAAGAAAATTAAATTTCACTATTCATATTTCGTGGACTTTGTCAAATTTTGATTTCTTTCGACTGATTATAATTGGCTTAATTTCAATTTTGGCTGATTTTCTACTTTTGCTTAAAAATTGTGGAAATTCTCAAGCAATTTGAAAAAACAGACTTTCCTGCTTCATTTTTCTGTCTAGCATTCTTAGATATGAATCTCCAGAGCATCTCCTTGTAGTAAATATGAATCAACTCTTTTCCAGTACAAATAAATTCCTTCTTTATATAAACGACTGAATAATTTTCACAAAATCATCCTAAATTTCTAATGAACATTTTTATATATTTGCTATGAGTTAGCTGGACTTCATGGGACGCCATAAAACATAGAAATTAAAGCTACGTAGTAAATTGCAATCAGCTGATGTAATGCTATTTTCTGTTCAAGCCTGGCTTCAATAAAATGTGAAAATTCTGAAAATTGCTTTTTAGGAGCAAACCGATAAAAAATTCAGAGTTTTATATACTATACTACTTGTTCCCCACAGAAATGTTCAATATCTGTCTGCCAAACTTTTTTTCGGTTTCATGTTGTTTTATAATACATCGAAGCATTTAGAAAACTTTCGATGCTAAATACCGCATTAAAACCATAGAATTACCCTCAAAAGCTTTAACATGTTCCCTATTTTTAGAAAGGTGAAATCTTTTCGTGAAGTCAAATACTCATTTTCCTTCCTCCTTAGTCCTTTTCTCCCTTCTCATTAATAGGAGACGTGCTTCTAATTCAAATGGTTACTTGTCTTTTCAGATTCCACGCTTAGCAATTGTAATTCTCTATATCGTATATCATCTATTCTCAATAAACTACGTTCGAAAATAATACTTTACATTTATCATTCATGCTTTACTTACGTAGCTTTATGATTTCGTGTCTCTACATATTTTCCAAGTATTATAAGAAAGGTAGTAATTACTAATCAACGTAAACGTAAACGTAAACTTCACCATCTCACACTTTCATCGTTTCCATTCTCTTTCAGCCTTTCTCTCATTGCTTTACTACTACTCTACCTTAAATTTTAGTTTCGTACGGTTTTCAATTGGTTTTATTCTGAGAAGTTTATTTTTCCTCCGATCCATTTGCATCTCCAGCTTCTTTCTTAAACACCGTTCTTCTTTATCGCAATAGCGTAAAATTGTCAGAATTCAAAGTACACTCATTTTGCTAAATGAATCGTATCACTCTCGATCGGTAGCATTTATGAATTGTCTATTGTTGAATATTGATTGCTGTTGTTGTTGATTTACAACTTCGCTCCTCCATTATTGCTCTTACTGTTTCGGTGCTTCAAATTAATTCGGAAGAAAATTAGCTACGGAATTAATAGAAAGATAATTTTCTTACCATATTATGCTAAGAAAATTACCTGTTTATTAATATCCTATCAAATACACTCATAGTAAAGAAATGTGTGAACAAGGAATGAATGAAAACGGACGACTGATTGTTTTCTTCTTGAAACATTTATTTCAAACCGTGTGAGACGTTGTGTGCTCGCAATCCTGCATGTTCGCAATCCTGTCCTTGAAGACAGATAACGACTCCGTACGTGAATTGGCTCACATTTTCATGTAAACACGATATTAGGGCGGCCTTTAAAGAAATATCAGCCTCAAGATTAGGAGCCGTTCTGCAACCGCGAAACTAAATATATTTCAAAACTCACTGTAACGGAAATTTTTAATGCCGAATCTAAAAAAAATTTATTTGTCTGTAAAAGTTATAAGTTAACTAGTAAAATAAGTGAGCTGATGTAAAAATTCCATTTCCTCATAAATATTAGTTTGATGATACTAACTTAATATATTCTTACAATAACTTTGTTTGTTTTCTTGAGAAACCTTTTACAGCGGATCGAAATGCTTCGAAAATAATTTTTTATTCTATTTACATAGATTCCTTAATTACTGAATAATAATAACACTATAGTTACGATCGCTTTTCATCACGAATAGAAAGTATTCCCTGGTTCCTGAATACCTAATAATATCTGAAGTTCCTCAAACGAGTACTTCAAATACACCAGAGAAATTACAGTTCCTGCTCTTACCTTGTCATAGAAATTATCGTCAATAATGAACTATTAATATCTCATTTGAATATGTTAATTACTGCAAGTTACTAACATTCTCATTCATGCATGTATTCTACCCTAGTCATTATCTTCAATGCTGCTGTTAAGAGAAATAGTAAGAAGGCAGAAGTAAATGGGTAGGCATGATTTGACAACCATCTTTGTGCTTGATTTGTAGCCAGTTAGAACATGACACCAATCAGTTCTTTTGTAAATTCTGTAGTTATGGTAACTTCCGTATTCAATAAACAGCGTATAATGTCCGCAACTGAGACAGTCGCCATCATCCAAAATGTTTGAAGAAGCAATAGAGTGCCGTGTTCGAGAAAAACAATGTTTTCGTCAGTCGAGACAGCAAACGCATCAGATCGAATGCCGTTAACTTCCGATAGTTTCGTTTATCATTAGCGTCGATAAACGACCGGAGAATTCGATGATTATAGTCTGAACGATCGAGTCTCGTTCATGTTCCCCAGACCGTTTCCTTTCCATACGTTGAGAACGCTCTTATTTCCTCCCCTTACCCTCTCTTATACTTCGCTTGACCTTCTTTTAACACCTTTTCTTTTTTACAGTACCTTTGGGATTTTTTTCGGATTGCACTTTCCAGAATGATTCATTTCCGTCGAGGTTTGTTGCTTTTTAGTTTTCTTTGATCGCCTTCTTTAACACTATCAATAACTTTTCGAAGACGATGAAAGAAATCCGTTAAACCGAATAATTTTGAAGTGGCAGACTTGGAAATTAACTTCAGGATGAAGTTGATAGTTGATTTAGTACTTCTGAGCAAATATTTAAAAATATGAATTACTATGCGAGAGAGTTTTGGTTCAGATTTCTGGATATTATTTATCCTTAATATTTAAAATAATTTAATAATATATTTAAACTTAATTATTCAATTCCAAATGTACTATTTGCTTGTAAAGTATTTATTACTTAGCTTTTCGATGTGATAAAAGCCCATTCATTCATACAAATATGTAAATGAATAAGCAGTTCAAAAGCTTTTGACCGATGTCATGCAGTTTGGTTGTCAATGTTTTCGAACTTACGAAAAAAACACCTTTCTTCGGCTTGTTTCAGTTCATTAGAAAATTATTGAAATATTTTGTGACTTAATTATAATATAATTCATTTATGAAATCTTTAGTTGTATTTTATCTCTTTTATAATGAAAGTCTTATTTATTGGGAGATTTTTTTACTCTAACGAATATAATCAATTTGGTTTGATAATGATGACCACAAAAAAACATAATTAGTGCCATCTGTTAATTCCACAAATGTGATAAAAAAATGCAACATAGCAAGAAAAAATACCTTAAATTTCTACTCTTCAGGTAAGGAGTCACAGTCGTTTATGCCTGTTGATGTGCAGAATAAAACCTTTGGTGTGGAAATTTACGAAGTTTTTTCTCTTGATAAAGTGTAGTTCCACGAAGTACGGCCTGAGATGATTGAATTTAATCAAAGAAATGCTTACATTAATGAATATGTACTGTACTTTTCAGAACATTTAATAGCGACAAGTTTCTTCAAGTCATTAGGCACCCAATAATGCTTTTGTTACATTTTATGTTTATCATTAAATATAACAAAGAATTATCTTTATTAATGTGTTTTCATTCCGTAATTTAGCAGTCCGTCCTTGCCAAGTTCAGATTGAAGTAGAATTCCAAAATTGGTGGCATAGATATATATTAAAATCGATTTCTCATTCCGCGACGTCTGACGAATTTTATTCCGAAACCAATGCCCTCATAACTTCTAAGGTCGCCAAAACTGCATTGCAGATGTACAATAATAAATTGTGGGCAAAATATTCGCGTGCTCAGGTCAACCAGTGGCACCGAAAGTGAACGTTTCGCACGATTCCGTCCATAGTGCGAATTTCGTCCGCGATTAATTAATAAGGTGGCGAAATCTCGCAATTATAACTGAAGCCTCTGTAAGTGATTGATTTGAGGTTGAGGAATACTTCTTCTTTGGTTGTCACAGCAACGACTTCGAGTGGTTCATTGATGGAAGGTGTTTGGTCTGGCGTAATTGAAGTAGGTAATTGAAAAGATACGATGACGATTTCTCTTACGAATGAAATAGTTCTTCCCTGATACTTGGTTGAAAGAACAGATGAGCCATGATTAGCCTAGCAACTAAATTATATTTATATATCAAGCGAATAGAATTTGGATGAATTCTATGTCTTCAACGTAAGTGGCGTATGTAAGGTATGGTTCGCGAGTAATCCTCCAAGGTTACTGGGAGAAACGCAAGTACGCGGTTATTTCTGCATCCGTCAACGGTCTCACGAAGTTAATTGATCAAAAGCCCAACTGGGACGAATCTTTTGACGGGAGAAGAATTCGCTCCTTCGAAGTAAGGCACGAATGGTACCCAGTTCTCAGTTCCCAAAGTAACCGCATACGAATTTTATGTATATAAACCCCATATCTTCTCGAAACCGCTCTCCGCAGTTCTTCATCTCCAGATTACTCGTTTATCTTGTTACGTAACAATCACAATGTTAAGATCATTCTCGAGGTGATTCGAGAGCATTACCGTTAATGATAACAAATGCATTTTCAGAATCGATATCGTCCCTTCGGATCAACCTTTCTTCCAAGTTATGTTATTGATAGGCAGTCGAGGACTTAATCTCCGTTTGTGGGCATTTCCCAGCATCAAAGTTTCCCTGAGGTCAAAATCTCAATGGTCACCATATTTTCTCTTTACGAATCGCTTTTCTTCTAATCTCCCTATCATTGAATCTTAAATTGATACGTGGGCATTAAAGGAGGCGATTTTCAAGTAAATTTATCTTTCTTGATTCGAAACTCCCGTTATTGGAATTTTAAACAATGAAAGTGTAAATTTAAGGAAGAAACTCTCTTATTTTCATTCTACTTCCTCACATAGTTTTCTCTCAAGAAAGAAGAAAATGTGAGAAGAATCGATCTTTGCAGACTGTTTTCGTTTTCCATACTAAAAGGTGTTCCAATTTAGGTCCTTGCCCTTTTATCTATTTTACCGTTCAATTTCAATAATCTTTCATCGGTGAGAACGAACTTAGTTTCGGTATTTTTAATCCAAAATATTTTGTATTCAACGCATGAACAAATTTATAACTTGAATTGAAATATCGAAAACACCAAGTAAAGAAGTAGTATCTCTGATCCGACCTGTCTATAATAGACCCTCATCTCCGACAGTATTAGCTACCAGAATCTTTGGAGAGGGAATGAGGTGTACGAGTATTTGGCAAGATGAGGAGTGGGGTTATTCGGCATTACTTTCATTATCGAGCCAGAATGCCAGAAGTGGAAAAGGTTTACTCAGGTGAAGAATTATGATATTTTCTTAATACATGGTAAGAATAGGCCAATATGAATGTCATTATTCAGAATCACTCATACCTCAGTTAATTCCATAGTATTATAGTCATTAACAAGTCTAAAAGTAAATGAAAGATAGATTTCCCTCTTTCCTGTATCAAAACACGGCGCCCGGTGAATTGGTCCGGGGGGAATTGGTCCGGGGGGAATTCGTACGCGGGGAATTGATCTTCCGACAGATTGGTACGCGGGGAAATTTATTTATAACATAAACCAATAATCAGGGCGTGTAGATTAACATAAGACTGAATAACAGTAGTAATACAACATCAGCGCGGGGGATCAATTCCCCGCGTACGAATTCCCTCCGGACCAATTCACCGGCCACGTTAAAATACAAATAAAAATAATTCCATTCGTATAGTTGAGAACTTATTTTGCGTGTATTATAAGGAGAACGATTTCAAATTGTTGATCAAAATGCCGTATATATATAAATCAATCTTATTGGTCTTGCTTGATCTCTTACAGATCCTTTTGTCATTATATGTACTAAATTATCTTCTCTCGTCGGTCATCCTACACATTTATTATATAGAACTTTCACTGCCAGAGAGCTTAAGCAATTGAAGCTCCCTCACACAGAGCTTAGAATAATTTGAATACTTTAAATCACATTGGCCGAACACCTTTTAAGTTGCATAATTTTGGATGTTTGCGTGATTGAGTGAAAACAAGGCTCCATGAGGCCGTGGGCCACAATTGAAAATCTTTAACGATTGAGTTTTCAAGGTGTTCCTTTGGATTGCTTCTCGGAAAGCTCTCGACTGCTGGAGGTGAAATTAAACCGTTTATATGCACGTCTTCGTGTGTCAATCGTGTGTATTACCGTCGCTTTCCATACTCGTCTGTGTCATTCTAAGGCCATCTCTTGCCATCGAAATGTTTGTTGATGACCATTTATACTGTACTGTTAACAGCTGTAACTATTTGCCAAGTCTGGATAAGATGGTATTAGAACAAGCACACAAGCACGGGGTCTTTTGTTCCATTAAATACTGTTAATATTTATTGCTTGGTTACATATTTTCGTAAGTATCAAGCCTCTTCAAGGTTGAAAATAATACTATTAAATCCGAAAACACAATTTTCTCATCGGAAACCGAAATAAGATAAGATGCTCACCTGTCTACGAAGAATAACTTCTAAAGATCTTCTGACGAAATCGATAAAGATAATGACACCGACTGTCTTTTTACTTTTCGTGCACAGTATTGAAATTCTCGAATAATTTCGAGTTCTTGGAGCAATAGTAATGACGACAGTAGGATGAGAATATGGATCTCGATAATATGATACACGTAAAATGAATGGCAATTTTTATAAATCATAAATTCGATTACACCTTACATATATCTAATCGACTTCAATTTAGACTAGCTTTTGTGTTTACCGATCTAAACTGACTTCTACGAACGTTAATAAATTTTGATGGCACCGATATAAAGTTGCACTGTCTTGGCGCCTATTGAGCAACTATTCCCATTCATATTTGCACAAACCTCTCTCTTTTGGCTTTTTTACTATCTCCATTAGATACGAATTGCGAACCGCGGCAAAAGGCTTACGTCAAACCATTCAGCCGAATGCGGCAGAGAGCGGGAGAGAGACTGTTGGGAGGAAAGAGGGGAAGATGGAGGGGTTCTCGTATGTGTGTCGGCACATAATACGTCCCAAACTTATTTCCGCAGTTACGTAAGGTGAACTTGCATTACTCGGCTACTCCAATAAAACTTGGAAGAGTAAAAAAATGCTCATAAAAGTACCCCTCTTCAAGACATTTGCCCACTTTCGAGATTTTCATCACTGTCGCTAGGACCTGATTTGTGCGTGGAAAAGTTTTCTGAAGGTTAAAAACAAACTCGTTAATACTTTGTTTTCCTTTGACAAATGAGCGAATAGCTGGTGATTCATTTCTTCCCGAATTAAAGTTAATTAATTAATTGGACGAAGCCGCAACCATTACCCATTCCTGGATTTAATCAAATACCATCCTCATCATTGATTAAATCGCTGAAATTCTCCACTCGGTAACCTAAAAACGTATAGGAGTACTGCTGTTCACGATTAAATCTTAGTATTTTTTGTATTAGGAGACCTTCGGGATTATGTCAAGTTTTTCGCCTCGCCGTTTTATAATTGTCTTAGATCTGCGATTGAACTATTCGAGGAATCTACGCGTTTGATTTTTTAGATTATATTATTATATCGTAATAATCAGTCCTAACTAAGCCGGCGCATTTAATTTACTAGAGTGTTTGCATTGCAGGAAAATCTCCCCCGGGCTGATGCCTCCAGGGTCGCCCGGGATATTCCGAAGGAAAACGTCCAGTTCGGATCCTGCTCCCCCGTTTTCAACTTACCCGCGATCCGCCAGAGTGAGCATTGGTAATATTCTTGCCCACAAGATGGCGGTAACTGGTGCAGGCGTATCAGTGCAAGGCTGGCCCAACACTAAAGAAGATTACGAGTTGAAGGAAGTTATCGGTAAGTTGAATGTTAATTTATAATTCTTAAATGTCCCTTTAATTCCACCACCTATAATTATTAAATGTCTCTCAAGGATAAAGCTGTGAACATCAATACCGTGTGATGCCCCTCTGCAGTGTGTCCTCGTGCCGGCTAACCGGCTCATATTTATCGTTGAATCTAGGCGTGATCATTCTAATTAACATACTCTGCAGTTTCATTCAATTTTAAACTATTTTATCGATTTGTGTACTTTATTATAGCCTTGTGAGTTCCCACACAGATGATATTAAAGAGTATATTTAGTACGTCCTATCCTTGTCACGCATTATGCTGTTGTCGATGTGCTAACTATTTTATTTATCTAAGAATTATCCATTTTTAGTGGTAAATTTTATCGAAAATTGAAATATCTATTACTGATTGATTTTGTAAGGTTTTCAGGTCCGCTGATTCACTCCATTATCGTGTGTCTAATATAGCGTTGAACAGCTGTATTTACGTATTCTAAATGAACTGACTATCTATTTCTAATTTTAAAGGTGTTGGTGCTACAGCCGTTGTCCACGGTGCATTTTGTAAACCAAGGCAAGAAAAATGTGCCATCAAAAGGATAAATCTAGAGAAATGGAATACGAGTATGGATGAGCTATTGGTGAGTGTAACATATTTTCGAGTTAATCGGATTCATTTTAAAATGAAATAGAAATTTAACTTTGCAACAAATATACAACAGCGTTGAAGATATTTCTAAAATAAAGAGTAGAAAATGATCATTCGTAATGAACTTGAAGATCTGAGGAGTCAAAAATTTGTTAGCTAACCACGGAAGTCATACTTACAGGCTTATATTTTTTAATACAAACCTTAACGTGTCGTCTTTATGTAAAAATTACTACTTAACTTGAATAATTTACCAAGAAAACTCCGCAACTTCAGGTTTTGAATTCAACGGTTGTTGAATTACTTCCATCGATTATTAAGTTAGATTGATAAATTGACGGTTTTGTATTCTTCATAAGATAAAGAGGAAGCATACGTGACCTGCTTGATTGTAAAAATAGGTTGATTTTGTTTCAATTTTATTTACCAATAAATATGATTTCCTAGCCCACTTTATGTTGATTATCTTAGTATTACGGATTTCCGAAAATTCTATTTCATGCTTACTTTGCTCTTATTTCAGAAGGAGATCCAAGCGATGTCATCCTGTAATCATGAAAATGTTGTTACCTACCACACAAGCTTTGTGGTGAGAGAGGAGTTATGGTTGGTGCTGAGACTGTTAGAAGGAGGCTCACTTCTTGATATCATCAAGCACAAAATGAAAACAGCCAATTGTCAACATGGTGTTTTCGATGAATCGACGATAGCCACAGTGTTGAAGGAAGTGTTGAAAGGATTGGAATACTTTCACAGTAACGGTCAGATACACAGGTAATCCCTAACTGAGGCTTCTCCAAATTTAGTGTTGAATTAGTAATAACCTCAAAACAGTTATTTTTATTGCGTGTGACTTTAGCAATTATGTATTCTTTCAGCAGTGAGTAACTTCTAATTTGTATTATTATACTCGGAGCTCAGTTATTTGCTAGTATAACAGGCTAATTTCTTTGTAAATTTAGCTTAAAATTCGTAAAATGTAACTACAGATTCAGCTTATTTCAAATATGTCAGTTTTAATAATGTTTCTCTTATATGTATGTATCTCCAAGAACCCTCCATGTTGTTTAGAATAATGAATTGGAAATTGAGTATTCCTTCCTTAAGTTTTTTGTTTTTTATAATGTTGACTAACATCATTGAATCTTGTGGAAAATTTATCACATTCGAATGATTTTTTTATCTTTAATTACATGATATACATTTAGTAACCTTATTCATTTGGCTATTATTATTGTAGGGATGAATTTATAAACTTAGTGGCATGTTTACTTTTTATTATTTATAGTCTTAGTTCAAGGTCAACTTAGGAATTTGGTATCCATGCTTAATTTTTATGTTATTTTTTATATTATTTAAAAAAATAATATTGTTATTATTTCACTGGAAAGCCCAGATTTAATTTAAGTATTCATTCTCTTTTTGCAGAGATATAAAAGCTGGGAACATTCTCCTCGGAGAAGATGGCACAGTTCAAATAGCTGATTTTGGTGTGAGTGCATGGCTTGCCACAGGGAGGGACTTGTCCAGGCAGAAAGTCCGACACACATTTGTTGGCACTCCTTGCTGGATGGCTCCGGAAGTTATGGAGCAGGTGAGATTTGACAATAAGTTACTGCAGGAAATGAAGATTTATACATGTGTAGTGTAGGTGAAGATGGCCTTATATTTTTCTAATTGATTTCTTTATTATTTGATTATGAAATTGCTATAAATGATATTTTTAGTTACTAATAAAATTATACCTTTATTGATCCATGAATTTTCTAAACCTTTAGTTGTTTATAGGTAATTCTGATATTTACATATTAATTAATTTATGAACTTTATTGAAATGTGAATGGTTTAATGTTTCAAATTATGTTTTAAAAAAAACCTGGATTTTTCTGTCTCTGTGATGATCATATATTAAGTATGTCAAAGTCATGCTCAAATTTTACATTTGGGAAGTGTTTAAAAGCGGTTACGGATTTGAGGTTGACAATTAAAGTGGGAGCAATTACTTTGAATGCTCCAATACCATTGCTGAATAGTGAAAAATTAGACTTTTAGGTCAAAACATTGTATTTATTAAGTTTTATCAAGCACTGTAAATATATACCGTATAGAACATACAAAAATACCTGATTTTATATCTTTATTGTTAATAAACCCTGTATAAAAACAGTCTTAATTGTTCTCAGGTAACATTTATTTATAATTCCCTATGGATTATTGAGTGTATCACATATTTCCAGGCTTGTACTAATGTTTTGAAATAATGATGGTAAAAGTAGATTTGTCTTGTCTCAACAGAGATTGTGTTTTTCAAATGAAATATCTTGTAGTTACTTTATTCATATAAATATTCTGTCACTAACGCAGGTATATTTTGTAAGTTAAAAGTAAATCATGAAAATTTCAAATTTTCTCAGTTTGAGGTTATCGGTTCGTTTTTATATATATCTACACAGATTAAACATTCAAATTTATTGAACTTTAATATTATTTTAAATTTCTATTAGTATTATACTACCATGCGTATAGTACAAGAGAAAAAAAATTCCATTTCAGCTAGAGGTAGTAGTTTTGAAGCCCAAATTTAATTATGTTTTGGTTATTTTATTTTTTTAACCTAAATAATAATTTGGAATTGGTTGATTTTTGTTTTAACTGATTGATTCTTATGTCTGAAATTAATGTAAATAGTTGATTAAATTGCTTAATTTATGCAGTAAGCATCTCTACATTACATTGCTATTTTATTTTCATGTTTCTTCAGGATCATGGATATGACTTCAAAGCTGATATTTGGTCTTTTGGTATAACTGCAATTGAAATGGCCACTGGAACAGCCCCATACCACAAGTATCCACCAATGAAGGTGCTCATGTTGACTTTGCAAAATGATCCTCCGACGTTAGATACAGGAGCTGAGGAGAAGGATCAGTACAAGGCCTACGGGAAAACATTTCGTCGGATGATTGTGGATTGCTTGCAGAAGGATCCATCAAAAAGGTTAGTGCTGATTCCTTGAGAAGAAAGTTGCATGTATTTTTATAAAGAAAATATATTTTATTTGTTGAGCCTTTATGGAAAATACAAAAGAACAAGATGTGGCATTCCTTTGTATGACAGACTTCTGATATAAGATAATGTGCCTCGTTTTGTAAAAATATTTTCTCCATAAAAATATAATGAGTTTACCTCATGGCAGTATAATGAGTGGTTAATATCGCATATGTTACCTTTAATTTCTTGTTTTAAAATATTAATGTCTGTAAGTTCAAAGATAGGAGGCAGTTTGAGTTTACGCGGGTCGTTCAATAAGTCCTTAGAAAAAGATGGAAAAACGCTTTTAATTTGGGGTAAATTTTAATGGATGGATGGAACTGAAACGTTGGTAGTGCTGCTTACTAAAAAAAATCTTTATCGACACTAATATATCTCTTGGATTTTCTAAGGTCTTATTGAACGACCCTCGTATATTCTCTCAAACACCTATTTTTCCTCTGATCCATTTAGGCTATGATTTGTTTCTCACTTTTTACTGCATTTTTGCAAATTTACTCTGTACAGTCAGAATGGTACTATATTATTATTTACTAAATGGAGAGATGGTAGAAAGAAACTATGTGGGCAAGTATATTTCAGTCAATATAAAGGTCAATTTCCACTACATCTTGGCTAACTCTGTGGATGTTATTATGATAATTTAATAGTATTATTAAATTATTCCTTGAAAATATTGGAAATTTGTTTGATTTTTGTAATCCTACATTGCCAGTTATTTTTTAAACTGTACCTGTTGGAGAATAACAAGTATTAATTATTATTAATTATATCATTGTTTAATATTAAATATCATTCATATACATTAATTATTATTTAATATAGTTCAACCATTAAATATATATTGCATGATTTATTATCTGTCAAATTAAGGTCTCAGGTCTTTTCTTTTAAGAACTTAAACTAATGTAGACGTTAATTTAATAATATATATTGATTTTTTCCAGACCCACTGCAACTGAGCTACTTAGGCATCCGTTCTTCAAGAAAGCAAAAGATAGAAGGTATCTTCAACAGACGTTAGTGGCAATGGGACCTAGCTTGGAGACCAGAGTGCAAAAGGTAAGAATTGGCTCTGATACGCTTAATCTTACTTGTGAGCGTAGTTGAGGTCAAATAATCTTTATATGTACCATATAAACTTTGTTGTACATTTTGCACAAGTTTTCTCCAAAAATGGAAGCCTTATAAAAATATTTATATAGTTAAGTAGTTTTTATATCATATTCTTTCGTTGATGTACTTCTTTACTTTCTCCATATTCATAGTATAAATAAAGTATTGTTTTCATGAAAAAAATTGACTCTAATTGACTCTTGTTTTGACCATTTTTGGAATGATGTCTGTGTGATTGTGGACGCTCTAATGTGAAAACTAATTATCTGTAGCTATGTAGCCGTATGATATCAAACTTCTTACATAGAACTTTGGTATTTGCTGTCAGAGTTAATTAGTTTTTGGAGTAAATTGGTCAACCAGAAATCTAGCTTTCTTCTTCAAAGCTCATTTCGGTTTTTGCAAAATATCTCCATGCATATGATATTTATATATATTATTAAGTATAAAAGTTTTATGAAATGTAATCTACTACAACTTTTGTATGAAACATTTTTTGTGCCACTGCTTGTCTAGGAGTTATTTGTGAAATACCGGTTAACTGAATGTTGCTGATTATTTTCTTTGTGGGTGCTCTAACATGAAAACTATTTGTCTCATCAACACAAAATTTTATATATAGCACTTTGGTAGCTGCCGTTAGAGTTCGTTAGTTTTTGGAGCAAATCGGTTGACTGGAAGTGGAGCTTTATTTTTTGAAGCTTGTTTCCGTTTTTGCAAATTTTTTCCATTAATTTGATATTTAGGTATTTACGATTATCCACAAATGTTACAACAAATTTAATTTTCTATAAGTTTTATTTGAAATAATTATCAATATCAACCACCATTTAGGAGACAACATAATTAACCAATTTTCTGGTTATTGTGTCATATTTACGTTAAAATGTTGTTTACATTTATACCATTTCATAATAATGTTAGATACAACATGAATATTATATTTCTTCGAAGTTTCATTTGGAATTTGATACACAGGTATTAATTTCAAAATAATTATTCAATTATAATTGATTCATGCCAACATTTCTTTACTCTTCAAAATGGCAATAAAATTCGTAACTACGGGTTTGTTTACATGGCAAACAATTCATTGCAAAGCGTCTTTCGCTCACTCTCCTCCTATACTTTGAGCTCTGGCTTATTGATATGGTTTAAAAGGGTTTCTTCTTTGTTATTTTTACTCCATTTGTCTTCTTTATTTGTTTTCTTTTGTGTATATTAATAATTTTTGTCATTCTCTGTTACTTTTTTAGTTTCCACTGTTTAAATGTGTGGTCTTTATTTTTGTTAATCATTTGTGTTGTTCGTGTGTTATTTTGCTCTTCGTTTGCATTTTGATTTAGTTTCCATTGCTTATTATATTGAGTTGGATATATAACCAGTTTTGTGATTCATCCTATATTGGTGCTTGTAGTTGACTCAAAAGGCCAATTTCACAGGTTTTGTTCGAACATGTCCTGAAATACGTTATTTGTGACATAAAAGTTGATGTTATGTAAATTAATCACTAATGTATCTTCAGGTTTAGATTGAATATAGACTTCGACATAACTGTCTTAGACTAATTTCTACATCTGATATATGGAGTAAGTCATGTGCTGCCACATCAGATTTTTATGTATGATTTCTTTTTCAAATGATTTTTATAAGAAATATAAAAGAAATATCCTGTGAACCACACAAAAATACCTCAAAGATTCATTACAAAATATTACATTCAATATCATGTTCAATGCACTGTAACAGAGTAAGCTTCTGTCAGATTTTTGTTTCATGTTTCAGCATGAATTTTGGTAAGGGAACTAAATTTTCTTGAAATGGTTCTTATTTACACTTGAAATTACTTCTGCTTCCATTTAACTAGCTCTCTTTATAAAATTAATTTGTATATCTAGCTCCATGTCATTCACAACCTTGTTTTATTTTTAATAGGCATCTAAACGTCAACCAGGAACCTCTGGTAGACTTCATAGGACTGTCACAGGAGAATGGGTTTGGTCTTCAGAAGAAGATGGAGATGGTTCATCTGATGATGAGGTGAGCACATAATGAACACACGAGATGGAGATATTGCGGCTGACTAACTCCTCTCGGTGCTTCCTACGAAAGATTTATGTTCTCAATAATACGTCAGTCCAACTTAAGCTTATTTGAGTTATGTTTCCTGTGAATATTTTCTTGCAAACATTTCTCATGCAGTATGACCCCCTCAAATTTAATTTTTTACACCATTGAGAAGTATTTCCTCATGCAGATATGCAATTTATCGTGATCAATGTATGTTAGGCGAAGACTGTTTCTAAATTGAGATCTTACTCATGTCTCAGAGAATCGACTCTTTGCTAAGCCATGTGTATTTGGAAATTGTTAGAAATAACTAAGATGAAATTACACAGTTTTTGTTCCTTTTTTGTAAAATTTCGTTTCAGTTATTTTCATACTGGAGTTTCACCAAGTGATGGCTTCCTGAATTACTTTCTTGTCTATTTATTGCGGTGATACTCATGAAATTCATTCAGTGACATTATTATGTAATTCCAGTGTTTTATCAGTTTTAATGTCATTAGTACTTGCAACTATTGTGCTTTCTGTGGGCCTCGATTTTGTTATGCTGTTTAGGAAAATTTCATTCTTAGTTGTGAAATAAGTATTACTACTATTTGTATGTATTAAAGACCTCATAGACTTATATCTAAGTTTACTTAAGTGCTGCCTTAATGGTAAAAATACTCATTCTATATTCTGTAATGAAAACTAAAATAAATACTGTAACTACTTTTGCTTGATCAGAAAATTGCAGGAATATTTTTCAGATTTATCTTTTTATATAATTGTAAAATATAATAATAGAAATATTTCGAGATACCCATTTTCAAAAATTGGGCCAATGATTTCCATTTTTAAATCTTACATTGAAATCTGATGTGAATCATGTATAAGTTAATTGTTTTCATAGTTAAAATAAATTCTCGTTCTCATTTACAGTATGACAAAGAGAAGCCTATGAACAACATAGATGGTGGAGGTTCTTCGGGTAGTGAAAAGGATCCAAATGAAGGAGACTCGGGCAGCATACAAGGAATGGGTGGGACCATATCAGAGCAGTCATCTCCAGGGCACTCGTTGCAGAAGTCAGCAACACCTCAGAAGGCACCAGGTACACCAACTCCTAGGCACAATAAACAGCCTGGCCAGCAGCCTGTTCAACAGCCAATGCAGCCTTATCCAGCTGCGGGTCCTGTCATAGAACAGCATGATCCTGGAATGATGGACTCAACACCAATCAATCTTGTGCTTCGAATGAGGTGAGTTAGTTGTCCTTGTTAATGGTTTTGCTGGTTAAGAGATGATCCAAATTGAAGTACATTTTTACTCAGTTTATTACAATTTTTTAATAAAAGTTTTACCTCTTTATTTAAACATAGCTTAATACTAAATTTTTAATGGAAGTAGTTTCATTAATTTTTATTTCATGATTGTAAAATTTCTATGACAAAAACTATAGCTAACCTGTGCACAGGATGAAGTTGTTCATAAATACTCTTACAATGTAAGAGTATTTATGAACGACTATTTAACACAATATGCAATTTTGTATTCTGCAGTTTTTAAAGATGAAATAGAGCGATTATGATGGATAAAATGAATCTTCCTGCATCTTTATAGAAAGCACTCCGTAAATTTCCATAAAGATAATTATTTGGCTGGTTTTATCTCTTCTAGCATTTTTAGGAGGATATGTCAGCCTAAAACAGATCTAATGAATATCTCTTGTGGGATTTAATGGATTTAATTTACAATGAGCTGTAGCTAGTCCAAAAAAGGACTACTTTTGGGAAAATATCAAAGAAACATAAAAGCTGATTAAGTAGAATAGGGACTGCTCAATCATTTTCTATGGTTTACAAGTGACTTACTGAATTGCATTTTGGTCACATATGTTTTAAAGTGTTGGCTTTGTACCTGTAAATGATAAGGAAATTAATTTTCAAATTTACAATTTTAATAATTCATTGTGCTTTCCTTGTATGGATTTCCAGTCTGCTCATTGATTTGCTTATTTGCTGATGCTATCATTTTGCTTACATCTGCAGGAATAGTCGACGTGAGCTCAATGACATTCGTTTTGAGTTTGTCATTGGGAAGGACAGTCCAGAAGGGATAGCATCTGAATTGGTAGGTGCAGGACTTGTTGATGGTGGGGACATGGTTGCCATTGCAGCGAGTTTAAGGAGGCTCATAGAAACGTGTCCTTCTTGCAGGGCTGTGACTTTCCCATTAGTGAGTATTGAAAGGCAGATGACTTTATTTTATAGCCATAAATCACAGGAATCATATCTTGTAAACAAGTAAGAATTCTATTAGAAATGTAAAACTAAATAATTTTAAATTCTGCAGAATTATTTTCCTGTCATATTGTTAAACCATCTTAGTAGTCCCTCGAAAGATATCGAGTTATAATTACGGTATATCAGGTGGAAATCGTGAATTTTCTTGGGGACGGATCAAGAAATCGTATACAGTTTCCTTACAATTATTTATACATCTCTTGGGATGTGAGATCATAAGAACTTTCAGAATCTATGAAAATGGGAAATAAATCACATTCATCATCTCTCATTCACATTCAATCTCATGGTGCATCCTGAACTCTCTGAACCATATTTTTTACTAAAAATATTATAGTAATTCATTCTCTCTTCTGAGGGTTCAGTCCTGCTTCTTGAAGCATTTGAGGTACACTCACAGATTTGTTGCAGCTATTTTATGCTAAACTATGTTCACTCGTTGTAAGAACAGAAAGAATTTTCCTGCTTGAAATATTGGAATTTATTTTCTTATACTGTGGGAAGATTCTCAGATTAAAGGTGATACTGAAAGACTATTGCAAATTGTAGGAATAATACTTGAATCATTATGGTTATCTACAAAGAATGATATGGAATGCTTGGAAGCACCCGAATTTTATAAGTTACTAGCTGAAGTGCCCGCTGATTCTCAACTGGGATATTATATTTCATAAATACCATTATAACAATCTTGATCGTAACACATGCTTCATAATTGTAGATAGATAGCAAATACCAGACTTTCCAAACCATTATACCAAGAATTTCACGTTAAAATTAAATCTATAAAGCCTCATCAACTCAGTATTCTATCTCATATACTTTAAATGAAAAATTTCTGCAACTAAGACAATATAAAAATATATTCTAAGATCAGATTAGGATAAGCAGTACCAAGTCTTAAGTTACATTTTCAGACAGGTACTAGGTAACAAAGGAATCAAATATTAAACCTAAATGACATAAATATAATAATAATAATAAATAATATATCACTCTAATAACCATCGATGAATGTTCCTTGTGAAAAGTAAGTGTGTTACAGAGATGACCTGTATCTCAGTCTTAACATGTGTAACATAAACATGGAACACAAAACCAATCGCAATGATAAAATAGAAACAAAGATTTAACACCATTAATAGAATAATAGTAAATGAATATGGAGTGGAAGCCCTTAAAAACAACGAATAAATCAATTTTTGTATTCTGCATATATTAAAACAAAATTGCTTTACCTTTTTGGTCAGTTAAACGATGTTAGAGATTTGCTACAACTTTAAAACTTGCCGCTCAAATCCTTACAGATTACTAAAACCAAGTCTGGGAAATCTTTATGTTCCTCACTAACTCTATTTTTGCCAATCACTAAATATACGTAGATGGAAATAGATTAGATTTAATTCTTAATTTAGAAGATTATATTAATAGCATCCGCAACTTACCAGGTTATTAATTTGCATTCAGTCGAATTGATAGAGAGAAAGCAATTTCTTCAAGGCAATTTCATGTTTTTCGAAGTGAGAAGCCGGTCCCTAGGAGTGAATGAACCCTGGTTTAACAAAGTATTTGAAATTGTTTTGACGCACTGAGCTCAATACAATGCGATGACGATTGCCATAAATTGGAGCTGCTGAATCCAGATTGTCTATGTTGGGAGGGCCCTCAGCCCATAGATGGGAAAATATGAAAATAATCAAATATGAGTGTAGTTTTTTTTGAAGTGCTTACACTGTGCTAAATTCCCTATGGATGAACATCAATGCATTCTTACGGATTGCAATGCTATAGCTGGTATCGTCATTCTATATATATTTACTTACGTGTTTTGTTGTTGATGCCTCATTCGATGTGTAAACATTTGGCATTATGCAGATGTAAGAGCGAGTATTTAAAAGTCCACAAATTTTGTAAAAGGTATAAAAACACCTTAAAAACATTTTAAAATTTAATGCATGCCACCTCTGCTCATATTTGCTTCACCTCCAGCGATGTTTTCCCCCCAGCGAGAGTGGACACCCTGAAAAATGTTGGTCCCCAAGTGAGGAAAAATTGAGCACACTCAGTCAGAATGACTCTCTGAGCAAGGTGGCCTGTGTTATGATATCCTGTGTGCCTATCAGTAAAATCTATAATATTAAACAGAGTGTGGATGTGTGTGTGTGTGTGTGTGTGTGTATGTTCGCTAAAAACTCGAGAACCGAGAGTCGCACAAATTTGAAATTTTCTACATTATTAAAAGTTGACTCCACCCAGAGTATAGGCTACTTTTTATATCCCTAAGGTCCACAGTTCGAACCCAGACGGGTCAAAACGTTTCAATAAGAAATACAGGTATAGGTCAGTTTTCTGTAGTAGGGTTGATTTCTTTTTCAAAATTAAATTAGAAATAATGGTCCTAGAAAGTCGAATCTAGCACCTGAAAAAGAAGAATAGAATACAAATTCTTATTTTGGTCGTGGAATATAATTTTTGATTCGAAATTGCGCACAATTAGATAAAGTTCGTGAACATTTTATCGAAATTTTGAGGTCGTAACCAACCCATCCCCCTGACGATCAAGGCTTGTTGTTGCTGATTTCGAGGTCATGCATAATTCCTTAAGAAGACATAGAAAATGAATACCCAGATACAAATGTAAGATATTTTTTATATGTAATTTCTTCTCCGGATTCATTCATATACATAGATACCCAGATAGGATACTAATTCACAGGCTAAACCACAAGCGTCGTTGATTTGATATTTTTACAGCATATAGGCCATAACGTGAAACCCCCAGAAAAGAGGCGACTTTATACCACAGTGATATAGGTTCGATGCCAGAAGGCCCCAAAATCCCTATTTTTCCCCTTTTAATGTATTGCTTTGATTTTCGGAAATTTCTAAAAAATATTTTCCAGATAGGTAGAGAATCAAAATTCAAGAAGCTTACAGATATGAATATTATCTATCAAAACCATAAATGGCTTTTACAGAAAATATCCTGAGTTCGATGCTAGGACAATGCAAACATCTCCCATTTAATATACAAGGGGATAGTTTTTCATTATTTTTTTGATGCATATATCGAAATGATAGGAAGTTTAATAATTGCTGGAAGATGTATATTAAAACTCGGTTTGAGAAAAAAATTTTAATAAGACCATAGTCTTCCTGGGTTCGATGCCAGAGCACATTAAAATTTCTCACATAAGGAATATATGCGAAAAGCAGGACTTCATTTTAGGCAGTTACAACCAATATATCTGCTTGAATTTTCAGACATAGTTAAAAATGGTGATCTTCTGTTGTGCAGCATAGAAAGCATTACCAGAAAGAACCGGGTTCGAAGCCAGGCGGTAAATATATCCTCCATTTAAAATACATTGAGGTAGTATTCATTATTTTTTAGATGCACTTATCGAAATAATAGGAAGTTCTTGCTTTGCTAGAAGATGTATATTAAGACTCGGTTTAAGAAAAAAAAAATTGATAAGACTAAGCTGTTTCTGGGTTTGATGCCAGAGCACATTACAATTTCTCACATAAGGAATAAATGTGAAAATTATGACGTCGTTTGAGGCAGTTACAGATAATATTTCTGCTCGAATTTTCACACATAGTTAGAGATGGTGATTTTCTATTGTACTGCATAGGAAGTATCGCCAGGAAGATCTGGGTTCAAACCCGGATCTTTCTGGTAATGCTTTGTATGGATCTAGTGCACTGTCAATTCAACCCTGATTTTTGAGTCAAAACTACCAAAATGGGTGCACGTTAATTTTGATGATACTAAACTTTTTTATATTAAAACCATTGTAAATAAGAATTGCATAATTTTTGTTATTGAAAACAGTTACTTCATTAATTTGTGCTGGACATTTTCTAAATTTGGCATTGAGATATCCTGATGTATTATAAAATGTAATAATAAAGTTGTAATAAATGAAACAATGGTATCTTAATAACTTCCTCGATATATTTTCAAGGCAACTGGTTTTGTCTATGAATTGATATCTTCAGAAACATCAAGGAAGTACAAGAATATATACTTGAAATATATCTATAGAAGTTATTTAGTGTTAATTGTTCCATTTAGTATGGTTCCCTTCCAATAAGTTTATCTTGAACACTAAAGTACCAATCTTAAGTACAACTTAATTTATTCCGATAAGTCCTAAAATTTAACAAAGTGGCGAGTTCAGATTATGATTATTATGGCAAAGCATATTTGGTAATTGCTTTCCTCTAGGATTAATAAAGTATTGTGTAAATTTAGTTTTTCCTCAAGTGTAGTTAAATTTTTTATTTAAACCTTGCCCAGTTCCAAGCATGATGACAATCCTTAGTTGGTGGCTTCTAATTATTGCTCTAAAATTTCTCATGATTTTTCCTTTTAGAATTCTGGCTGTGGAGAAAATGAAGACCCTGATGATAAAGCCTTAATTGGCTTTGCTCAGATCTCCATTACAGACTAGGTGTTGTGCATTGGAGAGCTGTGACTCATAAAAGAATATGTGGTGCTTTAGTGGTGGGCAAGGAAAGAAAACATTGGTGGAATGACCTCTCTCTTCTGTGCGCCCGCTGATCACTTCACCTGCCCTCTGGCAGTCTCTCTTTGAAGAGAGATAAGTCAACCCCCACCGTCCCCATAAGAAAACCCTCCCCTTGCCTATCTGGATGCAGAGAAGTCATCCAAATGGGACCAACCTATTGGCCTCTGTATATCATCTTACTGTACTTCATCGTGGGACTATCTCAGCTGGGCTATCTTTACGTGGCGACCAACATTAAGGGTTTGGAAGTATTTGAAACAAAAAAGAAGAATAATTTCACATTTTCTAATTTTCAGTCCCTATCCCTTTCATGTGTTCTCGTGTTTTGACCAAATTGGCAGTAAGGATAGGCAAGCAAGAGTTTATAAGACTAAAAATTGCCTGGTGTAAGGTCTTTTTCATTTTCTTTTGCTGTTATTTGTGCCTTCCATGATTAAGAGAAAAAGCACAATCCCTTCAAAAGAAGAAATCTTATCTTGAGTAATTAGTCTAAATGCTTGATTAATGACCGAGTCGTTTCCTTAAGGGAGATTGAGGCTTTGAAGAAGCAAAACCAGGAATCTCAACACCTTTTACTCTGTTCCCACTAGGCGAAGGGAGAACATTTTATTTTAGGTGATAAAAGTTGAATGTCGTTTCGAGAGAGAGAAAGTTGTTATTGAAGAGAACATCTTCCATGTTTGTCAATTTTGTTTTTCAAATGTATAAATCTTTTATTTTGTGTATAAAAGTGGCAATAATTATCCCTGACTTAGTTATCTTTAGTCTGATGTTTTTGTACCACACAAGATTTTGAAGTAGGTTAATTGGGGAATAAACTTCAGGTGGAAATGATGGAATATTGCAAGAAATAACCAAAACTTTTGAAATCCAGTCAGTTGTTGGGATTACGTTGTGTTGTGCGAAAGAAAGGGGATGTCATCCTTCCATTACGAGGTCAATGAGATTGTGATAGTGAAGTACTTAAATGATGTTTTAATTAAGAAATAGTTTTATTGTAGGAGCCAAGTAGATGCTACAGTTATGAATGGTGTTGAGGATTGGTTGAGGTTTGCTTGAAGTCATTTTAAATTGCCATTTTCCAACTGGACAACTTTGAAGGAACTGATCTTTCAATGTTTGGGAAGGATTTGATTGAAAGACATTACTTGTTTGCTGTGTGATTAATAAAACCAGCCCTTTTTGCATCGTAGTTTTGAAGTTCTGTTAAAATTATCATTTTATTTATGAAAGCTGTATCTCTTTGTAACATAGTAAATGTTTCTTTGATGGTGGACATGTTTAACGTTACTCTGATATTTTGTGTATTCTATGTACATACAAAAGTAACCACAGTGCTGAATGTATTCTTATTTATTTTTTAATGGGATCCCCCAAGAATTTTGTATTTTTATTTGGAAGGTCATTATCGAATTTTAGCAGGGGAAGCTGTCAAATATATCTAACTTGGTCAGATGAACATTTTGGAGAACGTGTCTTCATTTTCCAGCAATACATAAGTTTGTGAAGAGTTGCATATCCCTAGTGTAGTATTTCTTCGGCAGTGATTGCATAGACCCTTTATCAAGTGGCCTTAAATAGAGACTACTACAAAAATGCTTCCAGAATTCGCATCTCATTGCATATCCTAGGAAAGTTGCTGTGAGAAACAATCCTACATCATATTGGGTTATGGCAGAATCCATAGAACCTCAGCTGGTTGGCAGTCTACACAACAGCAGTACTATTATATATGTATACCTATATCTATCAATGAATAAGTAATTAAATGTTGGAATGTATGTATCTTTGATGGATCGCTAAACATTATTTAAAGGATCTTTGAACGGTAACTGTATTCTCATGGTTAATGCATGTTGTAATTTATAGAATTACAAAAACAATCTCTTTGGAATATCCACATTAGAATGGAAATAAATATCAAGGACTTATTTTCCATCTTTGTTTTGAAGTGTGAAGTTCCTCACTCATTTTTGGTAAACTGCAACTAGAAGTCATTGCTGTGGATTTAAGAATCCTTTTTATTATGAATATTCTGCCATTTGCCATTATGAGCAAGTTAGAAAAATTCTTATCTATTCTTGATTGGCCTTGTGTACCTGGGTCTGCCACTGTTCACCCAATTTTATCATTCCCACACTAATATATTCTTAAGATTTAGGCAAGGTTGTTGGGCATGATCATTTATATTTCAGTGATTTATAGTTTCATAGGTAAATCATGTGTCTGAGATTGATGAAGCACTGAATAACACTACACTAATATCAAACAGGTATTGAGTTACAATACCAGTTTCCATTATACTCCATGTTCAGTTTGAATTGTATGGAAATTGGTCATCAAGGGAATTTAATATTTGTATTAAAGGTTGTGCAAGAAAATTGGATAGTAGTTATTTATATATATATATATTTGTTTTATTGTTTTTTTTATAATGCAGGTTATGTAATTTATTGATTTTTATTCAGTGCATTGGTTTTGTCTGGCATTTTGTGATTATCTGATGGCTGGCTACAGAGATAATATTTGATTAGTATTTTAATGCTGTGTTTTTTCAGTTATAACATCATATACCTGATTAATAAAATTTACACAAGATCAATTTGTGATTAATTGTTATTCCTTAGGTACTAAATATGTTATTATATTTGCTGTTAATTGTGAGATCTCAAAGGTGTTAGTAATTTTCAGAGATATTCTAAGAAGTGAAGACACATTCTTCAAGTCTCTGCTTCCCATTCTTTATTCTTCTTGGACTACTTGCCATCAAACTTCTACTTTAACTAAACTTGTATATTTATGTTTAAAATTAGTGTGATACCCACTGACATGTATAAGTTACTAGGAAATGAATTACTTTTGATGAATGGCAATAATGGTTAGAAGAAGAAGAGTGCACTCTCTTATGGATATCTACAAACTTCCAAGAAACAACTGTTGGTTGAAAAGAATAATACTTTGTGTTTTTCAATAATTATCTTATGCTTTCTCCATGAAACATTCCTAACTGCAGGAGCACCCCAAAGGATGAAGACTCATTTGAGGCAATTCCTCAAGCAGCTGTAAGGCTCCTTATTATCCCAAGCCATTGAGTAGCTTCGTAACCTGTGCGCAACTGCAAAAATCTAAGTTTGAAAAACCTCTCGGGTGTTGTGAAGTTACTAAGGTGATCAAAATATAATAGCTTGAAATTTTGTTTTCCTCATTCCATATCAAAGTGGCTTATCTTGTATTAGTCTCCAATCTGAAACTATCACATTTTTCATGATAAAATTTGGTGCATGGCAATGATTTAATGTGATGAATGTTGGTTAAGGGATGAGAATTTAATATAAATGGACATTCTTATCATATGACCTGTTAGTATATCGTCAGAGAACAAAACAAAACTAGATTAGATCAGAGACTTAGATTAGACTAGATCATAGACCATTCAGGTTCGTACTATTTACGAGTAAAATGTATGCATCAAAACTTTCATTTGCTTCGACAGAAAGGTTTCATTTTGTTCTGATGGATGAGTGGTTGAGGATTCAGTGAATCCCTTTCAATAGCAAATTTATGATACAAATCCACTGAATATAGATAATTTGCATTGAAAACATCCAATGTTAAGGAGAGATGAGGGTGCCTCGATGACAAGGCACAGGTCCTGTTTTGTTTGCTGGCCAATTGTGGAGCCTAGCTTTTTTGGCCGGATATTCTTTTTCGCTCAGTGTCTTACGTGAGAGTGTCGTTTATGCTTGTGTGTTTTCCATTTATTGGATTGTTGCAGTATGCGTTACAGTAAAAACATGAATACTGAAAGCAAATATGTTAAGTTTTGAATGATTAAATATGTATTATCTATTTAGCTATATTAATTGCCTATTAATTATATTATTTCATTGAATAATCGCATTGAGATTTGTATATTTAAGTTTTGTATTGTGTAAGTGAATACATATTTGAATGGATGCCAGTTAGAGTGTCGTTACATTATTTTTTGCTTGATTTAGTAATATTTCTTATCCCTTTTTGTGGAACAATGTGTTTTCTTTTAAGTATCACTTTTATTATTCTAAGTTAAACTTTTGACTTTGCTATTATGAATGAAACTTCTTCTTACATATTATGCATAATTATTTAGCTATATAGCATTATGTATACAGTTCACATATGCATGTAATATTTTAAGAATTACATACTGCTATTATTCTTTACATAATATGCAAATACACTGCAGTTACTATAGATGTATGAATGTGCATTTTTGGATGCATTATTATTCCCATGTAGACTGTATTAGTTTCATATTCTTGGAATACTTAATCGAGTCTTTGAAATAGGATATCCATGCTGCAAGTTTTTGAGCTGAAATAGAAATGATTCTTTGATCAGTTTTTTTCAGATTCAGTATATATTAACAAAGAATATTAATTCGAGGGAGTAAAGTCAGTTGTTTCCAGTTATTTAATAAGTTGCTAGTATTTAACTGGGGAATTTATCTTGTGTTGCTAAGAAGTATAAAAATAAATCAATGCACATTAAAATCAGCTGTTATGAATTTTAAATCTTATTGAGTAATTTTTATTAATACAAACATTATTCAATGACAAGATTTATAATTTACCTACAATTTATTTATTTGTATAAACTGATTCATTCGAAAACATTCTTAGAAGGGTCAATGTGTTGTGTGAAAGCATTACCCTATACCCCATTCAGCTGCTGATGCCTCGGATTTATTCATAAATTATGTATACAATTTCTTCTGAAACATTTATACTTCGATTTAATCCAAATGAGTTTCAGCATTTTTATAGAAATGGTTACTATGAAATAGGGAAAAGATTACCTTTGCTTCAGTGAACATTTTTCTGAAGTATGGTGGCATAGGGTTGGTGAACTCTCCTGCCAGAGGTATAGTTAATTCATGAATTTGGGTCTGTTAATTATTATTATTTGTAGCTATGATTAATTCCTCTGCAAACTGACATTCTACTACTGGAAAAATCTGTTAATGCCTCAATATCATTTATGCATTAAGATTACATTTTAAAATTAAACTATTAATTAGTAGATTAGAATTAGAAAACTAAGCTGTTATAACTGCTATTTTTCAGCTTATAATGAGCTTTATTAGCCTGTTAGTGATTCACAATTTCACTAGAAAATAGATATACGGATTTTTTTCCAATTCTTATACTCTTAGCTCAAGTTGAAAATTCCAGATGAAGTACCCCATAATCTGGGAACAGAAAAATGTTACAAATGTTAACCTCCTGTCTATGTCAAGGAAATTCAAACTTTCTAGAAATCATGCAAGCTTAATGACATACAATCATAGGAATAAGGAATATAAGGAAACATGTCAATAACTTTGCAATAAATTAGATTCAGCTTTTATATCTGCAGTAAGGAAGACATAAATACTGTATACGCCAGCATTAACCTTTTAAGCCTAAAAAAATCTCTCTTAAATCAGGGGTTGACTTGTATGCCAACATAAAATATAATCCTTTATCACAGAGGGGTAAATAGGTGATACTGCCTACTTTACCCTCGTAAACTCTCGCAACTCACCACAATTATTTGTTTCTGAAACAAATTTTTGGCATGTCTAATTAAGGTAGATATCATTTAAAACAAATTTCATCACAAAATTCAGTCGTGACCGAAAGTATGTTAGGTTATGACTTGTTTTCTTAATAAAAGAGTTAAATTAATAAAACATTTTCATATCTTTCAAATAAATTTGACATATATTTATTCGATGAAGAAGAAGATTATTGTACTTTTTCCACAGTAAAAGTTTATTAAAAACAAATAAAAATACACGAGTAGTTTCAGCAATTGATCGCCATCATCAAGTGATGAAACTAGTCGTGTATTTTTATTTTTATTTGTTTTTAATAAACTTTTACTGTGGAAAAAGTACAATAATCTTCTTCTTCATCATGACGTATTTCCACAAGACATCGCCAGCGATTGTGAATATATTTATTCTTTGAAAATTATATTCATTTCTTCACATGTATTTTTATTTTCCAAATATAAATATCTATTTCGATTTAATCTTTTTACAAATGAAGATCAATAAGCAAATCATGGTTTGTTTTTGTGTATATAATCCTTATGATTTGACTTAGCCTTAGGAGTTAGTGGAAGTTGTTTTAGCAGTGTTGTGAATTGATATTACCACGCTATATTACCATTATTTCTATAATACATTTTTAATACTATTGTGTTTCTGTTTTGTAACAAGTTTTTATTTGTGCAGCCTGAGTGATACCAATGAAAGACACTTGTGTAATAGCGAAGCAGAGGATAGAAGTTGACATGGAAGCTGAAAGAAACAATTGTAGCGTCTTAATCTTATGCGGTAAATATTCCTTAAGCTATCGTACATTTATGGATACCATAGTTTTTCTTCCCATAAAATAGAGCTGGGGAAGTGGTATTGACTTATTTTTGGGTCGAACTTTACGCTGAACATTGGCTAAAACCTGAAATTCACCTCAAAATTTTAGGGGTTAACTTATAATTAGGGGTTGACACCTGGTTGACTTATACGCCAGTATATACGGTAATTCTATTCCTATCTTCCACTCTGGTGGAGCCATATTGAAAAATATGGAGACAAAATTGTTTTCAGGTACAAGTACTTAATACATAAATCATTTGGTAGAATTTATCTTTCAGAAGAGCATTTTTACATCTGAAAATATAAATTCCATATAATCATTTAGTTACATGTTATCACAACAGCATCTTCTCTATGATTTTATCATGCACAATATTCTTTATCAGAATTCTCTGCCTATGCTTAACAACCTTCATCGTGCATTTCTGTGTTAACGCATGCTTTGCTGCTCACTGAAAAAAATTGCTTTATTAGTTTACCTCTAAATTTAAGTGAAGAGAAAATTACTTTTTGAAGCCCCCTTCATTTTTGAGGCATGCACCGAGCAGGATATTCAGGCACAGTCAAAACCAAACTAAATGGCACTGTTACATTTATTTAGGATT
The DNA here is from genome assembly GCA_947579665.1 of Sympetrum striolatum. Lineage (NCBI taxonomy): Eukaryota > Metazoa > Arthropoda > Insecta > Odonata > Libellulidae > Sympetrum > Sympetrum striolatum. The sequence goes on from OX388350.1 coordinate 16,409,295, forward strand.
AATTGCTCTGCTAGCAATTCTCCAGCAATTTTCCCCCTTACCGAAGAGTTTGTAATTCTTCCTATAGGCGGTGGCTCTTTCTTAGTATTACAAGTTAGCGCTACTCCCAGCTCTAGTCTGCTAGAATTTTTTTTAGCTTCTGATTTCTACACAATTTCATTGTTAAATCTTGCCATTGTTCTCCTCTTTAATGGTTTTTCTCTTTTATGGTATAAGATCATTGGAAACTCACTGATTTTAAATACAAAATTGTATTTCCTTGATTCTCCCTTTTTTATCATTCTGAATGGTGCGGTACTTTCACTTGCTCTGAGTGGTTGAGGTGTGCAGCCCAGTACACAGAAACAGTACACAGACACAGTACACAGAGTTTCAACAAAATTGTAGACATCTGAGGGAAAGAGAGTGGCGCAAGAAGAAGAAGGGGTTCTTCTGCATGTCCCATCTTTGGCAGCCTAACAGTTTTCTTGCTGAAAATTGGAAGATAATAATTAAATGTCACAAAAATAGGTGTAGATGGAGCAAGAATAGTTTTTAATGGATTCCAGTAGGTATGAAAAGATATTTTTCATGATTTTTGTACATCAAGCTATAAAAACATGTGAAATAAAACCCTTTGTATGAAACCCTTGCATTGTGCACTACCGTATTATCAGATCACCAACCATCACTGATCTCTCTTCTTGCCAATGATATTGGTTATCCTAAATCCCTCCTCTCAAAGTATGTACAATCTTACCATTACTTATGTAATACCATTGAGTAATATGTTGATTTTGAACAGCATTGTTCATCATGGTTTATATTTATTTAAATTTATGAAGAAAACTATAGTGGTATAATAAAGTGTTATTTTCAGCAAGAAGTACCCTTTACTGCTCTCAATATATAAAATGCTATAATATGTATTACCTAAATAAAATGGAGCACTGGTTGAGAATCTCAGATCTAATTGAAACTGCAGTGGAAAGTCATGTTGACATTATTCTAGGGATAAACTATTTAACTGCAAGTGTGACGTATTCTAAAAAGAAATCAACCATCTCAAAACAATTATTCAAAGCTTGGATGTCATTGGTTATGCCTTTCATTCACCATTTATTAATCTGAACTTATTTTATTCTTCTCCATGCAAAGAAGAAGTAGTGATTACGTATTTTTAAAATAAATGTAGATGATAGAGGAGCATAACAACCCATAGGCTAAATCAGAATACTTGCATAGGAGTTAAAACAAGTTCATCCTGTTGACTCCTACACTACCCTATTGTCTTTCTAAAGCTCTTTCAGAACAACAACAGAATAATTCAGATAGCTTACACTTCTGAATGGTTGTGTATTGGAGATATCATGCTGAAGCAAGGTTACCTTTCATTTTAAGATGAATAAATCATAACATTTTAAGTAATATCTCTTTTAATCCTTCAAGAAAAAGTTAATTTAGGAGTAAGTTACAGTTTCCCTCAAATCACTAGATGGACTCACAATTTCTGAAATTTTATTTTTAGAGAATAAACCCTTAAAGCTATAGATTCTCACTCTATTCTCCTCCTTCCAACCTCAATTACTAGATGAATAAGCTTACATCTATCGTTGTTTGCACTACCTTTTCGTGGGAGGTAGAGCGAGTTCTTCCTCGCTCATAGTAGTTGAAGTTGATAACAATATAACAAACTTTAAGTTGAAATTCACAATTTATTGCTTAATACAGATGAAATAATATGGGCGAATCCTCGACCATCTTCAACAAGATTCTGCCGACCGATTCGCCTTCAGTGGATAAAAGAGACGAAGACAATTATTCAGGCGGAAGAAAGATATCTGCAGAAGGAGATAGAAAAATTAACGCCGGTAAATGTGGGCTTCTATCGAATTAAATTCGCTTTGCTGCTCCAATAAGAAAACCAAGGAATATGGACGAAGAAGTGAAGGAGCTCCTGAGCATGAGCAATGAAGAAGAGAGCGTGTCGAGAAGAAGATTCCTCTGATGATGACTCTATTTAAGGCATACGGTAAGACTCATTAATTTAAATGCACTTATGCTTAAAACATCAGAAGCCTATTTTATACAAAAAATTTATGAATCTCAATATTAACGAAAATATGTCAATGGAGGCATGTACAGACAAACCTTTATAGAACATTACAGAGAGAGATTATTTTCTTCATATCATTAGGATTTTCTAAAGTAATTCTATCCTGAAATGTGTATAGAGTATTAATTCATTGTTATAAGCCACTATAAACGCTGTTCAGAATCGTTTTTATCCGCATATCCTCTCAAAACCGAGGTCGTCTCAGATAGAGGCGCTCCGCCGCACGGACATAGCTATTGCATCGCCATCGAAAAGTCGCATTATTTATCGGCGGCGCAAATTGTCGCAGGATTTTATTTCAGATTCTTCTTCAGAAAACTTCAAAAAACATTTTGGTATGAATAACTCCGCGTACACCGCGCTTATTCACTGCTATTTTCCTCACTTTAGGTGGAAATTTGCCATAAAATAAGGGTTCGCCATTTTGTTGTATAAATAATGCAAATATTCAACTGTGATTATTCAAACCCAGTATTATGAAGCATGAAGATTAGGTTTATAATACTACATCGTTTTTTACCCGATGATTTAGCTCATTTTAGTTCAGGATTGGCTTGAAATGGAAGAATTTTGAGAAAACTCGAGGACCGGCATTTTTCGTAAAATTTGGTCAACTTTGACCCCCTGTAGAATTGTAACGCGTGGGAACCAACGCAAATGATTTCACAGTTATATGCAGAATTTATTCAAGAACGATTATGCAAAGTTTCACAGTCCGCACTCAAAAAAAGCAATTTTTTATTTTTGGCCAACTTTTTTCGATTCTAGCCCACTGTGCGGCGGTACTATCTAGGACTGAACTTGACGGCGGTACTATCTAGGACTGAACTTGACGGTGGTACCATCTAGGACTGAATTTGACGGCGGTACCATCTAGGACTGAACTTGACGGCGGTAGCATCTAGGACTGAATTTGACGGCGGTACCATCTAGGACTGAATTTGACGGCGGTACCATGTAGGTTTGAACTTGACGGCGATACCATCTAGGACAGAACTTGACGGCGATACCATCTAGGACTGAAATTGATGGCGGTTCCTTCTAGGACTGAAATTGATGGCGGTACCATCTAGGACTGAATTTGACGGCGGTACCATGTAGGTTTGAACTTGACGGCGATACCATCTAGGACAGAACTTGACGGCGATACCATCTAGGACTGAAATTGATGGCGGTACCTTCTAGGACTGAACTTGACGGCGATACCATCTAGGACTGAAATTGATGGCGGTACCATCTAGGACTGAATTTGACGGCGGTACCATCTAGGACTAAATTTGACGGCGGTACCATGTAGGTTTGAACTTGACGGCGATACCATCTAGGACAGAACTTGACGGCGATACCATCTAGGACTGAAATTGATGGCGGTACCTTCTAGGACTGAAATTGATGGCGGTACCATCTAGGACTGAATTTGACGGCGGTACCATGTAGGTTTGAACTTGACGGCGATACCATCTAGGACAGAACTTGACGGCGATACCATCTAGGACTGAAATTGATGGCGGTACCTTCTAGGACTGAACTTGACGGCGATACCATCTAGGACTGAAATTGATGGCGGTACCATCTAGGACTGAATTTGACGGCGTTACCATCTAGGACTGAATTTGACGGCGGTACCATGTAGGTTTGAACTTGACGGCGATACCATCATGGACAGAACTTGACGTCGATACCATCTAGGACTGAAATTGATGGCGGTACCTTCTAGGACTGAAATTGATGGCGGTACCATCTAGGACTGAATTTGACGGCGATACCATCTAGGACTGAAATTGATGGCGGTACCTTCTAGGACTGAACTTGACGGCGATACCATCTAGGACTGAAATTGATGGCGGTACCATCTAGGACTGAAATTGATGGCGGTACCTTCTAGGACTGAACTTGACGGCGATACCATCTAGGACTGAAATTGATGGCGGTACCTTCTAGGACTGAACTTGACGGCGATACCATCTAGGACTGAAATTGATGGCGGTACCTTCTAGGACTGAACTTAACGGCGATACCATCTAGGACTGAACTTGACGGCGATACCATCTAGGACTGAAATTGATGGCGGTACCTTCTAGGACTGAACTTGACGGCGATACCATCTAGGACTGAAATTGATGGCGGTACCTTCTAGGACTGAACTTGACGGCGATACCATCTAGGACTGAACTTGACGGCGATACCATCTAGGACTGAAATTGATGGCGGTACCTTCTAGGACTGAACTTGACGGCGATACCATCTAGGACTGAAATTGATGGCGGTACCTTCTAGGACTGAACTTGACGGCGATACCATCTAGGACTGAAATTGATGGCGGTACCTTCTAGGACTGAACTTGACGGCGATACCATCTAGGACTGAACTTGACGGCGATACCATCTAGGACTGAAATTGATGGCGGTACCTTCTAGGACTGAACTTGACGGCGGTACTATCTAGGACTGAACTTGACGGTGGTACCATGTAGGACTGAATTTGACGGCGGTACCATCTAGGACTGAATTTGACGGCGGTACCATCTAGGACTGAACTTGACGGCGGCACCATCTAGGACTGAATTTGACGGCGGTACCATCTAGGACTGAATTTGACGGCGGTACCATGTAGGTTTGAACTTGACGGCGGTACCTTCTAGGACTGAACTTGACGGCGATACCATCTAGGACTGAAATTGATGGCGGTACCTTCTAGGACTGAACTTGACGGCGATACCATCTAGGACTGAAATTGATGGCGGTACCTTCTAGGACTGAACTTGACGGCGATACCATCTAGGACTGAAATTGATGGCGGTACCTTCTAGGACTGAACTTGACGGCGATACCATCTAGGACTGAAATTGATGGCGGTACCTTCTAGGACTGAACTTGACGGCGATACCATCTAGGACTGAACTTGACGGCGATACCATCTAGGACTGAAATTGATGGCGGTACCTTCTAGGACTGAACTTGACGGCGATACCATCTAGGACTGAAATTGATGGCGGTACCATCTAGGACTGAATTTGACGGCGGTACCATGTAGGTCTGAACTTGACGGTGGTATCATCAATGACTTAATATGACGGTGGTACCATCTAGGACTGAACTTGACGGCCGTACCATGTAGGACTAGTGGGCGAGAAATGGTGCGCATTTTGCCATTTTCTTATTAATTTGTTTTTGTAATTGTATGCGGAAGCGAGAGCACTGCTCTCACTTCTATTCCAGCAGCTGGTGAGCGCGGACGCTTCCTTTTTGTCAATAAAATCCAGCAAATATCATTTAATCTACTACTTTCAATACATTTTTTGGTCCTTCGGGCCGGATAAGGGATTCCTTCATCCGGATATCTATCATTTTCCGAATCTTAATTCATTCGGACATCGGCGATCCAATGCCGAATCATCACCGAACAATCATCGTTGACTTATCCGCGGAGCTACGTTGGACATCGCTGGATTCATCGCATCCTTCCGAAGAATCATCGGATTATCAAAGAAGTCTCAATCTAGGTCTATCTAGCACTCCACCTATGTGAAGTCGACTCTGTAGACCACGTTGTAACATATCCATTATCAAGCCACTCATCAGGTATCATGAATTGTAAGAAGTTTACATCTTTAAATATCTTCCACTTAAATATCGGAGCAAGTGAGTAAATCTACATTTTTTTAAATCTCTAAATTGAGTAGTTATCGTGGAATGATATATCTCTTATCAAAATGGAATCATTTTTTGAAAGGCATAAGTCTTATCTGTGGAAGATCAGTAATTCTTTCATTAATTTTAGAAAAGAAGGTGCTGCCAATATGAACAGAGGCTCATGTAAGGTTCGAATGGAAAGTGTCGATAATTACTGGCAGAAAATCGTAAGTACGCACGATCAAATTTTGGAAAGTGAGAGTGTGGATCTTAAACATGAATATTTTGTATCGGAATTTTTAGATTCTGCCGAAGAGATATATTTTCAACGTAAAGGGGAATTTGAAGAATTTCTATTTAATTTCTCTGATAAACCTACATCTGGAAGTAAAGAGCCTAGCAGTATTGCCGTCGATCAACTAGTTAAATTATCGGTTCCAGAATTGCCGAAATTTGGTGGTAATTTTCGTGAATGGGAGACCTTTCGAGATCTTTTCACATCTATGATCATAAAACGGACGGATATTTCAAACGTTCGGAAATTTCAATACCTCAAGGGTTGCCTATACGGAGAAGCATCAGATCTAATTCGTACCATTCCTATTACTGAGGATAACTTTGCTCTTGCATGGAGTGCGATTCAAACTTATTACGAAAATACAAGGAGACTAACGAGTGCACATCTAGCTACCCTACTTTAGATTTAAAACCAATGCGGAATGAAAGTTCATCAGAATTGCGCCGAATCTATTCCACCACAGTTAATTCGCTACTCGCGCTTGAAGTCTTGAAACGCCCCGTAAGTCAATGGGATGACATAATAGTGTTTCTTTTAGAAAAGAGACTTGACCCCGAAACTAGACGGGCCTGGGAAATGAAAATAGAAGGCACTAAGATACCTCCTAATTATGAAACGTTAAAAGAGTTTTTAAGAACTAAAATCACGACTTTAGATACTATTGAAAATTCCAGTTCCGGATGGCTACCGAATCGTTAAGGCACACAAAACCAAGGAAAAAATCGTAACGTCATGGGACGATCGAATGCCAATGTAGGAAGTTTCCATTTAACCAGTCATCAAGGATTGAGCACGCCGGTATGCGTCCTGTGCGGTCGGGCGCATTGGTTAGCGTTTTGAAATATTTTCAAGGCGAAATCTAATCAGCTACGTAATGAATTTGTGAAATCGAGGAATATTTGCTCAAACTGTTTTGGCAATCACATACTCAAAAACTGCATATCAAAAAAGAGATCCCACAAATGCCATCGAAAGCATCACACTTTAATTCATTCAGAGTTACCCAATTCTGAGTTGCCTAAAGAAAGGGATAACTCCGATAGCGGTAAAGAATCAGCAGTTATTGTTGACGCTTCTGTAAATACTTCAGCTAATTTAACAAATTGTATTAAACCCTGTTTTACTTTCCACGGCTTGGGTTATGGAAATTCAGTGTTTGCTCGGGCACTAATTGATCAGTGCGCTCAATCGAGTTTTATCTCTGAATCTGTATGCCAAAGACTTAGATTAACTAAGAAATCAACATCAGTTACCTTAAGTGGACTTGGTAGTATGGACATCATATGACCTGCAAAGGAATTGTTGACATTACTATCAAACAAAGATTTACTTCGTCATTTAGCTGTCACACAGAGGCACTTGTGGTTTCAAAAAAGACATCATATGAACCGATAATACCGAAGATACAATCGGTATCATGCAACCCCCCTGCTACGTCGGTCGATCCGATAATGACCGTAAGTTAAGAGAAATAGATGCTAGGACGAATCGTTTTAGAGATTGATTCTTTCCGCGAACAGTACGTGACAATAACCGAATAAGGAAGTAATTTAGATTCGACTGGTGTTTACACCCCCTGCCACACGCCGAAAGGCGGCTTGTAGGGTATTAATGTAGATGTAGATGTAGATGATAATTAACTCAAACAATAATGATTGGTCTTATTTAAAGGAATTGGCGCTTGCTGATCGCCATTATAATAAGGCTGGATCCATCGATCTACTACTTGGCGCATCTTTCCATGCTCGGATCGTCGAAGGCAGAATCATCAAAGGAGCACCAAATCAACCGATCGCCATGGACACGGCTCTTGGCTGGATTATATCTGGTGAGACAAGCATTGATATTACTCCCTCTTTAATATCAATTTATTATACCTTAACAGAGATGTCGTTAGATTCGCTTCTTGAACGCTTTTGGCAACAAGAGGAAGTGACTTCTAAAATAGTACCACTAACGCCTGATAAACAGGCCTGAGAGAATCATTTCATTGCAACACATTTCCGAAATAAGGACGGACGTTATGTTGTGAGTCTTCCAGTCATTCCTGAAAAGATGAAATATTTAAAAGGTTCTTATTTTTCTGCAGTAAAAATGTTAAATAAAATGGAAAATAAATTTAATATTTCTCCAGTTTTATCGTGCTTATCAAGACTTTATGGAAGAATACATTAACTTAGGCCATATGCAATTAATATCTGATAACCAAGTGGAATTAGATAAATATGTTTTTTGCCTCATCATGGCGTATTTAAGGAAAGCACTAGCACGAAATTAAGTGTTGTTTTTAACGGCTCATTTAAAATGAATGCTGGACTTACCCTAAATGATTGCCTTCATACGGAACCGAATCTTCTTAAAGAGATAGTACCTTTGATTACGTCTTGGCGTAAATATAAGTATTCATTTACTGCCGATATAAAAATGATGTACAGGCAAATAATCGTCCATGAAGCTGATAGACACCTTTAAGCAATTGTGTGGAGATCGGATCCTTCCCAAATGATAAGAATTTATCTTTTGAACAACCTTACGTATGGGTTAAGATGCAGCCCGTACATTGCCATTCGAGTTATCAAACAACTGGCACTAGATGAAGCGTTGAGGTTTCCATTGGGTTGTGTCATACTAAGACAAAGAGACTTACATGAATGACGTTTTATCTGGTGGCGATGATCTTCAAACTACCATGGCAAAACAGTGGGAAGTTATCAATTTGTGCAGGGTGGGCGGTTTTTCTTTACGTAAGTGGGTTTCTAATTCGTCTGAATTGCTCCATTGGTTACCCAAAGAATTACAAGCCATTGAGCCTGTGGCGACCGGTGCAGACAGCCTGCGCCCAGCGCCATATTGTAGCGGCCGACGATGGGCATTTGTTTTCGGAGAGCTCCGTGCCCAACGCGCTTGAGATGCTCTCACTCCTATCGTGGCCTCCGCCTAGATAACATTGAAATTCTCTCAGTTTGTAACCTTTACGGCCGCACGCGCCATCTTGTACTGTATATTCAAAGCCAGTTTAATAAAAGGCATATTCTTTCGTCGCAACGCAGTACTAGTGTGTCTCTTTTAGAAAACGTTTATTTACGCGCAACCCACTTCCCAAAAGCCTAAATTGCTCCTCAAGGAAGACTCAGTTTTTGCAGTTCTTGGACTTAGGTGGCATCCTAACGAAGATTATTTTAACACTAGGAGGACGGCAGTTTCGGCCTACCTAGAAGGACGGGAGGTGGTCATTTGACCACCTACTTTTAAAATTCGTAATTAAATACTTTTATGATTTTCAAGGACCTGAATATTGCATAACTTCTAAGTTTGACCATTACACAAATGCTGATAAGGTGTTTTACCTCGTATTTGGTTTAAATTTTGATTAATTAAACAAAATGTTGACCGATGTCCTAAATCTGCAGAATTTCATATTCTAGAATATTTTATCCATTCATACTGGACCAATGAAACTCATATTTTCGGAATAGGTGGAAAAAAGTCCGAATTGTTGATAAAGTCAGTCACGTCACGCCAAGATTGTTTTGCCATCTGACGGAAACCGTATAAAACCACTCGTTCGTGCCTCGGAAAAAACCTCCATCAAATACGATGGCGGAAGAATTTTTCGAATTTCGTCGTGAAAATTTCCAATCTATGGTTTTCGTCAATGCCAAATCGTTCTATAACATTTAAAAAGTCATAAAAAAATTTTTAGCAGGGTTGCCAACATATTAGTTTAATCATTATAAAATGTTCTTCCAATGTTTTTCTCAGGTAAATCTCAAACTGATATCTCAAGTTTACATTCAATCACCTTTCTTGAACAATTAGAATTAATGTCAAGGGTACTAACTTTATAAATCAGGGCTACCAATCGTAAGAACGGATCTCTAAACAGAGAGTCATGCGTTCGCAGAATAAATAACTAAAGGGATATTTTGAGCACAGATTTGTTTCATGTGATTTGTCGAAACTCTTGGGGATCCCGAATAAGTTTATAAACTATAAAGAAGCAGGGTTACTAAACACTTCATCATCTTCACAATGTAAGGTTTGAAATCATAATAAAGCTTCGCTATTGTTCTTATAAATTAATATTTATTCCTTATTAAGTAATGGGTTAACATTTTTAAGATATATGATAAGAGAGAATATCACTTTATGTATCCAAGAGTACATCATTTTTTACTGCAGATTCTGCACATTGCCACTTTTACAGAGCATATTTCACTGTATATTTTCCTACATTTTAGGCACAAATTACTGGATTTGTTATAACATGCAGGTGAGATCTGACGCTTTCTTCTTTTCTGCGGTCTTATTGGCGCACTTGCTTCCCCTGATGAAATTCCCGACATTGCAAAGGAACATGAGGGAGGTGGATCTATAATCCTTATTATTATTATTAGGGGTCTTTATTAGGCGAGATTGAGACTAAAAAGTCTCCTCTTCTATCTAACCTGTAAAGTAAAGCTCTATCTATAATAAGATTCCAATAATTTCTAATACAAGTCTTTGAATTTACTCCTGCCGGCTGAGTTTACGCCCAGTGGTTTCTTTGAATAGAACCCAGCTATTTATTGAGGCCAGGTCCAATATGTTAAAAAATACATGCACTGGCCATCTCCTTGCAGCCGAATGAGTTGAATATTTCCGGCACATGCTATCCATTATATCTACTCCTACTTTGTTGCAGCTGTAAAACGAAACTGTATCCGGTTTCTTTTCCTGAGTCAGAAATCATCACGTCCTGATGCATTGTACTGATTAAAAGCAAGTTTTTATATTTTTTGCTTGGTAATTTGTCAAGCTATGGCCTAGTCTATTTTTGTAAACTGTAGTTGAGTACATTTCATCGCTGCGATGAACCGAAGGAGGTAATTCTCTTCTATTTTTTCTTATCGTTCCAACCAGTGAGATTTTGTTCTTTTTTAGTTTTTCAGCGAGGCTGATTGAAGAGAAGTAATTGTTGCAAGTTATGTTGATACCGGAGTTTTTGAACGGCTCTGCCAACCATAGCACAACATATTCTCCAAGAGACTGCCTTGATCCCCTAGCATCATCTTTTCCACAATAAGGAAATGCATTTAGGCAATATTTAGACTTCACGTCTGCTAATACACAGTACTTGATCCCAAACTTATCTGGCTTATTCGGCATGTATTGGATGAATGGGCATCGGCACTTCGTAGGATATAATTGTTCATCGGCCGTAACACTCTCGCCAGAGTTGTAGCAGACTCGGGAGTTAGTTATAAATGTATTCCAAGGCTCAGAACCTAAAGCAAATTTTTCTTCTCTCAGAGCTTGACTCCGAGTTTATCTGTGATCAAACCGTAAATGTTTCATTATGCTTACGAATCGATCCTTATTCTTACTGCTGGAGAATATTTTAGATCTCTATGAGTAGATACAAAAAGTCTATCCTAGTGCGTTTCAAGGTCATTCTACTAAAAACAATGTTTAAAAGCAATTCCCGCGCTCCCTCGCGCGTCACCGCTTGCCCCGCCGCTTACCCCCGCCCGCTAGTACTTTCCCCGCCGCATTTTTAGAGAGAATTATGAAAATGTTCACACTTCTTTAAAAATTAATTATCAATTGATTAACTTAAATGCTAGAATTGCTTATTTAAGAATTGCATGTTTCCAAAATATTCTTTTTTATTTCCTTGTCGTAATCTTTAATTTTCCTTCTTATAAAATTTCATCAAAAGTTTTCCAAAATTTTATTCGTATCAGCTTGAAAATATTATTTACTAGGGCTAGTAATGCTTACATAGGTTTTAACGGACACTTTTTAGTTGAAAATATTTTCAATACTAGTTTTTGCATCCTCCAACTCACCACTTTCAGATTCACAAAAATCTGATGTGGCCAGCACATGACTTTCTCCATACATAGAAGATGTAAATATTTATCTACGGCAGTAATTTCGAACTCTATATTCCATCTAAACTTGGAAGATGAGTGATTAATATATATATATATTATTATCTTTGACGCCAAAAACATTATAAATAATGTTTTTGGCGTCAATCATGTCCCGAAAAACATTATAAATAATGTTTTTCGGGACATGATCGATGAAATTGGCCTTTCGCCCATAGAGCCCAGAGCGCCCACAAAGTACATAATGAGCAACTTCCGGTTTATCAGTATTTCATGATTAACTCCTACACAATCAGTGATACAAAAATATGTTTAGAACAAAAGTTATAGTAAATTACATTTTCTAAAACTTTTATAAATAATAGTACATACCTAAATATCATATTTATGAAGATATTTTGAAAACCGGAAATGAGCTTTGAAGAATGAAGCTCGACTTCCGGTTGACCGATTTACTCCAAAAACTAATCAACTCTAAAACAATTAACCAAAATACTATATATGAAATTTGGTGATGATACAACGAATGGTTTTTCTGTTAGAGCGCCCACAAAGTACATAACAGCTACTTCCGGTTTATCGGTATTTCACGAATAACTCCTAATCAACCGGTGATACAAAAATATGTTAAATACAAAAGTTATAGTAAATTACTTTATCTAAAACTTTTATAAGTAACACAATACACGTATATATCATAGTTATGGAGATATTTTGAAAACCGGAATTGAGCTTTAATGAATGAAGTTAACTTAATGAAGTTACTTCCGGTCAACCGATTTACTCCAAAAACTAATCAACTCTGACAGCACACAACACAGTACTATATATAAAGTTTGGTATTGATACGACCAATAGTTTTCACGTTGGAGCGCCCACAATCACAGACACACATACATACACTCACATACACACAGACATCATTCCGAAAATGGTTAAAACGTGTTCTAGGGACCCCAAAACATGTATTTCCGTTAAAATCTCGAAGTCGAATTTTTTCATGAAAACAATACTTTCTCTTTACTTCGTATATGGAGAAAGTAAAAATTGTCAATTTATCTACTCTGTTTAAAATATTTTTTGCATTTTCACAAGAGTACGCGGACTTATTGGTATGAATTTTAGAATACTTGAAAGTAATTTTGCATTTTATCAATCAGCAAGGTTATGAAAACCTAGAAAAAATTCTGAATTACTAGAGATAGTACGCTCATTTTATGTTGGTAATTTGTGAACAGTTCTTCTGAATTATTTAACTCATTTTTAAAAATTCACGCAAGTGCAAAGATGATGGATCTCGGGCTCTTATAGATAAACTTATTCACCGATAGAAATGATTAAGTGGAATAAGGGATTCTCTTTTGAAATAATCTTTCAACACGCACGCGCTCCTAGAATCCGCTGATTATGCAGTACTTGTAACTTCTGCTGACCAAAGACGATATCAAATGCTCTCCTCGAAACAAAATCTCATGAAAATTATGTAAAAGAATACCTTATAATGAGTTGGTGAGAAAATTTACCTAGGGGATGAGTTAGAGTAAGGAAACTAGGGGTAGCGTTTATACCCCCCTAACGCGTTGAAATTATGCTTGAATAGGAAGAAACGTTTGTAATGAAGCGGTAGTGGGGGTAAATAATTTAAATAGAACTAAATGAGGGGAACTTTCTCATTTACTCCTACGCTTCGTCATTGAAGACTTGGTGTGTCTTTGCTTCATTCTTCCGTTTCAAGGTTTTGGAGTTATTCTTCCTGTTTGGAATTATTTCCTCTAAGAAGAAATACAGTAAAGTATTAACAGTTTAAACAGAAATCTGAGTAAGTATCAGTTTATTCACTTTTAAGTTATTCCCTAGTATTATTTTTTAACAATTTTTTCATAACTTTTAGGATGGAGTACAGTCAGTTTAACCCTCAAGTAGGCGGTGACCATTCGATCGTTGAGATTGACAGGGCTATAAAGGGTCGACTGAAAACCTACTGGGTGGTGAGTGAAGCGCATAAAGACCTTATATCATTTCTAAATTATACTTCCGATCTTTTAATTCCGAGGATAAGGGATGAGCTAAGTAATTCTGCCCTTAAAATTAATATTGTGGTTAAGGCAAACTTTGAGAGTGGTGAGGAGACGATAGAACGAGCATTTAAAACGAGAAACGTTAGGGTTTTGCTAGCCGATGACGTTGGGGAAATTTTTGAAAGTTTACTTGGAAAATTACTTAAGGAAAAATCCGAGATGCAGGTGAAGGGATCAGGGTGGGCGCTGAGTAAAATCTTGGGTTTAGAATTCCGAATTAATCGTTACACTCCGTTACGCGGATCAACTTTTATTGAGTTACCATCCAAGATCGCAAGCAGAAAATCTGTTGTAAATGTTAGGAATGACGATCAGTTTTGTTTTAAATACGCGGTTTGGGGAAAGAACATACATAAAGACCCTCAAGGAGTCTACAAATATAATACGGATGAATTCGACAATGGGTACGATTGAGAATGTATTGAATACCCAGTCAAACTCTCCAATATTCCTAAATTCGAGCGATCAAATAAAATTTCTATTAACGTTTTCAGGCTAGACGAAAAAAACAATGTCTATCCAATAAAAATTGTAAATACCGAGCTCGCAGATCATCGTGACCTATTATATATTACAAATGACAACACGGCTCATTATTGCTGGATTAAAAACTTTGAGAGTCTAATCCATCTTCAGATAACAAAAATGTCGTAGAATTTACAATTGCAAACGATGCTTCATGCATTATCATGACGAAAAAAATTAGAGACGCATACAGCGAACTGTAATAGTAAAAAACCCGCGAGAATTGAGCTTCCTATCGAGGGGGACAAGATATTAAAATTTACCAAACTCGGGCATTCATTTCTAGTTCCTTATGTAATATATGCAGACTTTGAATGTATTCTCCAAGGTTACAGCACTTGTGAATCTTTACCTAACGCATCCTACACGCACGCTATTCAGAAACACGAAGCATTCAGCTTTTGCTATGTTCTCATAACGCCCAATGGATGTGAGACACCACAGCTTTACCGAGGTCCCAATACCGCACAGATCTTTATGCAGAAAATGAAAGAGGAAGCAGAGAGAGTATTCAAGTTGTATAAAAACGTTGTACCAATGGAATCGCTTAGCCCGGAAGAAGAGACAAATTTTAAGAATGCGTTGTCTTGTCATATTTGTGGTAAAGAGTTGAAGTCAGATGCCGTTAGAGATCACGATCACTTGATAGGTAAGTATCGAGGGCCCGCACATTCTTTTTGCAACCTGCAGTACAAAATGCCAAATTTTCTACCTGTGTTTATTCATAATCTTTCATCGTATGACGGTCATTTCTTGGTTTGGGAGTTAGACTATGATGACAAAAAAATTAATGTGATTCCGAACACCAAGGAAAAGTATATTTCTTTCGCAATGTCAATCGAAAATAATTTCACCATTAGATTTTTCGACACATGTCGATTCATGCCAGCGTCATTAGCTTCACTGGTAACAAATTTAAAAACATTTAAATATACTAGCGAGGTATTCGGTGAGAAAACGAACCTAGTCACACGTAAGGGGGTCTACCCATATGATTACACAAACTCAATCGAAAAACTTGAGGAAACATCACTTCCGGAGAAGGGAAATTTCTACAAAAGATTCCCACACATTTTTTGCATGTTTGTAGTCTTTCTCAGACACATGCTCGTCCGCTAATCTGTTGTAAATCAAATCTGTGTTCGCATATTTTAATATCGTAACAAAGAGCAGCTCAATAGATATATTTGAATGATTTTCTTTTTGAATTTAGTAACCCTGCTTCGTGAAGTTGTTAGTCTGGATGTAGGTTAAGAATGGTTTATTAATAAAAAAAGTTATAATACCATTTGTAGGACCCAAGTTTAACACGATTCAAAAACGTAATTTTAAATTATACTTTTACAGGTTGGTGACAGTGATAAGGATTAATTTTACGATAATGCAAATATTACTAATCGTATGTCATAGTCGAAAACTGCTAAACTGGAAGTTTAATAAAAAAATCGAAAAATTATTTATGCGCTATATTTTGACTTTTTTTCTAAAGGAATGAAATTAATCTTCATTATTTTCCTACGGCATTTGAAACATAGAGTGACTTCGTTATTAAAAATCAATATAATAAACCCTTTTAACACACTCCAAAAGTTTGAAACTGTTAGGTTACTTATAAATAGGAAAAATATCAAAGTTAATGCAATATTGGAAAATAAATGTTTAAACATTTCTTTTTTATTATTATAAATAGAAAAAGATATTTAGTTAAAAAAGTTTACATTAATTTTTTTAACCCGCCTTCCTAGGTAAAGTAGACTTTTGCTAAATATAGTATAAGTATGATACTGAATTATATCTCAACTTATGGTAATGTTACAGTTTACTTAGGGATATTTTTCTTTTTCAGATAAAAAAAAGTTCACATTATATCTGGAGATGCAGCATTAATGTCAATGTTTAATAACGAAAGTACCAATATTCCTCGAGAGATGGCAATAGTGTCGAAGTTTATAAACAAAAGTTCCAATTTCCCTCAAGAGATGGCATTAGTGTCGAAGTGTATTATATAGTACATTTAATGTATCGAATGTCAATTCAATTATGGCTATCGATCTCGGTATGGACAATACACGGAGATCGTGACAATTTGACTTTATTTGAGATTTGACAATAGAGAAAAAAGATATAAAGATTCCCTAGATAGAAAGAGGAGGTATAATATTAATATATTAATAATCGCTTCTTGTCTGGCAATGGCGTATGACTTAGTGGGAGCATCAGAGACGATAACAGGAATGAGGGATGTCGGTGTGTTCTTTTTTACACACCACTTCCGGATTATAAAGCTGATACATTAAATGTAAAAATGATCATCAAAAAAATTGCGCATTGCTGGAAAAAATTACTCATGTATAAAGGGTAGATTATGATACAATTTGATGTAAATATCATTGCCGCAAGTTGCAATGTATTGGAGAAATTAGATGATTAAATACAATGTGACGTCACAATTCTGCAATTCTGCTGGTTGCGTACTCAATTTTCGTTTTGCATCACTGCAAGTCCAATTGGAAAGACTTGGAAGAAATAAATAAATAGGAAGTTAGTGCATAAATTTGACTACAAACTGTATTAAAAACCATGTTTCTACGTAGCAAAGTTACGAAGAAAAAAAATAATATAGTTCTCCATCGCTGAAGTACGCATTTGATAACATCGACATCATTCATGCGTTTCCTTTTTTTAATTAAAAAAGTTATTTGTATTAAATTACTTACTTTTATCAATTAATTGTTATATTGTTTATTGATATTGTATTAATTATTGATATTTTTTTAAGTAAAAGTCTCGAAAAAGATTCGATTCCCATGAATACATCGAAAATGGCAAAGGTCTATTTACTGATCGAACTTTTTAAATTAAACTTTTACATTAACGCTATATTTTAAAACTTATGAGGAAAATTGGAAATTTTGTTTATAAATTTCGCCACTATTGCCATCTCTTGAGGAAAATTGGAACTTTTGTTTATAAACTTCGCCACTAATGCCATCTCTTGAGGAAAATTGGAACTTTTGTTTTTGAATAAATCACCACATTGGTGCACCCATCCTTATTTGAACATCTTTCGTTATTTCACTATATCATCAGCAGCTTTCTTAGGAATGACTTCATCCGTTGCTTTTAAAATTACCTCCTCTTCTAAGAAACAAAAAATCATTTACATCAGATGAAATTTTCTCGTAGGCTTACATTTAAGTCTGATTTTGTTATTTATGTATTATCCAAGTATTCAATTAAATGAGTCACATACCAGAGAGTACAAATTCGGCTGCATTAAAATATTCTGTACACTTTTGATTATAGTTGATATTATAATTGAATTTGCAGAAATCAAGTTATATACCAAGGTGGAAAAAATGAAGACGTCAACTTACAATTATTTAGACTAAGTGATAGGTGGTTTAACCAGCAGAGAGATGATACAAAACCCAGTCTTACTCACTGAGTGTTCAAAGGAAACAAAAATTTTCCACGAATTGAAATTTTGAATCGGCATTGCATAACCAGATATGAGATTCGTGGGATTCTATCACAAGAGAAAAAAATGGTTGCATCGAAAAGGAAGCTGAAGAATTTAAGTCACAGTTTTATAAGTTTCTCAAATTTATTACAAGTCATCAAGTCACAGTTACGATAAATATGTGTGTAACTTGCACGCACAATACCTTTCAGCTGACTGATTTGCTTCCGAAATGGTATATTATTAATAATATCATCGAAAATTAATTTTTACTGATATCTTGTATTGCTCCAATACTTTTACAAATTTCTACGGAAACCCGGTTATTGAATTATTTTCGTAACTATACAGCAAATTTATTGTAGGATACAGCAAATTCACGGGGAGACCGGGGCTAGTTGGCCGAAGGGGCAGGTTGGCCTGAGTGTCTTTTTTAAAAAGACATTTGGGCACAGTTGCGACATCTATAGTGATTTTGGTGGGTTATTAGTTCATCCATGGACCGACGTAATTTCAGGTGTTTTCGAGTTGCCGTTTGCACAGGAGCACGGTTTTTCTTTTTTCGACACTGGTGAGTAAAATTCTGTTCTTGTAAAGTAATCTTCGTAACACGAGTCAATTTCCATCCGATTTCAAAAAACGTGGTACTGCTGGAATGGGTATTCAAAAACCTACAAAATGGTATATCGGTTTCCAGGGTAACCTCACTTTTGTTTTTGTAAACCATGATTTTTCTCGAAAACATTCATTGGGGTAGATTGGCAGCTCCCCCCCCTCGCGACGCCCTTGTTCAAAGATCTGAATGGATATTCATATTTTATTAAAGCTAACAAGGGTAAAAAACTCAAAGATATACTAGTTTGATCTGCGGAGAGAAACCATTTTTTCCCGTGAAACATGAACAATAAAGCCAATAAACACTCAAATTATTCACATCAGGGTTTTTATTTTGAAAACCATACTTCAAAAACATTTACAGTCAATAAAAATTATGCACTTATAATAAATTTATATAATAACAACAGATTTTAAATTCTGTTCGAATAAATCGAAGTCGAATTTAACAAATAAGGTTTATTGCTTATATAACAATGAATGCTTCAAATCGGTGACTGAGTGACGATTGACTGTAAAGTGACTGGTTGCCAAAAGACTACGGCTGGCCGCCGATTGACTGCCATAACTGACTGAAGACTGGAGAATGACTGCCACTGGCGGACTGTTGACTGGCAACTGACGACTGCCGTAAGAATAATGAGAGCAGCAATCTCGCCTGGTGTCGCTTCCAGCAGACGATACAAACAAGAGCGCTCGTTTGCGTGAACAAATTCAGATATAAATAAATTTGTTTATTGAAGTGAAAATAATAGAAGAATAAGAATTTCTTTAAGGAAAAAGGTTAGATTAAAAAACTATTCACATACTATCACAGTATCACATCTCCTAATATGAGCATTTCTCTAGACAAACTGTGCTGTTTAACTGTTTATATCACCATCCTTTGAACAAACCTTGAAAAGCAAGAACGATTTTGACTGGGGCAAACCTCAAACAGAAGTCTTCAATACTTTGAAAGTACAGTTAGCCAAAGAACCAGTACTTGCATTATTTGATCACAACCAGGAGACTTTCATCACAGCTGACGCTTCATCCTATGATGTAGGAGCAGTGTTAAAGCAACGGCAAAGAGATGGAAAGATCCGTCCAATAGTTTATGCCAGCAAATCAATGACTTCACATCAAAAGAACTGGGCTCAGATTGAAAAAGAAGGATATGCTCTTGTTTGGGCATGTGATAGATTCAAGGACTTCATCATTGGTCAAAAAGTCAATCTAGAGACTGATCACATTGGAACCAATCTTCACAACGAAAGAGCTAGATGAAATCGCACCAAAACTGCAAAGAATGAGGTTACACTTAGCAGGATATTCATACAAAATTAGGCACATTCCAGGTAAGGAACTAGGAGCAGCAGATATGCTTTCTAGAAGACCATTGCCAAGATCAGAACCGAACACTGATCTAGATGAGAATATCAATGCATATGTGCATATGATAAGTATTCTTCCAGCCACTGATGCAAGATTAGGTGAAATCATTGTAGCACAAACAAATGATCACATATGCGAGCTTCTTCGAGAATGCAGCAGAAGAGGATGGCCTGAAAAACAGGAATTAACAATGGACCTCAAGCCATATTGGGAATCACGCTCAGATATCACAGAACAAGAAGGTCTAGTTAAGAAAGGTTCTTGTAGTGTCATCCCAAGATCAATGCATCAAGAAATCCTCAGTAAGCTACATGATGGTCATTTTGCAATCGTCAAATATCGTGCGAGAGCACGTGAATCAGTTTGGTGGCCAGGAGTCTCTAAAGAAATAGAAGAATACATCTCAAAATGTTCTAATTGTGTCATGGAGTCTACGAACTTGAATGAACCACTCATACCATCAGAGTTTCCAAAGCGTCCATGGCAAAACGTTGGAATGGATTTGCTCTACTTGGACCACACATGGTATTTGTTGGTAATGGACTATAACTCAAGGTATCCAGAAATTGCAAAGTTGAGTTCACTCAAAGAAGTCAAAGTGATTCTTCATCTTAAATCAATGTTTGTGAGACATGGAACACCAGAACTTGTGTATTGTGACGGGGGTACACATTTCGCACCCTTGTTGACGTTCAGCCAATTTGCTCTGGGATTTGCTCGAGCAATATCAAGTCCAAAGTTCCCACAATGCAATGGTTTTGCTGAAACTGGAGTAAAGCAGGTAAAACGCTGCATGAAAAAGAGCAAAGATCCTTATGTAGCGCTTGAAAGCTATAGGGTGACACCACTCGAGAATGGGTTTTCACCAGCTGAACTGTTGATGGGAAGGAGACTACGTACATCATTGCCAATAGAGTCTTTGTTGTTGGACCCAAAAACTCCTGATCCTAAGGACTTTGCTCAGAAGGAGGAGAAAAGACCTAACAAACAGAAGACATGGTATGAACGTCGTCATGGATTTCGAGATCTCAAAGAATTGGCCATAGGCGATAAAGTTTGGATCACAGACTTGCGCCGAACTGGAATCATAAAAGGGAAAAGTGGTGAACCTCGATCCTACACTGAGAAGCGAACAGTAAGACGAAACTGTTTTCACCTTATTCTATTCCCTGATGAAAATGAGTCCGAGGCTTTGTATCCATTTGAAGATGAGGATAGAGAAGCAGGACCTGAGCCAGTACCAATTGATGAGACGTGACTAGATGGTCAAGACAGCAAACCAGAACAAGACCTGCAAGTTAGGCGAAGTGGTCGAAGGCGAAAGAAATCAGAACGTTTGATAGAACAATGTTGAACTGTCGCCAAACTAACTTAAGAAGGGAGATGTGTTGTTCGTGATATCCGCCAGAAGGTGAGACCTTGTAAGATCGTTGTCTCGTAGTTGTTTAATCGTTGTCATAGTGTAGTTATTCAGTTATGGTAAATAAATGAAATAATAGCAAAACAGCTTCATGATAAATTCTTTTACTATAAATTTTACTATAAATGAAATAATAGCACACAAACATCTTTTATTTAAAATATTTTAAAATAAATATTGATAAAAACTTTCCTCAGTCACAACACATTTATCAACTTTCTCCTTTCTTTGCTCTGATAAAATTTTATGTAGAAGGATCTGAAACAAATAATGAGAGATTATCAAATAAATTGATAGCAGGAATACAACATGATAGTATACAAATCATTGGTTTAAACCTTAATTTATGAATTTAATACTTAGGAAAGAATCCAATATCAAAATAATAAGTACTATATAAATACATAAGTGATTAAAGACAAGATGGGAAAAATAGTCTACAAAGTGATGCCAATTAAAACACATGAATAAAAACACTTATATTCTAACACAAGACTAATTCAGTGGTTTATTCAGAAACATATTTTAGGAATGATAAATTTTACTAATAAAGGTAAGTCTTCTTGCTAAACTAAATAATTATCTACATTATTTCACATTCATATCATAAACTGCACTTAATTTTGAAAATAAATTTACTTTGAATATCTAAAAGAAACAGCAATATAAAAAAAATTGAAGCTTTAGAATTTTACCTTCTAAATGTTTGGTTTTGCGATTCAATTTCTCTAGCACTAATGGCCAACTTCTATTCCCGCACATAGGAATGAGGTCAATGAAGAAAAATGAGAAGGGCAGATATTGTTCTTTTCACACACTCCATCACAATGATTTTAATCAAGACTCATCATTAGGCTTATTACTGTACCTCTCATTGTGATGAATTTTGATTTCTCAGTAACTGCATATTGCAATGTTGCATCTAGTCAAGCATGCACAAAGGATTGGAAGGCATGAAATATTTTATATATAACAAAAGAGTTTTCAGTTGAATGCCTAAAAAAATAATGCTGGTGAAATTTGAAGTTACAAGTTAACTTCATTTTTAGAGGAAAAACCAATTCAAGTAAAAATATTCATTATTACAATTATAACCCAATCATGATATATTTCAGTGAAGGAGAAATGAGACATTAAAGAGCCATGAAGAAATGTGATGAAATTATAATAAAAAAGAATCTCTTTTTCAGAAGAAAAACTTACAGGATAAAAAATGAGTGATAGAGAAACTACTCCTTATACAACTAATAGAAAATTATTATTGTAAATTGTAGTTCAACAAAGAAAACAATTTTAGCTTTGATAGGAGTTTTTTCAAAATTAATTGATTAGTAATAACAAAAATTACAGTATTTAAAGCAGCAAAGAATCAGAGAAAACTATGATGATAAGCATCTACTTTCTCATTACAAACCTTATGACTAAATTCATATCACACTTAAATATGTAATTAGGAGGCTTGTCCAGAAAGTAAGTTTACTGAATTTTTGAAGGTTACAAAAATTTTTATTTGAACAAAAAAATTACCTGGTTACATTAGTACATATGTAAGCTATTATTCGACATAGTCGCCATTCCTCTCAATGCAGATGGTGAACCGGGGTATTAATTTTTTGATGCCTTCCTCGAAGTAGTTTCCCGCCAAACCCTTCGTCTACTTCTCCACCTCCCCCTTCACCTCCTCGTTGGTTGAAAACATTTTTCCACCCATGTGTAGCTTTAGGGAGGTAAAAAGATAGTAATCTGAAGGTGCTAGGTCAGGGGAATACGCGGGATGGTTCAGGACATCCCATTTAAAAGAGGTGAGCAGTTCCTTCTCCCGGCCTGGCCTCCACGCGATTCAACTTGTGTTGGTCTGTCAGCTGTTTTGGGATCCATCTCGCAGACAGTTTCCGATATGCGAGGGTTTCTGTGATGGTTTTGTGTAGCAGAGACCTGGAGAATTGTGGAAACATCGCAGAAAGTTCATCCACAGTCAATCTGTGATCGTCACGGAGCACATTTTTGATTTTTTCCACGATTTCGGCAGTCAAATTGAAGGTCTTCCGCTCTATTGATCATGATGCACAGACGTACGACCATTTTAGATTGGGAGATTGGGTTGACATTTTTCACGAAACTTATTGTCGCGTCGACGATTCTCAACGTACTGACATTGAACTAGTCTTGTTGTGGAAGGAAGGAATTAGGCTACACGGCAGAGTAGACAACATGTTTAAAAATAAATCCCTCTGGCCGTGAGAGCCTCAGTACACTTACTTTCTGGACATCCCTTGTAATTGCAAGGAATCTACCATAATGGTAAAAGAGCACAATGGAAGGGAAAATATGTTCGGAACAATCATATTTCTGTACTTACTTCTTGCTTTGCATGAGCTGAAACATTGAATATGTGCATAGTAGACATTGCTTTTTTAAGCTCATAACACATATCCTTACACATTTCATCCATGTATTTTTTCAAGTCCAATGGGAAGTTCGGTACATCTCTATCTTCATCCTCCTCCTCTTGAATTTCCTCAACAACTATGCTAACGTCAGAAGGAAGGGGCAAAGCTTTTGCTCCTTCAGATTCTTCAGTGGTTCCTGAGAATTCATCCTCACCCTTTTTGGATATGGTATACTTATTTAAAATGTCAACTATATCTCTTTCAGAATCTTCACTTATCGGAAAATCTTCCCCACTTTCTTCAAATTTAAATTGCATCAAATTAAAACTTGCAGAATTAAGAAATTTCTGCAATGATTTATCAACCTTGTTTGGAGTATTATGCTTTGGACTGCCAACTTCAACAGATTGAGACTCGTTACGAATAGAAGTAAGAGGCCCCATGAATGAAAGCAAATTGTGATTTTGAGAATTGTCATCATTAGAGCCCCTGCAAACACCTCTCATTTTCCTGATATTCAAAGTAGGCAAATCTAGCAATTTTGGAGTTTTCATTGGTGTTTTAACCATTGAAATTCTGGAACTTTTCTTATAATCTTGCAATGGAATACTTAAACAAACTGGACTGATATCAGAACATTGCATTACATTGCTTTCAGAAACATAAGGAACTCTACTGCAACCTTCAGGCAAAATTTTAGCCACCGATACTCCACCTGATCTTTGAACAGTTTCGATTCCTAAGTCTGGTGTTTTCCATTGTGAAGAACAACGTTTTATAGTTGGTGATTGCTTATAAACCACATGGGATATGCTACTAGTTTCAATTGAGGGTGAGCCAACATCATTGAATGAAAAGGTAGATTTCGTTAATCCAGATTTTCCATCTGAACTTGCTGCTTCCGAAGAGTCATCAGACATTGCATTTCTTTTCGCTGCCTCTTCACTTGGATGAATTGGAGACACGAAACAGTCGTTTAATAATGGACTTTCAATCTTTTTAAATATTTTCCTCTGTGGTTCTGGAAAGAAAATAGACAAATTTAATGACTGAGGAAACCACCGCATTAAACATTCAATTCCAACATATACTTAAATAGCAAATTAAGAACACTTTCAAACTTAAGTTATTGGGAAATATAGAGTACCTTAAATACTCTAATACAAGCTGAACTGAATATAAGCTGATTGAAAATCAATTGACTCGAGTGTAAGCCTAGGATAGGAAATCCAACAACACCCAATGTTGCCTAATCAGGACATCAGATCAAATGCTATTGTCTTCAGTCCATCAACTTCCGATGGACGGCAGGCGATTGCAGAGTATTTTAGCAAAGAATTGTTAGCTATAGCCATAGCCGATTTCTTACTATGGCAGACATTTTCCAGCAGGAACCAGGCAAGTGAAACCCTCAATCAAGTATAACCTGAAGTGGGCTTTTCTAGCATAAATAATGTGCTGATAAAACTTTGCTTATGCACAAGTATACATTAGAGGTTTAAAATCTCAAAAGCTGTCTTTCTCGGAGTTCCTCATCTTACTTCCTGGTAGTCAGAGAAAGCAGTAAAGGAATACCTCTATGATACCCAAAGTACTTTTCAAAGGCGATGCCTTTGCCCTCAGGGCTCATAAGATACTATAAGATTTGGGGATTTTAAACCTCTAATTCATTAACAGCTGTGTTCCAAAAATTCTTACTTTACAACTAGTATACATGGTATATTGTGCTTATACAGGGGTGGGAATTCAAGAAGCTTCTTGTGATACGAATACACATGCATTAGTGTATCTTATCTCAGAACCATCTTTGTTAAAGCCTAAGCAAAGCCTAGGATAATTCTGCCTGAATTTTTTAAATAATAAAATTTTAAACTATGTATTTGTGCAAAAAATGCATTAAGTAAATAAGAATGGATAAATAATCAAAAGATTATTAGAATATCAGTATCAGACTCCCTAACATGAAACCACACTTCCACAAATTTTGAGATTTTTTTAAAGGTTTACATAATTTTGACCAACAAAAATATTACATTTAACAGATTTTAGATCATTAACATTTACTGAAAAACAGCTGAGTTTTATATCTACTAGTGATTAGAACCAAATGCACCCAAATATAAACAACCGGCTGCAAAATTCTTATCTGGCAAGAATTATTTTGCACTTTAAGGTATATGAAGTACCCTCAAAATATAGTCTTGGAGAAGATGGGGAACATCTCAATGGTTCCAACGCAGAATGCCCATTCAAACAGTGAGGGAAACGACAAATCACAGAGAATGGTCTTCCAAATATGAACATTCCATGACAACTTTAGTGATGTATAGCATTATTACCCTAATGTGCTCCACTATGACTGGAATTCCGCTATAGTGAGATTTACTACCCTTTAATGGTGGGACTCAAGCAAGTAAATGCTGTTTTTTATATTTTATTTAGCATTACATTTATGTAATGTACAACTATGTATGTTTTAGTTCATAGATTCCAATTCCATTATTTATTGCCTTGAAACATTTTAATATTCCATACCAAGATTGAGCAAGGTATAATAAGGTGTATGTACTCCTTTAACCACACAATTCAAATACAGATAAATAATCATATTTTTCTCTGATCAAATATTTCATAGAAGACCCTAATAGTCTTTTGTGAACTTATTTGAGATTTCGGCATACAATCATTTTAAAATGGTAATTTTAAAAAATCACTTCATTGTCCCTTTTTTAATGTGGTATAGATGGAGAATATTCCCTCAATTTAATACATCGTTAGATGGTTAAAATAAGAATAATACACAAAAGTGGAGTAGTGAGATAATTTTAATCTACACTGTGAAAAGATACATGGGTAACACATGAAAATGGAAAGTGAAGTAATTGCCATAGGTCTTCCTAGGTCCGAGAGTAAACTGAAAACACTGAAACAAGATCCACGTTTAAGCAATACCTAATTAATAGTTTCTCAACCATAACCAAATTATATCCATGGCCATTGTCAGTCTCAGGCCTCACATACTCCTAAGACTGCATCTTTCAAGGAGTATTTTATGCTGTTCGTATTCGCAATTTAATTAATCATAACTGAAATCTTCAACATTAAAATAAAGGGCTAGATTTGCTCATTTTTTTATATGGAAATTGTATTCAGATACAAGACTGCCACAGATCTTCACAGAGTCATCACTTTCAGCACACTGTCCTTTCAGTTCAAAATTTATACATGGATTAATCTGCAAGACGAACTGGAATTTACTACACCGGGATAGGTATTTCTTTTGCTGCAGCTGTAAGTATTTGTTGAGTTGGCATCCTCCAGTTCTTTATATCTTTGGAAACAGAACACCAGTATTCCCCATGATGTGGCTCTGCAGCTATGCATCTCCTTCTTACTTCTTCTTGGCTTTCCTACAAAGGCAAAAGATATCATTACTATGTGAACACCTTTTGTCTTACAAGAGGATTAGTGCCACTCTAAAACTAATATAACCAATGATACTTCTGAATTAGGCACAGGATGGTTAATAGGAAACTCAGAGAAAAATATGATGCAATTGCTGGACAGGTTTCTGTAATCAAGCCTCTGACAAATTACCCTACAATTTAACACCAAATAGCAAGATAACAGTACCTGATATTTAATAGATAACAATAGAACATCTCTATTTGTTGCCATGTACACATATTGCTTCTATTAATTTACCTGCATATTTAAATAATATGTTATCTATCATTAGGAGAAATGAATAAAAACTAAAAAAATAAATTTTACCGTGTATTATGGAAATTGATTGAACAATGAAATTTTAGGAATTACATATTTAACCTAGGGTTAATATTTAGTTCTTTAATCAAAAATTTTAAAAAATAACTGAGAAATCTTTTATTGATTGATATATTTTAGGCCCACAATAACATGGACAATAATAATCACATAAATAATTTAGATAATGCAATGTTAGCAAAGGACAGCCTGCTGGAGAGCTGAGATAGAAAATTTTTCCTACTTGTATTTGGCAAAATTTATTTCATGGATCCAGGAAAAAATTTAAGGGTTTAAATCTGGACGATTATTCTAATAAGATACAAAAATCTATAAAAAATGAAAGATCTATAACTGAAGACAGTGATAAAACTGAGTTTCACAAATTCCATTATTGAAATTATCTAATTTAACTCAGCTCTTTTCCTACAAAAACCAATATTGACCCTAATATTCAGTGGTAATGATAAAATAACTCTCTCCTGACAACGAGAATAGAACTAACCTCATTTCCATCGATGAGTTCAAATTTGTAGAAGTATGCCCAAGCATCTCCCAGATCTGGATCAATTTTCACTGTCCTATTGAACCATTCTCTGCATTTTTGGTTCTTTATCTCAGTCCAAAACAGTCTGAAATGGATAATGGAAATTTAACAGCATTAATAAAAAAGACTTATAAGCTGAAGATGGTTAAATTTAATTCCATATCTGAAATTTACCAGCAATTGTTTCGACTTACTTTGACACTGCCAGAAGAACATGTGGATCGTGTTCACATCTTTTGAGTGCATCAACACTCTTAGTCTTCCGCTGAGGCCTAGGTTCCAAAAACACTGCTTCTGCCCACAAAACACCAGAAGTTGGGCATTCCTGAAGTGCTACATTGAAAAGAAAACAATATGAAAACTATCCCTAGCTAATATTCTTTACGAACATTTTACACATTTCAGATACAATTGTATCTCCACAATATAATTTGCAATATTAGGTGGAATTATGTGATAACAGTAAACATCAAGTCTCAGGCACTTACCTTTAGCCATTAATGTGTTGGCAATGTCCTTGAGTCCAGCACGAGCTTCCACTCTAACTGCTTCCAGCCAAAGCAGAGGGGTTTTTGGACATCGCAACCTTGCCTTTTCCAGCACAGAACGTGCCTTCGTAAGTTGACTTCTCTTCTCCTCTAACCGAGACAACAGAAGCCACAAAGGCACTGAATTCTGGCACTTCTTTAACTGCAATAACGATAATAATAATATAAAGTTCACTTTAAATTATGTGCATCCTAATACTCCAAAAGTGAGCACTTAACAAAAAACGTCTCCCATCAAAAAATAATGGGGTGGCAAGAGAAGTCATCACCTACATTACATGCAGTCACTATTGTAACTGATCAATAAGATACAGATTACTAAGCAAATGATTTTATCTTTCATAAACATCTTTTCACAGTTTCTAAGGCTCAGATATAAAATACAGATCCCACAAATATATCCTTGAATGGATGCACAAAGGCTGAAAAATCTCTAAGATGATTAAACAAACTGGATACTGCTTAGTCTACCGAGATCATAGGTAACCCCAAAGTTGTGAGGCAACAATGAACCTTGGCTTTAGCTAATAGTCTATGTTTACATTTGTACCCTGCCTTTTAGTTCATGATAGTGTTCATAAACAAACTGACCATTCATTATGTTCCATGAATAATATTAAACACTAGCTGAAAAAGTATGATTTTTGGCAGATTCCTCACATCTATTTCTCATGTTTTATCCCAAGTTCCAAACATACAATGCCATAGGGGATGCAAAATTTCTATATCATCCAAGAATAAAATTTTTACAGGTATATGGTGAAAGTTTTCTCGAGTTTTAATTACCCTTCACATGATCAGTTTCATCTTTTGGTAAGGGACTGGGATGATTCATGTGGCAAAATGGTTGCTTTTTTTAAGAGTGAATTATCAACGAATTGATATTGTTGTATGTACAACAGAATCTAAGAGTAAACACATTTGTAGAATGTATAGACTTTTTTTCTTCAATGTAAGGAAAGTTAATATGATGCTGTGTTCCCTCCTTCTAAGCTTAAAACCTATCATTCGGCCAATCATCGTCCTGCACTCACCAAGACAACTAAATGATTGGTTGGCTGTGATGTGCTCACACATGTAACTAAACAGTTGGGTCCTTACCCTAGTACTAACATGGATTTCATAGGTGCTTAATTAATTCAGCGCATAGTCCACAAATCAATTACTCAATCATTTAGTTGTGTCCGGTTTGAGGAAAAACACAAAATATTAAATCAACCAACTAACAGGTTGCATTAGGGCAGTCACGTAAGAACTCTTGGTAGTCACTCAGGCAATCAAATAGTTAGACAACTATAAATTGCATGTCAGTGCATAGCCTAAAGAAAGAGAATTGAAGGAGAATGTAATTACCCCTTGGTGATAGGTGGTGGTAATCCATCTTCAGATAACAAAAATGTCGTAGAATTTACAATTGCAAACGATGCTTCATGCATTATCATGACGAAAAAAATTAGGGACGCATACAGCGAACTGTAATAGTAAAAAACCCGCGAGAATTGAGCTTCCTATCGAGGGGGATAAGATATTAAAATTTACCAAACTCGGGCATTCATTTCCAATTCCTTATGTAATATGTGCAGACTTTGAATGTATTCTCCAAGGTATCAGCACTTGTGAATCTTTACCTAACGCATCCTACACGTACGCTATTCAGAAACACGAACAATTCAGCTTTTACTATGTTCTCATAACGCCCAATGGATGTGAGGCACCACAGCTTTACCGGGGTCCCAATACCGCACAGGTCTTTATGCAGAAAATGAAAGAGGAAGCAGAGAGAGTGTGAAAGTGAAATTTTACCAGAGAGAGTATTCAAGTTGTACCAATGGAATCGCTTAGCCCGGAAGAAGAGGAAAATTTTAAGAATGCGTTGTCTTGTCATATTTGTGGTAAAAAGTTGAAGTCAGATGCCGTTAGAGATCACGATCACATGACAGGTAAGCATCGAGGGCCCGCACATTCTTTTTCCAACCTGCAGTACAAAATGCCAAATTTTCTACCTGTGTTTATTCATAATCTTTCATCGTATGACGGTAATTTCTTGGTTCGGGAGTTAGACAATGATGATAAAAAAATTAATGTGATTCCGAACACCGAGGAAAAGTATATTTCATTCGCAAAGTCAATCGAAAATATTTTCACCATTAGATTTCTCGACACATGTCAATTCATGCTAGCGTCATTAGCTTCACCGGTAACAAATTTAAAAACAACTAAATATACTAGCGAGGTATTCGGTTATAAAACGAACCTAGTCACACGTAAGGGGGTCTACCCATATGATTACACAAACTCAATCGAGAAACTTGAGGAAACATCACTTCCGGAGAAGGGAAATTTCTACAAAAGATTCCCACACATTTTTTGCATGTTTGTAGTCTTTCTCAGACACATGCTCGTCCGCTAATCTGTTGTAAATCAAATCTGTGTTCGTATATTTTAATATCGTAACAATGAGCAGCCCAATAAATATATTTGAATGATTTTCTTTTTGAATTTAGTAACCCTGCTTCGTGAAGTTGTTAGGCTGGATGTAGGTTAAGAATGGTTTATTAATAACAAAAAGTTATAATATCATTTGTAGGACCCAGGTTTAACACGATTCAAAAACATAATTTTAAATTGTACTTTTACAGGTTGGTGACTGTAATAAGGATTAATTTTACGATAATGCAAATATTACTAATCGTGTGTCATAGTCGAAAACTGCCAAACTGGAAGTTTCATAAAAAAATCGAAAATTATTTATGCGCTATATTTTGACTATTTTTCGAAAGGAATGAAATTAATTTTCATTATTTTCCTACGGCATTTGAAACATAGAGTGACTTCGTTATTAAAAATCGATATAATAAACCCTTTTTACATACTCCAAAAGTTTGAAACTGTTAGGTTACTTATAAATAGGAAAAATATCAAAGTTAATGCAATATTGGAACATGAATGTTTAAACATTTCTTTAATTATTATAAATAGAAAAAGATATTTGGTTAAAAAAGTTAACATTTATTTTTTTAACCCACCTTCCTAGGTAAAGTAGACTTTTGCTAAATATAGTATAAGTATGATATTGAATTATATCTCAACTTGTGGTAATGTTACAGTTTACATAGGGATATTTTTATTTTTCAGTTAAAAAAAGTTCACATTTTTCTGGAGATGCAGCATTAATGTCAATGTTTAATAACGAAAGTTCCAGTTTTCCTCAAGAGATGGCATTAGTGGCAAAGTTTATAAACCAAAGTTCCAATCTTCCTCAAGAGATGGCATTAGTGGCGAAGTTTATAAACAAAAGTTCCAATTTACCTCAAGAGATGGCATTAGTGTCGAAGTTTATAAACAAAAGTTCCAATTTTCCTCAAGAGATGGCATTAGTGTCGGAGTTTATAAACAAAAGTTTCAATTTCCCTCAAGAGATGGCATTAGTGTCGAAGGTCATAAACAAAAGTTCCAATTTTCCTCAAGAGATGGCATTAGTGGCGAAATTTATAAACAAAAGTTCCAATTTTCCTCGTAAGTTTTAAAATATAGCGTTAATGTAAAAGTTTAATTTAAAAAGTTTGATCAGTAAATAGACCTTTGCCATTTTCGATGTTATCATGGGAATCGAATCTTTTTCGAGACGTTTACTTCTAAAATATATCAATAATGAATACAATATCAATAAACAATATAACAATTAATTGATAAAAGTAAATAATTTAATACAAATAACTTTTTCATTTAAAAAAAGGAAACGTATGAATTATGTCGATGTTATCAATTGCGTACTTCAGCGATGGAGAACTATATTATTTTTTTTCTTCGTAACTTCTTCTACGTAGAAACATGTTTCTTAACACAGTTTGTAGTCAATTTTATGCACTAACTTCCTATATATTTATTTCTTCCAAATCTTTTCAATTGCACTTGAAGCGATGCAAAACGAAAATTGAGTACGCAACCAGCAGAATTGCAGAATTGTGACGTCACATTGTATTTAATCATCTAATTTCTCCAATACATTGCAACTTGCGGCAATGATATTTACATCAAATTGTATCATAATCTACCCTTTATACATGAGTAATTTTTTCCAGCAATGCACAATTTTTTTGATGATTATTTGTACATTTAATGTATCAGCTTTATAATCCGGAAGTGGTGTGTAAAAAAGAACACACCGACATCCCTCATTCCTGTTATCGTCTCTGATGCTCCCACTAAGTCATACGCCATTGCCAGACAAGAAGCGATTATTAATATATTAGAATTATTATATCTCCTCTTTCTACCAAAGAAATCTTTATATCTTTTTTCTCTCTTGTCAAATCTTAAATAAAGTCAAATTGTCACAATCTCCGTGTATTGTCCATACCGAGATCGATAGCCAGAATTGAATTGACATTCGATACATTAAATGTACTATATAATACACTTCGACACTAATGCCATCTCTTGAGGCAGAGTTCAGTTTCAGAGTTTTAGTAATATCCAATAGTAATTCCTTGCATTGTATACATTACGGGAAATTATCATTCAACTTATTATCAAGAAATTATGGCACTTCCTTTGTCGTAATAACTGCAGTCCTTTGAGAACATTAAGAAATTCGAAATCCAACCAAAATTTGTAGAAATTTTATTGACAATGGATGATGTGCTGAGTGTTTTATTAGAGTAAAACTGAGCAAGGGATCCTAATTAAATTTTATATTACCTAAGTGTTTATTTATTCATAAAGTATTTGAGAATACATACTGCTTACATGTGGTCATTAATACCAGTTTACGGATGGATATTTTTACACTGTTTTTCCACAGGCGTGCAATTCATTCTTCGTAAATGCCATTTTGACGGGATTTTATTTAGTTACATAATACAGACTTTAATGGACAAATAAGACAGTTTAAAGATATGGATTTGAACAGTAGAGTTCGTCCTTCTCCATCACCTCCCGAGATAAATTGGTTGATGCACAAATTGTGTCTTAAAAAGTGTGAAAGAAATGAAAAGGGATTTGTAAATTATGAATTAGTGCCAAACCTAAAAAATTATTGATTGGCAGGTATAATGATAATTCCACTTTGAAACTTCCACATTATAAAAGAAAAGTGGAACAATAGATATTGCAATTGAATATTTTCTAATAATGCCATTAATTCCCATAAAATTATGGGAAGAATGCTTTCTTGTGTATCATGATGAAAAATATCATACCTTTAATATTTCTTTCAATGATGTCTCTGAATGATTTGTAGTTTAGTTTTAGGTTGCTTATTGTTGCTTCTTGAAATATAGAATCATATTTCATTGTTTTATTTTTTAATTAAAAGTAATTAGTTGCATTAGTTTCAACAGAGTAATGTTCCTTGGCAAATCCTTTACCTTTAATTATAATAATGACGTATTTTTAATGTTGTTTGGCTTTTTCTCCACTTATTATTATAATATGGCTGTATTTTTGCTAATAATGCTTGTTCAGTACAAACACAAGGCACCTTGATGACTGAAGAAATCCTTCTTTAGAGATTTAATATGATCTCATTCAGTTAATGTGTGGGGATGAGCAGCATGGTTTTAGATGTGCTGGATCCACTGTAACTATACTCTACTACTTTTTCAGCAGGACATTCCTAATCTACTTAATTAGCATGATCAGGATATATATGATCTACCATGTTATATCTAAAGCATTTGACCTGGTGAACCACACTATCTTGTTGGCTAAACTTATGGCATATGGTATTTATGGTTATATGTTGAAATGTATTGAAACATATCTATCTAGTTGAAAACTTTCTGTTAAAATTCATGGTTCAGTATCGTCTTATTTTATTGCTAAGTCAGCTATTCCTCAAGGATCTCACTTAGGTCCTTTATTGTATTTATTAATGATATTGTGAATCGTCTAAACTTTGTCAAGTTTCTTTTGTATGCTGATAAACTGAAATTCTACCATTATGTCAATTCCAACAGTGATGGCAAATTCTACAAAATTGTTTAATTGATGTTAATGAATGGTGTGCCTCGGCGTAGCAATTAAGTTGCTCATCTGCCATGCTAAGGGGCAAATTACCTTTCAGGATTTTTCAGGGGGCCTCAGTTTAACTCAGCCTGCAAATGTGTAAAAATGAATACCAAAGTTAAATATCCACTCTACCTTCATCCATACTGTTAGGCTAAGAATTAGCTGCATTAACCTGCAAACATGGAATAAAGAGAAAGGAAGACTACTACTACTTAGTGCTTAATGCTTAGAAAGGAAGGCTACTACTACTAATCAATGGTGCCACAAAAACTTAATGGAAATCAATATCCAAAAGTATATGTACATTATAATGTTATAAGTTATCATGAATTGAAGCTTCTCAGAGAAGAGTTGACTTAGGGCAAACTATATCTCTGATTTAGGAGTTGCTTTTGACTCAAAGCTAATTTTTCACCTATCAACAATATCATTATACTTTAAAGAGTTTGTTTGCTCCAAAGAAATAAAAAAACTTAGCAGAATTGCAAGGAAAATTGAAGGAAGCAGAAAATACCATTTAAAGAACAAGATAGCGTGCACTTGACTTGAGAAAAATTTATTTATAAGATGAAATATTTGCATTGTGTGTGAAGGTCGTCTTTTCAAAAACCTTCTTTAATTTTCGCAAATAAACACGTAGTTAAAACTATTAATTGTATTATTCAACCTATGACTCATCCTCAATTAAATCAATGTAGTATTTGATAAAATTCTTAGCAAGACACAGTGGAGAAAACTTAATCATCAATATACCTTACACATCGGGTCAAAAATAGTTTTTATGAGTATGGGACTTGAAACTTCACATTGTTATAGCATAAAGAAGGAATTTTATGATTCCCTTTGCGTTGTTTAATATTTGTCAATCTAAATTCTTGTTTCCAAGCCTATTCTTCCTTAACACTTCTAGGTTTAAAGATAAGGAATACATTTATGATATCTTGGAGGTGTAGAAATTAAAATTTGAATTGCTTGGCATTTATGTGGGAGAGTTCAAAAATACCATCATAGATAAATACATGTATTTACATCTTATATATGGAGAAAGTCATGTGCTGGCCACATCAGATATTAAAAAAATTAATTTCAATGAATCTATTCATGCAAAATTTTTGCTACTTTGCATTTGCCGACTAAATCTATATATGTAAGTAGATAGCTATAAATATATTGAAATATACTGATAAATTTCCAGAATATAGTCTTAGAAATCAGGGTGTTCACCAACCTGAAATACTCAGGAAATTTTTCATCTAGAAAACTGAGAAAAATCTTTGAATTTGATGGGTAACATGACAGTCTGTTAAATGAAGGATCTTTCTGTGGCTCTTGTATTGAGCTTCATCTTATTGTTAGTTCTATATAAATACTCAGTGGAAGAATGCTTTCTAAGACATTGTTGAAGAAAGCTGCATCCATTGCGAAGGAAATTGATTCCAAGCTAATTGATGATAGCTATTATCAAGATGATACATAAACCACAATAAATTAAAAATGGATATTAATATAAATATTAGTAATTTTGGTTGATTTCTTCTCTAATTATGCCTCCTTACGCATTGTTAATATATTAAATTATGCTTGATATAATTTTACTGCAGTTTTTATCATATTATTATGCTGTCATCATTTTACATCTATTGTTAATTTTATAATGAAATTTGAGTATGGTGAATAAATGAATGTGATACTTTAAAAGAACACATAGGAAAAGAATACAGCTACACACATAATTTAAACTGTGGTACCGAAGGAATTTTTTTGGAACATCGTTGGTCATTTAAATTACTGAATACAAATGTATAATGATAACTCTACAATATAAATTATCTCTGCCCCACTTCACAAAGAAGATGAATAAGTAAATTTTCCTCAAACATTAATTTTAATTAGTTTCTAAAGTTGGTTATTTTTTGTCCCTTATTATTCATATATTATTAATTATTGTCATATATAATTCCGTATCACTCATGCTTTAGTAGCTTTCATATTATCACAATATTTGTCAATATTTGGTTCCAGGAACCATTGCAAACTGCCAAAGAAGTGGGAACAATAGAAGATACAGGGGACGAAAATGAGAATGGGATGGGAATAATTGGAAAGAATGGGAAGTGAAAGGGAGAAACAGTGGAGATGGAGATCAAGACTGCCTGGAGGAGAGTAAGTTCGTTTTTGGAATATTCCATTATAAATTGTGCCTTATTTGCTTTGATCTGCCTAGATTAGGCTTTTGGATGGCGTTTAGAAGTTATGCGCATACGTTCATATGTATACCTCACTTGTCCTCTAATTACGCCAAACTTTGAGGTCAATAGACTTTGCATTGGGGATATTCTCTCCAAAACTTTCAGTCAAGACATGGTATAAACAAAACACATTTAGCATTATGAAAGGGATGATAAATAGAAGATTAAAGATTGAAGTAAGAGAGGAAATCCCTTTAAAATTTTACGAAAGCTTAACTGTTTTAAGAGACAAATGTGGAATTGAAAATTGGTTGACAACCAATGAGGTAGATGGCCTCATGAGGATAAATTATGCTGTAAAATGAAAAGTTGTGATTAATGGGATCATATCGGAATTGAAATTACTAGTATAGAAATGAAAGTATTCAATTTTAATGCAATCATACGTATGATAGGAGCAGTTGGAAATATCATTTTGATAAGATGGACGTTGGGAGGTAGCCATTGCAAGATTTGCAATATATAACTATATATAGTTGTATAGGAAAGGACAGGTAAGTGTTGGTATATGTTTTAGCCCCCAGTCCGATCGGAATCTCTAATTCTCCATCATTAGCTCTCAAGAACCCAAAAGAGACTTACTATGTAAGATGAAGAAGGAGGAAGTTCTTCATCCTTAATTTTTCACTGAGCCAAATTGCCTCAAGTAGAATAAGTCCACCAAAGTGCAGCACTTAATGCACCACAACTTTCTGAGTCTCCAAATAAGAGATACCAGGATTATTCAGCTTCACTCTACCCTCTGTAGCTCTTGTTTTATCACAAACGCAAGCAAGACTCATGCAAAAGTAGATGGTCATTCTATTCAGCTTATCCTAACGTAAAATATTCTGTCATGGAATTAATGGCATAGGTAATGTAGGAACAGTAACAGGCGTGGCTTTGCCTATTGCACAATGAGAAAAACTCGCAGAAAGTGAATCTGATAAGAAATCGTTTACTTCCATGGCTGAATTGATACTAATGAAACAGAATGCTTCCATTGAATTAGGAAGTGAAGTAATTGAGCCACTTATTGCATGTTCAAAGAAGGAACCTAAATTTTTTAAATGAGTTATTGCTTGAAAATTATAGTTCATGACTCCTGACCGGGGTCTTATTCATAGTTTTCTATTAAGCACTTTTTAGCTCACTTGGTAGAGCTTGGTTTAAGGTAGGAATGTTAGATAAATAGTTAATTCATTCAGTGCTGTGTTGTGACGCTGTATTTATTGATTGCTCTTTTTGAGGTATTTTGATATGTTTAAGTTTTATGTTGAATCTTTCAATTTTTTATTTAAATTTGAGGAGATGGGTATTATTTTCTGGTGTATATATATTTCGGGTGCAGAAATTTCCAAATCCCCTGCATGGTTCTGCTACCTACATAGCCGCTCTAGTAAGCTTTAATAGGTACAATTCTTGGTGGTTGTAGTATTGGTGAGCACCAGTTGAATTATAGAAAGGTAAATTTAGAGTCCAGTGTTTATAGATGCCTGTTATCTATTAAATAAAATTCCACATTAGGTGAGTTATTTTTCTCATTGTCTTTTGAATGTTATTTTTAACAATGTCTTTCTATGTGAATTTTTATCAAATATTACTCCTATAATATGTCTGACTTATTTTTATGGATATATTTGCCTTTTCATGAAAGACTTGAAACTTATTTGTTTCTGAAGTTCCTGAGACTGTTTGGCATTGCCTTGAACTGCGACATGATTTCCAGGAATGAGAATATCAAATTGGAGGGGAAGTTTGACAGATACAGTCTTATTTCATTAATTACTTTTTCCTGTTAATTTCTATCTGCCAAAGAAAGTCCCATTTTTATTGCAAAAGAGGATTCACTATTAAAACACCACTCATTCGTCATCCTCAGAACTAATTATCCTTGAATCAAATGCGCCTACAATGATCGACCAATGAAATGCCCTATTTTTCCTCTAAATATGCCATCTGCTGGACGAGTATGAAACTCTTAGCTCTCTATTTAATTGCATGCTGTTGTTATTGCCTCATATGAGTGCCTTTTCAAATTTCTCATTCCATTGATGTTTTAATGTAGAGAGATATCCGGTTTGTTATCGGAGAGATAATCCTTCAGGATTTGCCGTAGCATAAAGAATATAATTTTTATGGATCGTAAACCTAGAGAAAGTTTATTGCAATTATACTGCCTAAAGTGCCAAACTATCTAGCCAATAAAGAGACCATTAATTATTGTGTTGAAGGTGTGTATACTTCACTCTGCCTTATTATGCCTCAATGTGGTGTATTGTTGCCATAATTACACCGGATTTTGCCTGAGGTTGCTAATTTAGCTGTTGGTTTATATGGCTCTTTGAATGCCTGATCTCTTTATCAGCCGTTTAAAGTCGCTATACAGGATTATGAATCAAATCAATGCAGTTAAACCTCTTAACCCTTTGCGTGCCACCCGATGCCACGTGGCGTCGGTCCATGTCGCTCATTTAGTGCCACTCGCCGCCTTTGGCATCGGGGCTTCTTTCGCTTGGAATGGGTCCTCTAGCATCCGGCACGTAGTGGCTCACTCAGTTGGCTCTCTGAGGCATCTGAATATGCATTTTTTTTGGGTCGCTAATCGATTTTTTGGGATTTCATCAATTTTTCTTTTTCACGTGAATTGTGTGAACTTTTCCTATTTATATCATCTTTGTGACGTAGTATTTACAACTTCTTTTTGTAGCATTTATTTTTATGAATTAAAATTAGACTCCCGTATATTTACGAAGGTTAAGAAATAAATCTTCTTGGAATTGGAAACCCAGAATAATGGGAAAAAGATTAAAAAACTCGAAA
Organism: Sympetrum striolatum; assembly: GCA_947579665.1. Classification (NCBI taxonomy): domain Eukaryota; kingdom Metazoa; phylum Arthropoda; class Insecta; order Odonata; family Libellulidae; genus Sympetrum; species Sympetrum striolatum. The sequence continues at coordinate 16,448,987 of OX388350.1, forward strand.
TGCTACCTTAAGCGTATGTTTATTTACATGATGTTTTAAATATATCTCTAAATTTATATAAATTGAGTTATGTAGTTCAAGCAAATGCATAATATTTTGGCTATGAAAGTAAAAGAAGTTTACTTTTAACAGAAAATGTTTGCTAAATTTTCCGCTTACTTTTCGCCAGTTAGCAAGTTCTGTTTATGATTAAATATGACTATTACGATTTTGGTTCTGTTAGATTTCGCTAAGTAGGTAATATAATTCCCACCAAGACTTGTAGGAAGTCTATTATCATAATATTTTAATACTAATTATAATCTAAGAAAACCCTTCCCATATAAAGGAAATTCTACTTTACTGTAAGATTAATTGGTTCTTATTTTTTAAACTTTTATGGCACCTCTTTATTTATATGCCTTCTGAAACCTGTGGTTTTGGAAATGCTCTTTGTATTTTCTTTTTTCTCACTTTACAAATTAGCACTTAAAATATTAAACTCCATTGAACTTTCACGGCTGATTTTTTAAACTCGTTATTATGGAAAGCCTTAAAATTTTGTAATTTGTTCATAGGTGACCGTTATATTTATCCGGAGGTGAGAATATGTTGTTCAATCTGGAAAAAATATTTAGCTGCTTCTTTTTTCAGCGAAGAAGATCTAAACATGCGAATATAAGTTAGGTACGTGTCTCAGGATAGGGATAATCCTCCCGGGCTTGGTTTATGACTCAACCAATTTCACCCTTTGAATTAGGATGGGTAAGAGAGGCCACCCTATTGTTTCATTTTTAGCTGTAAATTTTATTACCTTGTTACTGAGGGATTTCTTCGCTTTCATTTGCGGCTCTACGCTAGCAGATGTGGAAAGCCTGTTGGTTTTTTTCAAAAACCCTACAATTTATGAAAGAAAGCGGCTCTTCTCAGATATCTCCATATACATCCTTTTTGCACGTTCGTTGCAGCTGGTCTGCAATAAACTCCCTCCATTTCTAAATATTTCTACGTATATATTTTTGGGGTGTCTGCCTTCAGTTTGACTGAACATCTCAAACAAGAATCATCTCCGGTAGATTTTGGTGCGCTGTTGATTTCTATTATACGGTGTTTTAGTTTTCTATATTTGTATTTAGAGAATACAAACGGCAGCTGGTTAATCAACCTCAACATTACTATAATCAACTTCAGTATCTTCAAAAAGGTTAGAGATATATATTTGCTATTTTTTATTTTAATTATTTTATTTTATTATTTGATAATATCCTATGTTGATTATAGTAATGTCTTTATTTAAGTGAAATCGTAGAATTCAATTCATTTCTATTCATTCAGTTCTAACTCTTATAAAAAATTCTAGTTTTACAGATTAACATTTTATTATCATAAATATGTTCAGTGAATATGGATGAAATGCCAGGAATGTCAGGGACATACCAACCTAGGAAGAAATCAAAAAAATCTGCAAGTGGAGTTGTTGCTGAGGAGGAGAGAATATCAGATCTTCCTGAAGATGTAGCTTGGCTACGAAATCTGGTCGTGTTGTAATTTTTATTGTGGTGTAGTAAAAGTATTTTATCATGAAGCCGTTTTGTATTTATGAATATCAAGAAGTGAAACCTGAGTCTGTTTTGTTTACATGCTTGCTGAGTCAACTGGATTTGTTCATAAAATAATTGTTTATACTGGCTCTCAAGACATTGAAGTTGGGGGAAAGGGTCATGCGTCGACTGTTGTGTTGAGTTTGCTAGATGGAAAGCTATACAAGGGACACTCAATTTACATGGACAATTTTTACAACAGCGTAGAGTTAACATTGAATCTCTTGGCTAAGGAGACACATTCGACAGGCACATTACGAAAAAATAGAAGAGAGAATCCAAAATCAGTAATTGGAGCAAAACTAAAAAAAGGGTAGATTAGGTCACAGTACATTCGCGGAAAGAGCCTGTGTGTATCTAAGTGGAAAGATCGAAGAGAAGTGCTTGTAATTTCTCCCAAATTCCCTGAAAAAAATTATGGAAGTGGAGAAGAGGAACGGTGGAATGACTAAAAAACCCCAATCCGTCATAAGTTATAATAAGTACATGGGAGGTATTGATCACAGTGATCAAATGAAGGCCTACTACCATTGCGAGAGAAAAACGACACGATGGTATGTACAAGAAAATGGGGACTCATATCTTCCAACAAATGCTGTTGAATAGCTATTTTCTCTTCTGCAAATATTCAGGAAAGAAAATGAGCTTGTACGATTTTACAGACTAGAGATTATAGACGTATTGGTTGACTCTGACAAGCCAGAAAAAATTCAAAAGTCAATGGCGAAGAAATATCACAAGCCTGAAAAAATTTCTTAAAAATTGGAAGGAGAAAAGAAAAGAACTATGAGAAAACGATGCCAGTGGTGTTCAACTTCAAAATAAGTGCGGAAAAACACAATATACCACTGCGTTGAATGTCCTGGATCCCCAGGGTTATGTTTACATCCTTGCTTTTATTAACATTACAAATGATATATGTACTAGTATAGTAAAATATATTTTTATTGTATTATTTCTCATTTAATGTTATATATATGTATATATATGCTTTTATTCTATGCTTTCTTGTAATTAATATGTATGTGTGTAATTATATTTTGTTATAACCAAATGGCTACGCAATAAATATTTTCTTATATTTATATATTATTAGTATGTTGTTTTTGAAGTACTTTCCAAAGAGATAAGTGGCTGTAAACCGGTATGTGGAAGAAAATCCTTTAATAAAACGTGGTCTTATTTTCCCTTTTTGTTCCTGGGCTCGACACCGGGGCAGTACGGAATTTCACTAATGAATAATAGGAAACCCAACACGAATTGTAATGAACTTTCCGAGCGAATATCAACTTCAAATTCTATGTATAGGTTGATATTGCGTTTACGTTACGGACAGCGGAAAGACATCGGTGAAAATGGTGCTGGGTTCGACGTTGGACGATCAAACTTCTACCGTCAGGAGCACGTTGCCCTGTGTGATGATTAAGATCATGTTATCTGTAAATCTACGCATTACACTCATTCAAAAGCGACTCTGGGTTCGATTCTCAGTCACTACTTCAGTAATACCGTAGGAAATTATGCGAAACTGATCTGCAGAACAGAGAGACGTAAAATTTCGAAAACACTTTATTTTGAAAGGTCTTTTAAGTAAGTTTGCAGTATACAAGCAACATTTTACTCATATAAATATATATTTATTCATACAATACGTGTGTGTGTGTATATATATATTGTATGAATAATATTACTTAAATGTAGCTATCGCTAATATTTGATAATAGTTATTAACATAATAAAATGTTAAAAAATTATAGTTATTTAATTTACAATCTGTATTCATCATAAAATTGATAATATGCTTAATTCATCAAAGAAAATTGAAGCTCTAGCTTCAGAAAAATAGAAGTTTAATAGAATGTTGATAAATTTATATCATTTAAGGGTATGCAACCCCACAATACACAGAAACCAGCTTCTGGGGTGACAAACGAAGATATTAACTGGCAGTGAAAGGGTTAATCTTTAGATCTTTTATAATGTATCTTATTGTTGAAGTGATTATTTTGGATCCTGAAAAGGTTAAAATTGATTATATCTAACACAGTATAGTTCTTTTTTACTTCATTCATAGTCTAGATTTTCAAGAGGCACAATTACATTCTTTTGCTGCTATCATTTTAATTGACTTTCTTACCTTTTTGTGTTGCTAATACTTAGACCTCAAGATATTATCTCTTCTAATTCATTTTTTATTTGGTTGCCGTTATAACTCCGTTTACACATACACCCAGCTATCCATCTTTCGGCATTGGGTACACGCTCTATGTCATCCATTCCTAATAAAATTACATCCACATATAGAACAGGGAAAAGTGTATTCTTAAAGAGACTTATTTAGTAGCTCTGATCTTTACAGTATCAACACAATATCAACAAAGCATTCTAAGGACACACTCTCAATATTATAAGTACAGTAGGAGTCCGAAATAACGAGTACGGCATATAATGAGAGTAGCATTATAGCGAGCGATTTTTTTTTTTTTTTGCTGTTGCCCATCTCGCTGCAAAATGGATAGGGAGTTATGTACATTATAACAAGCGGTCTTTTCTGAAGAATCATTATAACGAGTGCCATGCTTGTCTTGCAGGAGGCTTATCTCAGAATCGTCAATTGATGTGAGGGACGAAGTCCGACAAGCCAACGGCAATCCAAGGTGTGCGACCTCTTCTAATGGCAGAAAAATACTAAATGCAAATATTATCGTCATCTAATTCATGCATTTGTTTTCCATGAGTCGCCTCACCCTTCCTCGGGAAAGATGCTTCAGGGAGCTTTTAATAGAAACTTTTCATGAGAGCAGTGCTGATTCGGATTCCCTCTTCCCCTCCCTCAGAACTCGATCATTGCTTATAAAGTGTGTGAATGAAAACTATCTCGAGAAAGAAATTTGACATGAATCACACACCATTATTTTTCGGCGATTATTGAGCAATAATTTTCCATATTTTATCTTAGCAGATGCAGTTTCATTATGATGTGTTAATCAATAAAATAATGTGTTAACTCAAAAATAATGCGCCATCTTAAGTAATGGGCACCCCGAAATTCGAGCGTTGAACATAGAAAAATCATTTGCCCGCGAATGTAATGCACCCCTTAAGATATGCGGTTACGCCAGTCGCTGCACCTTATACGTCTGTATAATACAGGTGTATGCTAATATATGCATATATTTATGCATGTATACGCTGTATACAAAATTTTGTTAGTTGTCTACGCCGAAAGTCCTACATGATTGCCAATTCATAATCGTTCATTATAAATAATTAGGGGGATCCAATTCCCTTTCAATTAAAAACTATCTGCCAACAGTTTTGTATATAGTGCAAACATCGATACAGTATAAACACTTGTATACACAAACATTGATAGTGGATTGGTAGAACGTTTGACAAGTTATATGGAACTAGGGTGAGCCTAGGATACGGCCTGCCCCACCCTATAGGACATGCCAACAAGTAGTATTGTACCTGAATCTAGATTTTTGAGGTTAAAAAAAGACCCAAAAGAGTGCACGTTATTTTCGGGTAAATACAGTGTTTTTGACGCAAACATACTTTTTTTTGCATTTTTAAGCTTTAGTGTAGAATTAAAAACCCTACAGTTCCATTCTGCTGCACTTGCTGCTCTTGTATTCAAGAGGATGGACTTAATTAGACTTAGGTCTGGCATTATAATGTGTAGTTAAGAGATATCTAAAGGATAACTTTAACCTCCGGGTTAACTCAAACATTGCATATTATAATCAACGGTTAAGCCTTATCTGGAAGTTAAAGTGCTTGTTATCTTAACTAACAGACTAGGTGTTATCAAAACCTTAACTGGTGGATAGCGCAACACATCATGGGAGTAAACCCATGTAAACACGCAGTATGATAAGTTTATACTCCACAGTTTCAGAAAATTTTTGTTCGGATATTCTAATTAAGTTGGTATGACTCCTTTTATATGTACCAGTAAAATGTAGCTTGCATACTGCAAGCAGATCGACAACACTAATTACATGTTGGCATCATATCGGGACGGTCCTCAAAGGAAAAAAAAGTATTGAAAATATTTTTAAAATTCGCTGCAATTTAATCGTCAGGCATGGAATCCGAGTCTTCCTGGTAAACTTACTATGCAGCACAACAGAAGATCACCATCTCTAACTATGTATGAAAATTCAAGCAGAATTATTGGCTGCAACTACCTTAAACGACGTCCTACTTTTCACATATATTCCTTATGTGAGAAATTGTAATGTGCTCTGGCATCGAACCCAGGAACAGCTTAGTCTTATTTATTTTTTTTTCTTAAACCGAGTCTTAATATACATCTTCTATCTAACAAAGAACTCCCTATTATTTCAATAAGTATATGAAAGAAATAATGAGAAACTATACCAATGTATTTATATGGCAGATATATTCGGCGCTCGGCATCAAACCTGGGTCTTTCTGGTGATACTTCCTATGCAGCACAACAGAAGATCACCTTTTCTAACTATGTGTGAAAATTCAAGCAGAAATATTGGCTGCAACTGCCTCAAACGACGTCCTGCTTTTCCCATATATTCCTTATGAGAGAAATTATAATGTGCCCTGGCATCGAACCCAGGAACAGTACGGTCTTATCTAAATTTCTTTCAAAACCCTAGGCTTATTATACATCTTCCATAAGAGCAAGAACTTCCTATCATTTCGATAAGTGTATCAAAATAAATAATGAAAAACTACCTCAAAGTATTTTAAATGACAGATTTTTGCATTGTCCTAGCATCAAACCCAGGATTTTTTCTGTGAATGTCATTTATGTTATCCATAGATCCTGACCATATCTGTTGGCTCCTTGAGTTTAAATTTCCTACCTATCCGGGAAGTAGTTTCTAAAAATTCCCGAAAATCAAAGCAATGCTTAATGGAAAAAATCGGGAATTTGGGGCCCTCTGGAATCAAACCCATGACACTGAGGTTCAAAATCGCAATTTTTCTGGCGGATACAGATTACGGCCAACACGTGGTAAAAGTTTCAAGTCAATGATGCTTGTGGTTTAGCCTGTGAATTAGTATCCTATCCATCTATCTATCTATACAGGTATATAATATATGAATGAATCTGGAGAAGCATCTTGATGCTTCTCCGGATTAATTCATATATATAAAATGTTGCTTGCATACTGCAAGCATATGAAATGTATTTATAATCTTTATTCACATATCAAGCTGTAAGTTTCAATGTTATCGGGAAGGGGTTAATAAAAATTTTAAAAATCATAGCAATTTCTAATATATGTATACGCCTGGTGTCGAACCCAGGACCTATTGGCAGATGTGAGTAAACATTATAAGGTGTTAGGACCTGATCTTATTTAATGCAAAGTTTAAATTCCATATCATACTGGGAAGGTCCTGAAATAAGACTCCATTATTCCAATCTGAAATGCATACGTCATTGTAAATAGCTCTCTGGGATCGAATCGAGGACGATCAAGGAATCCTTAAACAGAGTATTTGAGATGTATTAATGATCTCTATCTATATGCCACATTTCAAGTTTCTATATTATTGGGAAGGGATTCAAAATAATTCTTAAAAATCGGATCAGTTACTGATTGTAGAGACGCCTGGTGTTGAACCCAGGACATATTGGCAGCTGTGAATGCACAGTATGACTTGTTAGGACCTGATCTTATTTAATACAAATTTTGAAATCGATATCATGGCATGAAGTACCTAAAATATGTTTCCGTTATCTCCATAAGAAATGCATTGAGGGATGTAAATGCCTCACTGAAATCGGACCAAGGACCATCAGTGGAACTGTAAAAACCGTACATAGAATATATTCATGATGTATATCTATATGCCAAGTTAAAAATTTCCATCTTTTAGGGAAGTGATTAAAAAAATCATCAAAATTGCCACAATGCATTTTAAACGGGAGATATTTGCCTTACCTAGCGTCGAACCAAGGATAATCTTCAAAAATGCACTTATGGTTTTCGACTGATACTCACGGGTTCTAGTGATCCCTAGAATATCATATGTCTAATTTCCTGGAAAGTGCCTCAAAAATATTTTCGAAATTCCTCGCAATGTATCTTTATGAAGAAAATCATGACTTTGGGGCCTTCTGGAATCGAACCCATGACACTGAGGTTCAAGATGGCAATTTTTCAGGTGGTTACGCCTGATGGCCAATACGTTGTAAAAATTTCAAGTCAATGACGCTTTTGGTTTAGCCTGTGAAATAGTATCCTATCTATATACCTATATCCCTATCTATTACGAGTAAAATGTAGCTTTCATACTGCAAGCATATCGACAACACTATTTTCATATCAGCATCATATTGGGACGGTCCTCAAACGAAAAAAAAACAGATTTAAAATAATCGTAAAATTCGCTGCAACTTAATTGTTTGGCATCGAACCCAGGTCTTACAGGTAATACTTACTATGCAGCACAACAGAACATCACCATCTCAAACTATGTATGAAAATTCAAGTAGTAATATTGGGTGCAACTGCCTCAAATGACGTCCTACTTTTCACATATATTCCTTATGTGAGAAATTGTAATGTGCTCTGGCATCGAACCAAAGAACAGCATGGTCTTATCTAATTTTTTTCTTAAACCGAGTCTTAATATACATCTTCTATCTAAGCAAGAACTTCCTATTATTTCAATAAGTGCATCCAAATAAATAATGAAAACTACCTCAATGTATTTTAAATGGGGGATATATTTACTGCCTGGCTTCGAACCCGGGTCTTTCTGGTAATACTTTGTATGCAGCACAACAGAAGATTGCCATTTTTAACTATGCATGAACATTCAAGCAGGAATATTGGCTGCAACTGCCTCAAACGACGTCCTACTTTTCCCTTATATTCCTTATGAGAGAAAAGTTATTGTGCTCTGGCATCGAACCCAGGAACAGTATGGTCTTATCTAAATGTTTTTCTTATTAAAATTCTTACCATACATCTTCTAGCCAAGCACGAACTTCCTATTATTTCGATAAGTGCGTCATAACAGATAATGAAAAACTAACCCAATGTATGTTGAAGGGCAGATTTTTGCATCCCCCTATCATCAAACCCAGGATATTTTCTGTCACTGTCATTAATATTAGCGATAGATCCTGACGGTATATATCGGCTCCTTGAGTTATAATTCTCTGCCTATCTGGGAATTATTTTTAAAAATTCCCAAAAATCAAAGCAATGTATTTCAATGGGAAAAATCGGGACGTTGGGGCCCTCTGGAATCAAACCCATGACACTGAGGGTCAATATCGCAATTTTTCTGGCGGTTACACTTTATGGCCAATAGGTCATAAAAATTTCAAGCCGATGATGCTTGTGGTTTAGCCTGTGAATTAGTATCCTATCTATATACCTATATCCCTATCTATTACGAGTAAAATGTTGCTTGCATTATGCAAGCATGTAGATAACACAAATTTCAAGTCGACATCATATCGAGAGGGTCCTCAAAATTAGAAAAAGTATTTTTAAATATTCTTAAAATTTGCTGCAATTTCTCCATCTGGCATCAAACCCAGGTCTTCTGGTGGTAATTACTATGATGAACAACAGAAGATCACCATCTCTAACTATGTGTGAAAACTCAATCAGAAATATTGGCTGCAGCTGCCTCAAATGACTTCTTACTTTTCACATATATTTCTTATGTGAGAAATTGTAATGTGCTCTGGCATCGAACCCAGCAACAGCATAGTCTTATTTCATTATTGTTCTTAAACCGAGTCTTAATATACATCTTCTATCTAACAAAGAACTCCCTATTATTTCAATAAGTATATGAAAGAAATAATGAGAAACTATACCAATGTATTTATATGGCAGATATATTCGGCGCTCGGCATCAAACCTGGGTCTTTCTGGTGATACTTCCTATGCAGCACAACAGAAGATCACCTTTTCTAACTATGTGTGAAAATTCAAGCAGAAATATTGGCTGCAACTGCCTCAAACGAAGTCCTGCTTTTCCCATATATTCCTTATGAGAGAAATTATAATGTGCCCTGGCATCGAACCCAGGAACAGTACGGTCTTATCTAAATTTCTTTCAAAACCCTAGGCTTATTATACATCTTCCATAAGAGCAAGAACTTCCTATCATTTCGATAAGTGTATCAAAATAAATAATGAAAAACTACCTCAAAGTATTTTAAATGACAGATTTTTGCATTGTCCTAGCATCAAACCCAGGATGATTTTTGTAAAAGTAATTAATTAACCAAGGAAATTTTTTGTTAAATTCATAAATGTTTTCGATAGATCATGGCCATATCTATAGGCTCCTTGAGGTTTTATTCTCTACCTATTAGGGAAGTATCTTTAAAATATTCCCAAAAATCAAAGGAATACTTTTAAATGGGAAGAATCAGGAATTTTGGGCCCTTTGGAATCGAACCCAAGACACTGTGGTTCAAAATCGTATTTTTTCTGGCAGTTACATCTTATGGCCAATACATCTTAAAAATTTCAAGTCAATGACACTTGTTGTTTAGCCTGTGAATTAGTATCCTATCTATCTATATCCCTATATATATTAATGAATCCAGAGAAGGAATTATATATAATAGATACATGAATGAATCCGGAGAAGCATCTATATGTAATAGATTTTGCTTTGCCAATAACTTTTTATCACATATATATGCTGTTTCAAGTTTTAGACTTATGTTATAAATATTATATTGTGAAATCGCCAATTATTAATATGCCATACCAATCATCCCCCAGGACACATTCTCATTGCCTCTTTGTATTTGTGCTTCTTTGCAATGAAATAATAATTGAATATAGATTTAATAGACTAATTTCTATGAATAAATTAAACTTCCAACTGTTTTCCTCTAACGTTTTACTTTTATTTATGGAAATTGAAACTAGTATATAATTTTAAACCAATTTATAAAATTCCATTATCATGTTGTCTCTTAAATAAAAAGTGTAATTTCCCATTCCTTGATTCAAAACTCATTTCAGATGTATGCTAGAATTTTCTAATGCAAAAGTATTCAATATTGTTACTAAAGAAATGTAATATTCACAGGAGCCATGATAATTACTGTGTTAAGTCCTTATCTTTGAGTATAAATAGCAACAAATTGTAAGAAAGAACATAATACTCTCTGGAAATGATGGTTTAGCTGCCAACAACCATTTCTCAAACCATCTTCTATCCCGTTTATCTTTTCATAACTTCCTTTTCGAATGCTCATTTATACTAAATATAAAATTATTGTCTCGAGTGAATGTCATTATATGAAAAACGAGAAATCTTTTCCGCTTTAAGTTGTTGTAAAGACATATAAACAACGGAAAGAAAAATATAAATTAGTCTTAATTGTAGTCCCTGTGAACCTACCTTACCTTGACTGTCTTTCATACAGGTATTTATGCCTTATTCTATACGCCATAAAATACCTTAACCCTTTAAGGACTGACGTTCCCATATGGGAACAGACTGCAGCTGTGCTCTCTAGATATCTAAACAATATCTTCGTGTGTCACAAAATGGTCAGTAAAAGTTATTTTGTGGGCTAAGAGAGTCCAAAGTTTAGTTTCATTTGAGTTTTGGCGCACTTCAGTCCAGGGAAATATTTCTTGTGATTTTTCGAAAAACAGAATTTTTGAGATGGATCCTTCTGGCAACTTATTTTTATAAGTTTTACTTTTTTTAAATTTAAATTAGTCTTTTGCTTATATAACCTTAGTATGATGTTTTTATCATCCAAAGAAATGAAATAGAGCAGAGTTTGAGGTTATTTGTTGTTGTTATAATGTTGTTTATTGCTGCGTTCCCATATGGGCACGTCAGGCCTTCCCACTACAGATTATTTTGCAACATAATACATTATTTTTGGTGTAATTAAGTCAAGAATTATTTTAGTTTTAAGTTGTGACAAGAAGACTATGGCAGTTATTATGTCTATTTATAAACTAAATCTCGGAAAACCTAAAAGTATATAGTAGAAGCAGCAACAACAAATAATACCAAATGATTATTGAGCTAGATATTCTTCAAATCCTTTCAAATTTTATTAGCTTCACATAAAAATGATATCATTAGAGGTGTTATATTTTCTATTCAGGAAAAACGCAAGTTTTCATGAGTCGACTTCACTGAAGGAGGCTCTCTGAATCCTTGCTGAGGATGAAGAGAGTGAGGTAGATGTTACGGACTTCCTCATTTCTCCGACAGAAGGAAATGAGCTAACTGATGAAGATGAGGAAAGATTAGTTGACAATTTCACTGGCAAGCAATTAAGGGTGCAAGCCGAAATTTGGTTGGCTACCAATGAAAGAATCGGTGCTGGATAAGACAGGGTAAGGGGCAAAAAAATCTGTGCGGAGAAAATGAATAAAGGGCAGCATTGAGTGTACGGGAAATTTTTCTGAAACAGATTACTCTTCATACTCTAAACTTAGCTGCATCAAATTGCTAAAGCTCTTCATCGATGACGAGCTCGTTGTATTAATAGTGGAACAAAGTGAGAATCACGCCTAATTTTTTAATTGCCCCAGTCCACAAATTACAGCAGAGGAGATATGAACCTTCAAAGGCATTTTGATTGTATCCAGGTACAATATTCTTCTGGAAAAAAATATTACTGGGACGTTAAAAAGGATGTACATATTGAATTGGTTAGTGGAGCAATAAGGAGGGACTGATTCATCCAAATAATGAAGTTTTTACACTTAGCAGACAATACTAAGTTAGACAGAAGCGATAGGTTCTACAAAGTCTGGCCTACAATGGAAAGGGTTTCACAGAAATGTTTGCAGCATTTGCTGCCTTCCCAGTTCTTAGATTGTGAAGAAAAAATGCCAAGATACTACAGAAGACACAGCTGCAAGCGATTTAGTAGAGGTAAACCGATAAGATTCGGTTATAAGCCTTGGTGCCTGAACTCTGATGCTGGATACTCATTAATTTTGATTTCTACCATGGGAGAATTCTTTCAGTGATATAAAACATGAAGAAGCGGTTGGAAGAGCAGCAGCTCCTCTTCTCATTATGCTGGAGAAAATTCCTAAAAAGGAATTACAATACAGCATATCCTTTGATAATCTTTTTACAGAATATAATTATTTTTATCTATGTTTATAAATCTAAGAATCACCTGAACCACCAAAAACTGACTCGGCATAAGGTCTATGACCATTTCGGGAACGATGTTCCCATCTTCAGGACAAGCCACAGAGTGAGAAAAGGATGAGAAACAAAGGAGCATCAACTGTTGGAGTCAAGAAGTGAAAACAATTTATAATCAAAATCCAGGTCTAAATTCATGAAGCAGTTCTTATTTTTATAAATATATAAATTTTCTGTTGCATTGAAACCATTATTAATATTGCAGAGTAATTGTAAGTTTTCCAATGTAATATTATGGGCAAAGTCAGCCATATGTTTTGCTACACTTGAGCAATGGTACCGGCCAGATTTGTAATGAGCCATATGTTCTTTAAAACGAATAATTAGTTGCCTACTAGTCTGTCCAATATATGAAAGATTACACTCTGGACAAGAAATTTTGTAAATACCGGATTTATGTAAAGTGTGATCTTTGTCCTTTAAAGTGCCTAATAAATTCTTCAGTTTAAAATTGCTCATATGACATAGTTTAATTTTTTTATGTTCAAATATTTTGTCTAAACCTTTGGTAAGAGAAGGATAAAAAGGAAGTTTAAGGAAACGAAAACCAGTATCTTTAGGAATAGGTGAAAGTTGAGAACAATTCTTGACTAAATGTTTTAAAGAATGTCTCTTAACAAGTGCGTCTATTAAAGTGGGCTTATATGTGAATTCAACCATTTGGCAATGGGATAAGTAGGGGTACTGATGGCCGAGGCAATAGGCCTCATGGCTTTATTATCTTTGTGAATCTTAGGCAAACAATAAAGTTTGGGTATACTTGGATTAGACAAATTTAGTTTAAATTTAAGAGATGGTGTGATAAGACTGGTGTACCTGTTTAAAGTATCCTTAACCTGTGTTACAAACTTGTTCAACGGAGATTTAGAAAGAACAAGATATGGACCATTATCAATTAACAGCTGAGAATTTTCTATGTATTGAGATTTATTAAGTATTATAACCATATTCCCTTTGTCTGCTTTAGTGTAATAACAATCTATTTCTTCTTTAAAAGTTTTATACAATTATAATAATTTTTAGAGCCATGACTATTCTTTGATTTTAAATTATTAGAAATTTTAGCTGCACAGGAAACCCTTAAATAAATTTTTGTTTTACTGTCTGAAGACTCAATCCCTGATTCTATGTCTACTGTGAGTTGTTCTAAAGGTTTGGATGGAGGAGGTAAAGCAAATTTGAGACCTAAGTTCAGTAGGGACAATTCTTCATTAGAAAAACAAACAGAAGAGAGGTTTTTCTCAAACTCAAAATTGTGGGAAGAATTCTTCACATTATTATCAACTCTTGAACTAGTATTTCCAGATGACGAAGAATTTCTAAGTAGAGCATTAAACTTTTTCTTCTAAGTGGCAGATTTTTATGTATTTGGGAATTACTAAGAACTTGGATGATTTGGGGTTTGGGAATTTATAAATAACATGAACTACACTAATCACATTATTTATAAATTCCCAAACCCCAAATCATCCAAGTTCTTAGTAATTCCCAATTGTAGTTCATAGGCTCTAAGTTCTAGATTTGTTCTCTTACTATAGAGAGAACTCAACTCCAAGTTTAACCACTTAGATTCGGCAAGTAAAATGCTTTTCTGCCCATTGACTGACTTCACATTAGGGAGTACATCCATGAACTTGGGGAACACTTTGTGTGTTTAACAACACTTCAAAAAGTGGATGTTAGCCCCAATATTAGAGATCTTGGTACGGAGTTTGTGAAATCTATTGCAATCCTTTGAAAATGGTAAATTTCCCAACAAGAGATCCATATGTAACTTAATTGGAGAATAAATGCTCAATGAAAGCCAGCCAGTAAAAGTAAATGCTGACAGTTAATCAAAAGGCTGAACCAGATGTATATTCAAAGTAAAAACCGGTGAACTTAGAATAAGTGTAAAACCTTTGAAGATACAGAAAGTACTAAGTATGTCAATGTAATTCAAATGTAACCAACCAGGATATAAGACCAAGACACGAAACACCATAATCAAGATACAACAAAATGTAATACCTGGACATGAAACACTGTAATCAAGTAACGACGATATAAGAAAGAGGTCAGAACTTAAAGCTACAATGTATAAGTGTAATGTATGACGTAAAATTCAAGAGTATAAGTCAAACATAAGACCAACAGTCAAAGTATAAAATCACTAGTGTGTAAAACCAATATTTATAAGAATTAAGTAGATGAACAAACCGTGGATACGTGGTTAAAAGTGGAAAAACCAATATGCTATATTTACAGATCACTGGTGGCAATGCAATATAAATCTAAGAATCACCTGAACCACCAAAAACTGACTCGGTATAAGGTCTACATCTTATGGCCAATACATCTTAAAAATTTCAAGTCAATGACGCTTGTTGTTCAGCCTATGAATTAGTATCCTATCTATCTATATCCCATATATATATTAATGAATCCAGAGAAGGAATTATATATAATAGATGCATGAATGAATCCGGAGAAGCATCTATATGTAATAGATTTTGCTTTACCAATAACTTTTTATCACATATATATGCTGTTTCAAGTTTTAGACTTATGTTATAAATATTATATTGTGAAATCGCCAATTAATAATATGCCATACCAATCATCCTCCAGGACACATTTTCATTGCCTCTTTGTATTAGTGCTTCTTCCCAATGAAATAATAATTGAATATAGATTTAATAGACTAATTTCTATGAATAAATTAAACTTCCAACTGTTTTCCTCTAACTATTTACTATTATTTATGGAGATTGAAACTAGTATATAATTCTAAACCAATTTATAAAATTCCATTATCATGTTGTCTCTTAAATAAAAGCTGCAATTTCCCATTCCTTGATTCAAAACTCTTTTCAGAGGTATGCTAGAATTTTCTAATGCAAAAGTATTCAATATTGTTACTAAAAAAATTTAATATTCACAGGAGGCATGATAATTACTGTGTTAAGTCCTTATCTTTGAGTATAAATAGCAACAAACTTTAGGAAAGATTTTTTCCCTACTTTTCTTTTCATCATCAATCCCAGAAACACGCTGCCTTTCATTATTTATCTCATAGGTTAGTACACCTGCCTCTAAGTATTACAGATTTCAATAACGAACTTTCTTTTATTAAGAATACAGCTGAGAAGTTAGGATATAAGCCCACTTTAATAGACGCACTTGTTAAGAGACATTCTTTAAAACATTTAGTCAAGAATTGTTCTCAACTTTCACCTATTCCTAAAGATACTGGTTTTCGTTTCCTTAAACTTCCTTTTTATCCTTCTCTTACCAAAGGTTTAGACAAAATATTTGAACATAAAAAAATTAAACTATGTCATATGAGCAATTTTAAACTGAAGAATTTATTAGGCACTTTAAAGGACAAAGATCACACTTTACATAAATCCGGTATTTACAAAATTTCTTGTCCAGAGTGTAATCTTTCATATATTGGACAGACTAGTAGGCAACTTATTGTGATTTAAATGTGACTACAATGGTAGTGGGCGAATCAGAAAGATCCGGATTCCGAAAGATTGTCCTCTACCACTAAAAAATGATCTAAAAAAGGAGGAGAGTGGAAAGATAGTCACAGCTATTTCTACATGCGAAGGAATTTGAATCACTATATGGCTGGACTATTCGGTAATTGCGGCAGCTTCAACAGCGTATGGAGTTACGCCGTTGATGAAAGCTAAAAGATTTTGTAGGAAACAAAAGAAAATTATTCAGCTTCCATAACCCTACGTCATATCCAAGTATAATAAGCATATGGGTGGAACTGACACAAATTCATGAACACGTAAATTCACTGAGTTGTGGTAAAATATGATTTATATAAGTTACTTACATCTCAGACAATCGCATAATAATAATAATAAAAGGGAATCCTTAGATCCAAGGTCAAAATTAGGGTTTTAGAGTATTAGAGGGAGATTGCTCAGGTGCAGGGACGGATCCAGGGGGGTGGTCCTGGGGATCTGGACCCCCCCCCCCGAAATATCACTTGTGTCTATTCTTCGAAAAAGGAAACTCAAATAACGCAAATAAACACAAAATTTAATAAGCAATCACTAGCGAAAAAATTCGAGTTTGTCTACCACAGTTCTTACGTCATGTTTTGTGAAAGCCAAAATATCCTTTATTTTTAAATTTTTCGATCAGACCCCCCCAAAAAATTGTTCTAGATTTGTCCTACCCTACTCGGTACAAGACGAAATAAAAACCACCCAGTGGATGACTCAGCAAGGCTTCCTCATCAAAAAACTGGCTCCACCCAAGAGTTGCGGTATCATCATTTAATCGGTGCAATTGGTGAAATGCCACAAAACAAGATAAATGCTGCGCATAGGAAGAGTGCGAGAGTTGTGGGAGAACAATGCGTAAATAGTGGGATGTTGGGCTCTGTGTAAAATGTTTTACGAAGTACTTACTAACGAAATAATTATAAAATGAATCTTTATTTCTTCCAAGAAAAAACCATTTCATACAGTATTTTTTTAGAAATAAATAAGATTTTTTGCAATAAAATTCTTTTCTTAAATTTCATCATGGCATGCATAATAGTAATACAGTAAACCCTCGCTAACACGAATCTCAAGGGACCGGGCAAAGTGTTCGCGTTATGAAAAAATTCGTGTTAACCGTATCGCGGCAAAAAAGTGCGATTATACCTGCTGATATACTGACGTCTATTATGATGTTGACGTTTAATTAACGATCACAAAAATCTCTATTAAATCTTCCTTTACCAATTGGTAGGTGAATATATTCCGTAGTTTTATTTTTGCGATAAACTTAAAATAAATTGGTATTTTTTTATTTTACATCACAGTCAGGCATTACATAAATTTAAAAAAACAACTAGTCTTCAAAGTCAACATTTTAGCTTTTATTTGGTTTAACGAAATCATGTAAATTCTTTTGCCGAAGAGTAGGGCGCTAATGGTCCATGCAGTCAAGTCTAATCCGATCTAAGTTATCGGAAAAGGTCCTGGAAACATTTGCCGTTGCTGCATATCTTTGGAGCACATTTAGATCCGTTGTGACTTCTTCACGGGTGGGAGGCTCAAGCGACTCCTCCTCACTTTCATCCGAGGATGATTCTTCGCTATTCGCGTTTACTTCCTCGTCAGGAAAGGAACATACGGCCAGATCATTGTCAAACTCCAAATATTCTTCAAACGTTAGCTCAACCTGGTAATTTTAAGCAAAAACTCAATTTAAAGATGTTTTAAAGAAGATAAACAAGAAAGATCAACGCTCAAACTGCGGAAATATTCTCACGATACTTACCATTGCCGACGAAAGTGTTTGCATAAGCTCCCATTCCTCAGGTGTGTCCTTTTCAGTAGCCGCTCCTTTTCCAACAGCATAATCGACATCACTATGGGTCCAAGCCTTATCGAAGCAACTTTTAATATGCTTTGCGGAAACAGATTCCCAAGCTGCTCCAATCGCTCTTATAGCATCCAAAAGAGTCCAACTTAATTTAACACTTCCTTCCGCTGCGAGGATCGCTGCTCGTACCAGATGAGTCCGATAATACCTCTTCAGTAGAGCGGTGATTCCCTGATCCAATGGCTGCAAAGGATTGGTTGTGTTTGGTGGAAAAAACCAAACCTTGATGTTAGTCAACTACATTTTTCTTAGGTTGTGGGCAGCGCAGTTGTCCATCGTGAGTAACACATGACGATTCTGAGCAGCCATACGTCTATTAAATCGCACGAGCCATTCACGAAATGCAGTGCCGTCAATCCATGCCTTCTTGTTGTAGGAGTAATCGTAGGGCAGCTTTGAAAGATCGATGTGCTTTAAGCATCGGGGCTCCTCGATTTTCCAATCACCCACCATCGTAACTTCTAGCTTCCTTCCGAATTGCAAGTGAGAACAACGGTCAATCACTGCTTACTGTAACTGCCTCCATGGCATTTCTCTCCCTTAATTCGTGTGCGGCTTGGCAAGAGGTTATAAAATACACCCGTTTCGTCCATGTTAAAAACGTCTCGAGGAGAGTACTTTTCTCGAAGAAGTTCAAAATCAGCCAGCCACTCATTGACACTTCCTTCGTTCACTTTATTTGCTTCCCCACATATCACTTTCGAAGAGATTCCATGACGTTTTTGAAATCGCCACAGCCAGCCACTGGAGCACTTAAAATCGTTCATTCCCAAACTGGATGCAATTGACAATGCCTTTTGCTGTATAACGGGTCCACTTCTAGGCACATCTGCTGCTCGGACGAGATTAAACCATTCAATAAATTCATCTTCGAGGTCCTTAAGATGTGATCCAAGCATGCGCTTTCCTTTCAGCTCGACACCACCTGATGCAGCCGCTTCGTCAATTTTTTCGTGATTTTTGATTATCGTTGTCAAACCAATGAGGACATTTTGGAATACCAAAATCGTGTGCAATCTGAGTTTTCTTCCGTGCTCCGCGTTCCACCTCACTTAATATTTTAAGCTTCGTTTGAAGATAAATACACATTAGCTTTTGTGTGCTCATTGCAAAAAGATATTTTGTTCCTGTAGCTACAGATGTTCGGTAAAGACTCACTCACAGTCGTCGACACGAGAAGACTAAGAAAATTCATCCAAACTTACTCCCTGACTCACTCCTTGCCTACTATTCTCACTATCTCATTGGGCCCCTTGCATTTTCTTGGGTGTCTTACTTATTATATTGGATGCCCTACATTGTCTTGGGTTATCGTTTCAAAACGAGGGACCAAGGCAACGTATTATCCTCAAAGTCATGGTTCTTATTCTGCCAGGCAGTTCGCCTTAAGCGAACTATATGATTCAAGGGATGGAGGAAACTGTTCGAAATTCGTCTTAACCGAAATTCGTGTTAAACGAACAAAACCCCGTAAGACACTATACATTCCTGCCGGGACCGTGATACTGTTCGCGTTATCGAGAGGTTCGTGTTAAACGAGTACGTGTTATCGAGGTTTTACTGGAGGGACTGAAGGAAGGGACTGGGAAGGACTGACATGCCCATATGGGAACGAGCATTTGCTACGAACCTATTATTGTTAACTTTTTTAAAACAAGTTTCTATTGTTAATTTAGGTAATCTGAATACCAATATGCTAAAATTAGGGTAATTTTTAAGTAAAAATAATTCTTGTCCTCAGGGCCGGATTAACCATTAGGCAGAATAGGCAGTTGCTGAAAAATGAAAAAATCTTTGAAAATTTTCTTACAAACATAGAATTCCAAACCACCAAGACAACCGCAGTCATTCATAAGGGTTTTACTTCCCTTAGTGAGATTTTTCATATTAAACTTTAATAATATTTGTGTATGGTTGGTTTATTTAACAAGTAGTACAACGCTGTTTGAGATATTTTTTGATAACACAGATTTTGGAGATTGTATATTAGTTACAATAAATAGATAAACTTCATTTCCTGTTTTAATTTGTTTTCCTGCTTAAGAGAGAAGTTAGATGTGTGATCGAAAAGTATTGTTAATAATAGATCATTCAGTTGGAAAGAGAATTCATAGTTACCTTGTTTAATTAAAAGGAAGGGCTAATAAAGACTTGATAAATTTCCTATGTAACCTGGTATTTTGCAAATTAATCAACGAAAATTGGAGGTATATTATACATTTATGTTAAAGAAATTTCAAATTGTACTTCATTAACATACAATTATTACATAGCCATTGATTTATTTTACTAATGAGAACCTTATTTTATTCGAAACCATGTATAAAGTCCCGTGTTTTCGTTGATTATTTTGTGAATAACTCAGTATTATCTGGAATATAACGAGCGCTCGAAAGATTTACATGAAAAGTGTTTTGCATATTTTTGAGCTATTTTAACCAAAATGTTGATGGAACATTTCTATTGCACTTTTACCCAGCAAAAATTGCACACCCAAAATGTGCTATATGCATTTTAAAATGTTTCGCTAAAATGCTACAAGCATGTTGTGATCACAAATTGTGCTACTAGGGTTTCTTTTCTCTAAAACCATGTTAATGATGTGATATATTTTCTTCAATTTGTTTCTTGATTCTCTCTAGCATTATCATTAGTTCTATTTTACATGTATGTGAAACCAAACTTATTGTTCTATATTTTGCACACACTATTGCATGTTATTCTTATGGAATAGGAATCATGACTATTCTTCTGAAGTTATCTGGTAAAATACCTGTGCAGAATATATCATTTCAAGGGATCATCAAGTGTTGTTAAGGTTCTTGTTGATTCTTTGTCCATATGTTTTAAAAATTTCAATAGGAATGTTATCAATTCCTGCTTCTTTGCCTGCTGTTATTTTATTTATTGCAAAAATTGTTTCTTCTTGTATTATGTTAAGTGAATTTTTACTGCATTAGTTTCTTTCTTTTTACAATCTATTTTCTTCATTATATGCTACCACCTCACATTCTTTTCCATACTCTTTCCATCTTTCCTGTACTTCCTACTCTTTCAGTAACATTTTCCCATTTTTGTCTTTTATTCCCTTTGGTATGATCTTCCTGACCTACTTATTTCCTTAATTGATCGATGTAATTTATTAATTTCATGTTTATTATGTAGTTCTTTTTGTTTACATTTTTCAGAAAGCCATTTTTCTTTATCTTCTCTACATGTATTTCTTATTGATCTCTTTAACATGTTCCGTGCAGTGTCGATTTCATTGGTTGCTGGCTGAATACTTTTAATATAATATTTATATATATAAATAATATAATAGAATAATAAAATTATGTAAATAATATAAATAATATTTCAATTGTACATAGAATTTTAGCTCTATTTGCTGCAATAAGTTTTAAAAAATTTAATGCTAACATTCATCAGTTTAAAAAAGTATGTATGGCATGATATGCTGCTCTCAGCCACGGGATAGGACCAACGTGAGCAGCATATGCCACTCTTTGCACGGAAGTTTCAATAGTCGTCAGCATTTCTTCCCTTTGAAATTCTTATTTTTTCTATCAATTGTAGTGTGGATTGTGTAATCTGTGGTTTCTCTCCCTCAATCTTGCGTTTTCCTTCCTCCATTGCCTCTTTCATTTTGTTCCATTTAACATTTGGACCTCTACCTTGCCTTGCATTGGTATATGACATCTTTTCTGTTATTTTCTATTTTAATGATTTAACAGTCTCATCCCCTTTCAATTAGTTTAGATTCCAAGTTTTGTTTATATAGAGGTTTTTGTTACATTTATTCTGCATACTACTGGATTACGACCTGACTCACAATCTACCCCTGACATGGCTTTGCTGTTTTCAGTACAATTGTTATATCTATTTTAAATCAATTTCAAAGAGAAAACACATATGGTAATGGAATTCGATTACAATTTTCACAATTATACAAGTACAAAACAAGAAGACTTAAACAAACATAGGTATCCAAGAATTCGCTTTGGTAAACATAAATACAGATAGTTCCTCTATTTAGATATGGTCTTTTCTACAAATATCGTTAAAAAGGATTCATAGCGTAAAGAAAACTTTTTGAATTGATATTTGATGGAATAAGTATTAAAATTCAAATACTTTTAACATTTGAAATAATCCTAAGCTTATTTATAGTAGAAATAACAGTCAGCTAGTTTTCCTTACTATGAATAATTAAAATGAAAATCCGTCATATGTACATTTTTTCGAAACAAGATACATTACAGATAAGTTTTCATCATTTTTTCCATTACAGGATTTATTTTTTGTGTAAGGAAGGTTACTAAATTAACTTTCACAAATAGTTGTGAAATCTTTGATAGTCATTTTAAAGTAGGCTCAGTACTCCGTTAAGTTAGAGCAGATTGATTAACAATAGTGAGTTTCAATGAGAATATTGAGAACATTTACTGTTAATTCCAAAGATGGTTTTATTTATAAGAGATAATAAATGTAAAACCAGTGGGGAATAATAATAATGCTTTATGATTATATTTGTGACCTCATTACAATGTTTTTGGATCCACACTTGAGAAACATGGTTCTACAGTTTCGATAAGAATTATTTTGGCATAGGCTCATTTACATTTCAAACTACCAATTGAATAAATTTATGATGAAATTCATAAAGGTGGAGGAAACACCAACTAAGCTGATTTAAATAGGCACTAGAATACATAAAAATATATTTCATTAAGAAGAAAACAGTGGTACATTTAAAGGAAAGCTCACTTATGAATCTACTAGATTTCAAATAGAAATTCAACTTGCATAAGAATTAATTAAAAATCAATTTTTTTTAACAAATGAGTATACTTAAAAGGATTCAAAAGCCACAACACTTTTTTCAATGAAAGAATATCTGCTAGATTAAATCATTAGCTGTTTACGCTAGAAGGTCACTACTTAACGAATTTTGATTATCACTACTTGAATACATAGCAATAGGACACAATATAGGATGTCTTAAACTAAGCAGCAAATTGTTTGTTTTTATTTGTATCATTCATGAATATTGTGGAGTAATTGTGCAAGTATGTATGTACTTCATTGTAAAAAAAATATTAAGGATAGTTATTATCAGATAGTTTGATTCAGCAACCAATTATTATGTTGCTGTTTGACCTTGCAGAACTTACTTCAGTGGATTTTAGTGCTGCAGCATAAAATTAAAAATATCAATTCATCATATCAATAAATAATATCCACTTAATTTATTTCCCTGTCAAACCTATGCACCAAAGAGAAGTTTTATATACCCTTAACCAATGACACAATTTGGACCTTATAACTGAAATTGCCTTCTCTTTTTAAATATATATAGTTCTTTTCACTTTAAGGATAAACAATAACTATTTGATTGCCATCAGTAACGCCCTTAACCTTTGTAGTGACAAACTTAATATAAAAAATATGTATTTTTACCTTTTTAAGAGAAAAATTTGATACAATTCCGGATGTTTGCAGCCTAGAGCTCCTCTGCATTCCTAACATGAGAAGCCTACATCTTTATCTCCTGCTATGCTATTGAGTGCCTGTAAGATAACATTTCAACATAAAAATAACACAATCGGAAATCTAACTTTAGATTGGAGATTTAAAATTCATCATAACCCATGCATCACTATTATGGCACAATTAAGTGGCTGGTTATTTCATCATTGATATTTCTTTTTGGTGATGTGTTACTTTTGAACAAATAGAGTATTTTTTAAGAAATGAAAATCACATTTCATGTCACCTTTTACTTGTTGTTCTATGCCCGAAGTGTTAATTTTTCTTTAACTTACTGTCCATGCAAAAAGTCTAGATACTCGAGTTTGAAGTGTTGTATCTCAGTAACCTATTCATCGATAGCAATGAAATACACTGAAAATGAAAGAAAATTTATTTCTACGTTTTGTGAATACCATCAGCGATTTTTTACCGCATCAACAATTTTTTTATTTGGCATTGTATGAAAAAAGCACGGTTTTTGGCGCTCAGAAAACGGTAGCTCCACTTTGAACGCTAATTATTTAAAAACTTCTCAAGTTATCAACATGAGACTTCATAAGGTGCAAGATCAATCTTTAATAAATGCACACGCTGAAGCAGAACCTCGTTACTATTTATCCAAAAATTGCTGATAAAGAAAACTCTGCTATTTTCGTTATTTAACGACCTACGAGACATTTTAAAGTGCCGTAGGCACCGCAAACACGCACTGTTGATGAATTTGATAATTTTTAAGCATAAGCGTAAGCATATTAATTTTGGTACATTAAGAATATAAAGAATTTAATAATATTTCAAAATTATTAATTGAAAAATTTTTTCTTTTATTAACCAAGAGTCATTAGGATATAAACACTTATTGCACATTCAATTGACATATATTATTAACTAAATAATCACAAAATATAAATCAACAATAAAACTTTTTACAGACGTTTCCGATATATTCTTTTCATGGATCAGTTCTTTCCTCGTCAAACATTATTAGCGCTTCAAAGAGATCGTCTCCGTTCTCTTCACTTCTGCTCGTGCTAGCCGCCTGAGAGGGGTCTTTCAAGCTCTCGTACATTTGAGATGAATAGCAAAATAGCATCTCCTCGGAGGGAGTAAAGTGATTGCAGCAAACGTTAATGACCTAATTAAAATTTGAAAGTGCTTTAGGAATTACTATATTTTGGACTTGGAAAATTATAAAATGGCATTATAATTTCTCAACTTATTTTCAGTAAAATGCTGGTATTATACTTATTTTAGATGAATGCGGATTCGCAAAATTGATTCCAGCCTAATAGTCTTCATTCTGTTCCTCGGCTTTGTCTTTACAGCGTTCATTACGCTGAAGACTCTTTCTACGACGGCGTTGCTTATCGGTAGGGTTTCTTAGGGTAGGGTTATCGGCGCTTTCATGGCAAATCAGCATGATCCTTTGATGTCTGTTCTTTCGCTGCATTTCTGAGTTTCCGAACTCATGTCCAAAACCTCACAACGTCGATTTCTGATGGATCGACAGCTTCAGGACAAACCTCATGCAGAGACAGTGTGGCCAGTGCACTCCTAAGAAACTTGCTGATGATATAGTCTAATAAAGAAAGATATTCAAATAAACATGGGTGCGCCAATGTGGTGATCTATTGAGACGTTTTATATCGCTTGCCAAATAACCGTAACTATTTTTTCCCATCTCACGCTTGGCAACCTCTTGGAAGAAAGAACTCTGAAAGACTCGTGTAACTACAACGCTAAAAAATTTAAGCATAGAAAAAATATGTTTTTAATAGATATTGGACTCGTCCTAACTATAAATCCAAACAACACTGATGACAAGTTTCCAATAGTTCACTTATGTAAACTACTATCTTGGAAAGTTGAATAAGTTGACCTCATAAGCATTAAACTCCTCTAGTTTTCAATGCATTTATTTTTTGAAAGATTTGACATAATTGTAGTAAGAAGCGGGCATGAATAAACTAGCCCCTTAAGTTAGACATTTTTCGGTTTCTAGGTTGCCTTGGACCCCCTCTCAATTGGCATCCTGGCTGCGCCACTGCCACACCTGTATGAACGCACTTGAAACTGTTGTTTTTTTAATGACACAATGTAGGCACGCTAGGCGAAGAAGGATACAATGTCCGAATGTAAGAACAACTGCGCTGGGAAAAGGAATATTTAAGGGTGATCTGAGAAAGCCCAAATCACGGTCATATAATCCATAATCAGCCCTTTCAGCTGTAAGAACCACATTAATCGCGCTAGCAGCTACTTTCCATTTTTTTTCGACGAACAACGTACCGTAATTTTCAAATTATAATACGCACCCACTATAAGACGCACCTTCGTTATTACGAGCGCTATTTGAGAATTTTCTTATCACCATGTATAATACGCATTTGGCTTTTAGAGAATGGAATTCTACGCTATTATTCGCGTATGGCCATCTGTGTCGTCGTGACGTTATTAAAGGACACAAGTCTGGCCGAGACGGATTTATTAAACCTTATAAATACAAAAGGAGAGCACTCACTTCTGGCATCTAGCTTGGAAGGTCTAGCGCCGGGAGGAGCAGACCGGATGATGGGGGAGATGAAGGGTCTAGAGCCGGGAGGAGCAGACCGGGTGATGCGGGAAATGAATGGTCTAGCGCCGGGAGGAGCAGACCCGGTGATGCGGGAGATGAAGGGTCTAGCGCCGGGAGGAGCAGACCGGATGGTGCGGGGAGATGAAGGGTCTAGAGCCGGGAGGAGCAGACCAGAGGGAACAACGAACGTTGGGCATTAGAGCGTCTTTGCCTCGGAATTAACCCTTTATATACAGATTCCTAGGGTGTAAAGGTTGATTTCGGGGGTTTGGGAGTGAGGGTTCGACTCATCGTGTAGTGAGTCACCCAAGTATGACTCCTCGTCAGATTAGAGACCCTCTATCTCTTCTCCTCAATCGCTTTTCCTTCGTAGGTGGCTGCTCCGCATCCGTAGGTGTCTGTTCCGCATCCTGCGCTGGGTGCTCCGCATCCGGCAGTAGCCTCTCTTTTCCCGTCGGTTGCCACTCTGCATCCTTTGGCTCTCGCTCAGCATCCGTTGAGGGCCTCTCTGCATCCCCTGGTATTGTCTCCGAATCCGTTGATGGTCGCTGCGAGTCCTGCCTCTTCTTCGGGAACTCCGTCTTCCGCATCACTCGCAGCTGCCCCAGCACTTCCTCCTTACTGATGACCAGGAGTACCTCTTCGTGCTCTGACTCCACACTCCTTGCTTGCCTCACGAGGGGAACCTGCGATACCTCCAAACAGCCGTCATTTTGGAAACCTTCAATATCTTCTTCGTAGGCTGTGGTCCGCTCCCTGACGTCGTCAGCACCCGTGCAGCTCACCCTTTTCAAGGAACTCGCGGGACCTCTCATTACTGACGGTTCGGCGTCCACATCTCCTTTCATAATCTCGACTGATTCCCTACTTAAATTCGAGGCTTTCTTATCAGTGCACAATAAAACATTCCCCACTCCTCCCTCACAGATCGTATTTACATCAGAGTTATTGCCTACGATCTGTCTTAACACGTTCACGTTCACACCATCGCGCTCGAAACAGTTATTCGCGACCAATTGAACTTCTTCCTTTTTTCTAGACTCGTATCTAATCGTACCTTCAGAGACCATAGCTCTCGTTACATCGTACTCTCGAACTCTCGGTTCGGAAATTTCATTGAATTCTCTCTACTCGTTCTCGATATCTAAAAGGGATATCATAACATTATGGAATTTCGGCTCTGGGAGTGTATCCCCGAATGATATTAAATCGATTTCGGTTCTCCTCAAAATTAATTCTTTCTCGCAATCATCATGGTCCAAAAGAGGTATTATGCCTGCGTCCTCCGTGGTTATCGGAAGTGTATCCGCGTCTTCGAATGATATCAGATCAATCTCAATGCTTTTTCCGTCATTTTTCTACAGCCGCACTTCGTGCCCGGGGGATAAGGTCAAAACAGAACGTTGGAGGCAAATGTGACAAGCATAATTTTTTAGGAAATCGAGGCCAATAATCCCGTCGTAATCGGTATTACCTAGATTTATTAACCCTTGTGTAGGCACCCGACTTTACCTACGTTGTTGGGCATCCGGGGTACCCGGGTACCCACCTCTTTAGATCTCATTTTTGAACACATTTGTAAAGGAATTCGTTCTCTGAACATTTTATTTAATAAGTAGATATTTTATGAAGGTATTAAAGTAATTTTTATATCATTTGACGAGTTAGAACTTCTATAATTAACAAAATAAGAAAGGTATGTTTATTCTTCGGTTCTTGACGCCTGAATTCCCTTTTTTTCATTAAAAATTGAAATTTGAAGTCTTGTAAAATTTAAAGTAGAAATTGCACAAGAAAACAAGTGACATCAACGTTTAGTACGTTCTATTGCGCGTGTAACCATATAAGCTAATTATTTCTGTTTTCATAACATTTGGTATTTATCATAGATGGAACGGAAAAGTGCCCATTTTTACGAACTGTTTCACGGAGTGCTCTTTTTGAACGTTCGTTCCTCAAAAACTGATTCTTCAATCACAAAGATATTTTGATAGAACATTATTATGCTTATTAGTAATTAAAATTCGAAGTTTCAGAATATTTTTATGAAACGATAAAAAGTTGTTGTTGATTTTGTAAAATAACTTTTTCTCGTAAGTGGATAGTCGTAGAAATACAAAATTGGGTTCGTTAGAAAGATTTTGAAATGAGTTTTCATGGTAAATAATTATCATTCACTACAAGTTAGCGGATTTTTTTTATACGAATTTATATTTAACGCCGGGATTCGCAATTGTGCAGCAGTGTTGCCGAATTATTGGTCTGGCATCTCGAGCTTTTGAACACTCCGTCCCTCAGAGAGGCTTTCTTTCTATCGCCATGGACTGCGAAGCTACGCCTAATCATATCAATTACGTTTCGTATTTTTCCTTATTATCTTATCTTATTGATCATCTTTCTTACCCTTATGTTTCGTAGAAACTGAATATCTGTGCTTCAGTGCTACTCCTGGCTTTCTTCTGGTATTTACATTACTGAGTGAGCCGAACGCTTCACAGGTTTATGTAGAATACATAAAACATAGTGTCACTTTCTTTTTTCTTAGAGTTTTTTCGTGCAAAGGCTATTTGAAGAACAATAATTAATTTTCACTAAAGAGTGATTATTTGCTCTTATTCCCCAAGGAAGGGGATAGCAGTTATTTTAATTTCAACGATGCATTCTGATATAAATATTTGTGAAAGTGGTAAGAAGAAGCCCCACATAATTTTGTATCACAATAAGTTAAGGAGAAGAAAAACTAGAAAAGTGTGAGAAAACCTGTCTGTAATTAACATTCGAAAACGTATGTCAAATGTAACGATTGTTGTGAATAAAAATTCTCCGTGAAAATTATCATTGATGCACATATTATGCAGCATATATTGCCTTATAGAAGCTAACGAAAAACTACCACACAGTCAGTACAGCAAAATTACTAAAGCTAAACTGAAGGCGCTTGGGTGAATTTGAGGTGTTAGTACTTTAAATTTGATTTTTTCAGATAAAAGGATGTTATCACAGCTGAAAAATGAGACAAAGAAAGAACAGGGCGAGATAGGGAGGTTAGAAACTCCCGAAGACATCAACACGGCAACTCTCGGCGTTAAATATAAATTCGTATAAAAAAATCCGCTAACTTGTAGTGAAAAATAATTATTTACCGTGAAAACTCATTTCAAAATCTTTCTAACGAACCAAATTTTGTATTTCTACAGCTATCCATTTCCGAGAAAAAGTTGTTTCACAAAATCGACAACAACTTTTTTTCGTTTAATACAAATATTCTGAAACTTCGTATTTTAATCAACAAAAAACGTATTAATATTCTATCAAAATATCTTTGTGATTGAAGTAATAGCGTTTGAGGAACAAACGTTCAAAAAGAGCACTTCGTGTAACAGCTCGTAAAAATGGGCACTTTTCCGTTCCATCTATAATAAATACCAAATGTTATGAAAACAGAAATGATTAGCTTATATGGTTACAAGCGCAATAGAACGTACTAAACGTTGATGTCACTTGTTATTTTGGGCAATTTCTACTTAAACTTTTATACGACTCCAAAGTTGAGCCTCCTTAACAAAAAAGCCGATATTTCACGTGACTGACGCTGGCCGTTTTACGGAACTAAGAAACATACCTTTCTATTTTTATTCATAGTAAGAGTTCTAACCGTTCAATTGATATAAAAATGGCTTTAATATCTTCAGAAAATGTCTATTTATTGAATAAATTTTTCAAGGAACGAATTCCAACGCATATTTGTCAGAAAATGAGAAGGAAATTTCAGGTGGGTACCCGGGTACCCCAGGTGCCCCTAAGACGTGTGTGAACTTTCAATGCTTTTATTCAACCTTTAAATATAGTTAACGTATTTCTAATGGTAGTATTTACTAGGGATTCAGGTAGATAACGACGATCTGAAGCATCAAAGCGATATCTTTCTTTATAATCAACGTACAAGCAAAAATATACCTTAGTGGGTACCCGGGTGTCCAGGAACGGATCTAGAGAAAAATTTTAGGGGGGGGTCCGATCAAAAAATTTAAAAATAAAAGACATTTCGGCTTTCACAAAACGTGACGTTAGAATGGTGTTAGACAAATTCGAATATTTTCGCTAGTGATTGCTTAAAATATTGTGTTTTTATTTGCGTTATTTGAGTTTCATTTTCGAAAAATAGGCACAAGTGATATTTCGGGGGGGGGTCCGGACCCCCAGGACCACCCCCCTGGATCCGTCCCTGGGGGTGTCTACACAAGGGTTAAGAGAGCATCGTGAGGATAAGGTTTCCCATCTATTTCCCATGGAATGAGGCTCTGACCCTTAACTGAAAGATGATGGCCTGACGCACTTCTGATAGGGATATCGTACCCGCTGATTTCTAAGCTGCCGAAGGGAAGAATACGTTCATGCACGATGGTAATTGCTGCGCCCGTGTCAATTAAGAATTTATATGACTGACCTAATACTTTTGCGCGCAGCACAACTCCGGCCTCCGGGACGATTGACAAAATCATTTCCTCCTTCCCGACCCGGCGGTCGGGATTAATCAGTTTCCCGGCATTTCATTGTTGTTTGTGTTTGGGCAGTTGAGGGGTCGGTGACCTTTCTCCTAACATATCCCGCAGAACAAGAGCGGGCAATCCCTTGACAAGTGAGTCAGCTCCCCGCAGTTATGGCAGGAGCGCGCGCGGGCGCCGCAGGAGCGAGCCATAAGTCCCCGTTGTCCACAATGATAACAAGTACGTTCAGTGGGCCTATCGGAGATTGTGACCGCGGGGGGGTGGGGATGCGTTCGTGATCTCGCAGCCGTTGTTTGACGATTTGCGGGAAAAGAACGACTGCGTGGAAAAGAGTGCCGCGAGTGATCGCGTGAGGGAAGAGAATTAGGAAGAGGACTATTGTGCGGGAAGAGTGACTGTATGGCGCGAACTGCTACATCCTTATTTGCATAATCACGTGCGTTCGCGTCCTCTAATAGCGCGTAATCTTCCGCTTCGATTATCGTTTTAGGAGTTCGCACAAGCACGAAACGCCCGATTTCTGCCCGAAGTCCTATGAGAAACTACGACAAAAGGCGTCCCTCTATCACTGTTTTGACCGGTTCAGATTTTGGGTCGGAAGATAATCACTGCGTTTACCAAGCGATCTCTGCTCGATCTGGTGGCAGCTCGTACCGGCAATGTAGGACCGATCTCATAGGACCGACGAGTTTATCAACACGAGCTTAACATATCGATATTTGCGATATTCACGTATCGACTGCAAATCATCGAGATTTGACGGCCGCCATTGTGCTTCTTCGTGGTGTTCTTTATTCATTAAGCAGAAGTGTCCGTTGATTCTCAACGGGGATGTTAAATTTCATAAATAGCAGTGTAACAACCTTGATCGTAAGAAATACTTCATAATTGTTGATAGATAGGAAATACCAGACATTTTAATTCAATATAATAAGAAATATAAGTTACAATGAAATCTACAAAGCCGCATCAACTCAATATTCAATATACTCTGAATGATAAATATCTTCAACTGAGACGATAAAAATATATATTCTAAGATCACATTAGGATAAGCAGGACCACGTTTAAAGTTAAATCTTCATACAGGTACAAGAGGACAAATAAATCACGCATTAAACGTAAATGACAGAAATAAATTACATTTCACTCAAATAAACAAAGATGAATGTTCTATACGGAAAGTAAATGTATTTTGGAGCTGACTGCAGATACCATGGTATCTCAATCTTAAAATATGTAACATAAACGCGAACCACAAAAGCAATCAAAATAGAAACAAAGATTCAACACCAATAATAGAAGGATAGCAAATGAATATGGAGTGGAAGCACTTAAAAACAACGAATAAATCAATTTTTGCAAGGGAAAGAGTTTATTTACACCTGGTAATTTAGACAAAATTTTAGTATAGTTTATCAATATTCTCGCAATTTCGAATCGCAAGCGATATTCACCGACCAAAATAAGAATCTTTTTTCAACTTCCCTTCTTTTAATGATAGCGCCAGGAGTTATTGCGATTGTATTTGTTTCCGTCCGCTGACAAAAGAGAAGCGGAGTCCGCAAGAACACTGAGGCGACCGATGTCGTGCTGAACCTGGTCCACCTTTTTTGCCGGGTTGAGTTCAGCTCACTTTTAGCCATTCTAGCCAGCGCTGCTCAGCGCGTATCTGTTTACCAACTCGAACTGACTTGGTAGCACCGATCTGAGATCGCTTGGTAAACGCAGTGGATGTTTACGGAGACTGGTAGCGTATTCGCTGACCGATTCAAGGGATCCTTGCATACAACAGGCAAACATCCGTTCTATTGCTAGCGCCAGAACTTTTGCGGAAAACCTGCGATTAAGATTCGTGGAAAAGAGTGGATAGGATTACAAAATGTGCGGGTTAGCCTGCACATATTCCGCGGCTGCTCCCGTTAAACGCAAACGTATCACGCACAGTGTTTGATGCTCCGTCCATGAGCTTAAGTGACTGGTTATTTGTACGGTTTCCAGAAATTTTTCGACAGTGAGATCGTCCTCTCCACTGAAACACGGTATGAAATAAATGTGATTTCCAATAGAGGAAATGGGTTTAGAAACCACCGGATCCGAGCTTGGAATATCGGACGAATTATCTTTGGTGGTCGAATTATCTTCGTTGATAACGTTCAGAGTGGGCGGATAATCCATCAGGTTAGAGGAAGGAGTTGGTTGGGTGGGGAAGAAGGGGAAGAGGGGAGAGTTAGGAAAGCGGGAGAAAGCCATGCCGTTTGGGAAACAAAAACAACCCAGATCACTGCAAGCAAATCAGAAAATAATACGAAAATGCGGAAACATAAATAGCTAATACAAAATGTAAAATTAAATGGCAACGTGGATCATTCTGCGAACACAACCGGCACTAGTTAATGTCTAAGTACAAAAACAACAAAATCTTTTTTTTACGTTACGCTTCAAATGTGCCTCATCGGAAGGATGTGGCACGCAGGGACGTTCGCCAACACACCTGACACCAGTGTAATGTCGTCGTGACATTATTAAAGGACACAAGTCTGGCCGAGACGGATTTATTAAACCTTATAAATACAAAAGGAGAGCACTCACTTCTGACACCTAGCTTGGAAGGTCTAGCGCCGGGAGGAGCAGACCGGGTGATGCGGGAGATGAAGGGTCAAGCGCCACGAGGAGCAGACCAGAGGGGACAACGAACGTTGGGCGTAAGAGCGTCTTTGCCTCGGAATTAACCCTTTATATACAGATTCCGAGGGTGTAAAGGTTGATTTCGGGGGTTTTTGGAGTGAGGGCTCGACTCATCGTGTAGTGAGTCACCCAAGTATGACTCCTCGTCAGATTAGAGACCCTCTATCTGACATCTGCCATCAGCACCCAACAGATCACTGCGCAAGCATGGAATGCTGCTAATGGATGGCTTTCCCCCTTACGTACCCCTTTGATTTCTCAATGTGACGATCTATCAGTAACATGTTCTTCATGTCTGAATTTTTGTTTTAATTCAATAATTTTATTAATATGCAGCAGTGTTCTTTTCAGAATAAACGTGAATTCAGAATACATATATGTATGTTGAGTAATTTACTTCAAATGTCATCTACAGCTGGTATAAAAATATGATGTTTGTAACCATGTATGATACGCACCCTACTTTTTTGACGTATTTTCGTGGAAAGAAATGCGTACTATATACGAAAAATTACGGTACTCATTTTACGGTACTCATTTTACGGGGGAGGAACGGAAGAACCGTGAGACTGAATATTAGAATAATTGCGCTCGAAAAAAAAACGTAGTCGCAGTTTTCGAAGGTAGCCCAAATCGCGGTCATTGAATAAGCAACCCACCCATTGGGCGGAATACCGCCATAAGGACTTTCAAACCCGCACCTGAGCACCTGAAGATAGCCCAATTCTCGGAAATCCGCCCAATCTGGCAACCCTGCTTGCAGACCGAGTCATTGCGCTCAAATACGCAGCGGCTGTCGCGGGTCGAAGAGATAAAAATAGCAGCCAAGATATTCCCAAGGAAAAACGGACTTGCAAAAAGTCTGATGGGGCCGGGAACCGAACCCGGGATCGTCCTCTATCCGGGAGGCTGCCTTAAACCATCTAGGCTAACCGGCCAGAACATTTTAACAAGCCGTTTTGGGAGCTTAGTGTGCAAGGGCAGGTGTGGTTTCGTCCGACTGTGTGCCATCGTCCACGAGCCATGGCCTCATAGAGGCACCAGCAACACAAAGTGGTGATTCCCGGCCCCGACAGATTTTTTCAAGTCCGTTTTTCCTTGGGATTTTTCCTGGGTGCACGCCCTTATGTGCAAAGTCACTTCAACTGTTTCCTTGAACCAAGATATTGCCAAGTATCCGCTGTCGTTACCGGTGGACGACGTGGTCGTAGATGCTTCCGCAAACGAAATGTCAAGTACCATCTTTAAAATTATAAATTAGGGGATATACCAAAGAAAAATCAGCTGCTGGTAGAGGAGAGTGATTACTTTACCCCGGGGGTCTACCGAGTCCCACGCAGTGGCGGATCAAGGGGGGGGGGGAAAGGGGGAGATTCCCCCCCAAATCCAAGAGAATATATTTTCCGAGGCCAATAATTTAATACTTATAAACCGAGCGTCGTCTATAGATGACATGTAGCCGCATGCTCTTGGTGTCCCTTTACACGAGGCCAAGGAAAATCAAGCAGCAAACGGCGGTCAGTCAAATGAAAACTGGCATGTAATTCAGGGGGGAAGCGTTAACGAAAGGCCTTCGTCGCCGCTTTCTCCTGTGGCCACCAGAAATTCATTTTCACCCTTGTCCCCTCCAAGCCCGGACCGGCTGCGTTTTGATAACGATATTGATAAAAATACCGAAATAAAGAAAATTTCAAAACGGGGGCAAGTTCCAACGATTAATTTAGACATGATCACCAATTGGGTCCAACTATTAAAAAAACTTCGCTCTGGATGCGAAATGCAACCTATTACGCAAAAGACAGGGAAAAAAATTGCTTAAATGTAGTACAATTAACGATTTTTTTAACTGTTAATGAAATTTTAATTAAGGATCATATTAACTTTTTTACCTACCGATTCGCGACTGAAAAGAAGCAAAATTTTATAATTCGAGACCTACCTTTTAACATTTGAACAACCGACATTGAAGATTCGTTACCTGAACAGAAAATAGCTTTTAATGAGATAACGCAACTGAAAACAACTAGACCAACATAAAAAAATCTTGAGAAAGGAATCAAATCAGTTCCTCTCAGACCCGTTCCTCTTTTTCAAATCGAAATAGACAACGCCGACATGGTTGAATGTTTTTAAATATTAGAATAGTTACTGGGTTTAAAGTTAGA
Source organism: Sympetrum striolatum (assembly GCA_947579665.1). Classification (NCBI taxonomy): domain Eukaryota; kingdom Metazoa; phylum Arthropoda; class Insecta; order Odonata; family Libellulidae; genus Sympetrum; species Sympetrum striolatum. The sequence goes on from OX388350.1 coordinate 16,484,601, forward strand.
CTTGAAAAATTTTAACCTCCACCTCTTGTGGTCCACCACAATGTCAGCAATACGGACACCTCGACAAAGCATGCCTAATGTGTCAAGTGCGGCCTTAATCATCGCACCGAAGACTGTAAGAAGCCTGTCTATCAGCCGGCCATATGTGCAATCTATAGCGGAAATCATCCGGTAAGCTACCGCGGCTGTCCGACTTATCAGTCCCTTCAAAATAAAATTGAATTGCTAAAAGAAAGGTGCGACTGAAATTAAATGTAAACAGAGTACCTGATATTCAAGTTACCGATAATAATTTCCCACCGATCGCGCAAAGAAAACATCTGACGCCGCGGCGGCGGCAAAACAAACTATCTCTCCCGATCCTATTTCGATGCAAATCGAGAGAATGAGAGAGAGTTTCCCTAACTGCCCAATTGAAAACTCAAAAACCAACCACTGTCGCAGTCAACAATTAACGAAGGGAATAATTGGAAAGCAATATCAAAACCTGGATCGTCCAATTATTTTATTTAATCTCCGACGAAAAAACCAACGAGGCACAATTTTTCAATCATGTTATTGAAACTACGAATGCATTTTTAAATTTAAATCATGGATGGATCATTAAATGTTTTAGAATGGAATGTCAATTGAATTCTGGGAAAGAAAATTGAATATGCAAATTTTCTAGTAAGGAAGGCCATACATACAGCGCTCAAAAATAATTCATGGTAAACAAACTTTTACTAGACCACTAATTTATTATCTGAATAACACGACCCAGGTTTCGTAGCGTCGCGACAACATCAGGTGACAAAATAATACTTTTCTTCTAATCCCTTAATTCTTTCCATAAGAAAATTAAATTCACCACTGAAAAAGCCATCAACGGCAGTCTGCCTTATTTGGAAATTTCCATTGCCAACGGACGGCATGAGTTTTCTATCTTCAGGAAACCCTGCTATACTGATTGCACCATCAATAGCGACTCCTTTCATCCCCTCTCTCATAAATTAACGGCATTCAACAGCATGATCCACCGGCTACTGAGTGTACCCCTCCCCACACAAAGTTATCTTAACGAAGTGAACATAATTAAAAGTAGTGCAGGTTAAAACGGTTTCAGCCCTGTGATAGTAGATCAAATTATAGAGAAGAAGAGGAATAAAATGGCTTTGCACGACATTTTCCGAGTGCTTAAGCATACTAAGATGAAGTGGTGTTCCCTTAAGTTCCTCGGTAAAATCTCCTACTCAGAGAGTAACAGTTTTCCCGCTACATATAAATGTTCCTTTAAGACAGGCCCTAAACTGAAAAACTTATTAGTGAAGTGCAAAGATCCCGTTGAGGTGTTTAACAGAAGTGGTGTTTATAGATTAAATTGTAATGATTGTGATTGTTTTTATATTGGACAAACCGGAAGATGTTTCTCAGAACGGAAAAAAGAACATAAACGTGCTCTTTTTAATAACAATCCGTCTGCCTCTTACTTCAGCCAGCATTTGCTTGAAAGAGGGCATACAAGTGGATTTGATATGACGGTGCTCCACCTATGTGACAAAAGTGAGAGACTTAACACTTTGGAAATCGCGAGGAACTCCTCGTCGAATATTGCCAACGAATTTCTGTTTCATAACCCTTCTCCTATATTACAAACCCACATTCCTTAATTTCCATGCACCTTTCCTAGCATCCCGCCCATTGCCCCCCCCCCTTGCTTTTCACCTTAAACTCGTTGCATCTTCTTTGATTTTAGTGATTTAATGACCTTGCCTTACTTTGTAACTCTTGCTTTCCCTAATTACTTTGTAATTCTGTATATCTTGCAATTCAACGGTTTGTGATTGAGAACCTTTGCTTTGTAACCTGCCTCATCCCTTACCCCCTCCCTCCCACTTTCCACCTTCCTCTCCCCCCTTCCGTTACTTGCTACCTTCTCTCCCCTCCTCCTTTCATGAGTGTATATACAGGGTGTTTCCCGGGAACCGCATGGTTTTTAAATAGCCACAATTTTTTAAATTGTGAACCAAATATTTATTATTTTAAACAATGTATTCTACAAACTGGGAATTTTAAGAAAATTGTACAAAAAATTAAGTAACAAAAATAATATCGCGTAGATGGCGCCCTTCCGATTGAACACATGTTTCCAGACGTTCCCTGAAGTTACACATTGAATTTTGTTACATTTCTCGTGGAATGGCTTTGATTTCTCTTCGTACGGTACCCTTCAACTACGGTAATGTTCGTGACTTTTTAACGTTAACACGTGATTTCAAGAAACACCAAAGAAAGAAGTCCGGGATCGCCAGACCGGAAGGGGGAGGGGGTTGGGGGGGACATCTCCGAAGGAGAGATTACTTTTCCAGGGAAAGCTTGTCGGACACGTTCCATCGAAATTCGAGCAGTGTGGGCCGTAGCCCCGTCTTGTTGGAACTATATTTTTTTAATCAAAATCAAAATTTTTCTAACCGTAGAAGCAGAAATGCGGAGGTTTTAGGCTCGCTTCCTTAGCGAACGGTATGGGCTCTCCAATGTAGCGACGCGCACACGCTCAACATTCTCAGGCGTACGAACGGTTTTTGCTGGCCCTAGAGGTTTTCTTTTCATTGATGAACCCGTTGTGTTCACATTATGCATCCACCTGAAAATTGTGTTACGATACGGAATCGGCCCACGCGGCGGGTGCCGGCGAGTCTCGTTGGGTTTCGGTTACGGACTCACCGTTAGCGTAAAACCGTCTCATAACAAAAGCGAGGTGCTCAAAGTCCCACATCTTAAGTGTAACTAAAACTTCCAACTCCCCTCTAAATAATAGAACCTTTCCAAACGCCATCCCCCCACTACTTGCCGTGTACCACCTAATCAAAAAATGCGGTTCCCGGGAAACACCCTGTATTTGGAAGTGTGTTTTTATTTTGTCACCTGATGATGTAGCGACGCTACGAAATCTGGGTCGTGTTATTCAGATAATAAATTAGTGGTCTAGTAAAAGTTTGTTTACCATGATTTTTTATCAAGTTAAGGAGTACCACAATATTAACCCTGAATCGGTATCGCTCATACAGCGCTCGTTTGTGAAACACTTTTAACAACCGAAAAGGTATAAGACATTCCAGATTCAAGCATTTTATAGATGCGATGAGAAAACAGCCTTTCGCGGAACTGCCATATTAGTTCATAAAAAAATTAAATCGGCAGAACTTGGTCTCCCAAAATTAAAACAACTAAAATCAACCGGGGCAAAAATCGTTCTATGTCCAATCGTAATAAAATTTATTTCGGTTTATAACCCGCCTCAAAACAAACCCCTAATATCTGATCTTAAAAAATTGAAAAAGAAATTCAGCAATACTTTGACGATCATCGGAGGCGATCTAAATGCAAAAGATCCCGCGGCTAACCCATCCGGAAAACTTTTATTTAATTTTCTAAACCAATCCTGTTTCACGCTGCACGCCCCAAGCGAACCAAACAACTGTTTAAGCGGACGAATCCTGGCGGCCGATATTTTAGATGTTTTTATTTCTACATTTTTGACAAATGACTTGCAAGCAGCAGTCATTAATGACCTTGCTTCAGAACACCTCCCTGTAATTTTAAAACTGGACACGAATATAATGCATTGCGACGAAGAAGATTTTAGAATTTTAAGCATCGATAATTTTGACAGATTTTTAGCTAATTTATTTAGGAATTTTAAACCTAACGACACCAAAGATACTAAAGATATCGATCGGTCTGTCGAGCGTTTCACCGATAAGGTAAATTCCGAGTTCATTTAGTGCTCGCGGGCGGGGAAAAGACTCCCTCCCGAAAATAACAGGCTCCCACTTCAAATAATAAACCTAATCAGGAAAGGGTTAAGGGTACATTGCAGATAAGGGCGTTTACCCAGGAAAGAACCCTTGCGCACAAAGTTCCCTAAATGGCTTGTTCAAATGTTCTGGCCGGGTAGCTTAGATGGTTAAGGCAGCCTCCCGGATAGAGGAAGATCCCAGGTTTGATTCCTGTCCCTGTCAGACTTTTCTCAAGTCCGTTTTCCTTGGTATTTTTTAAACCTAATCAAAGAAAGAAATCGAGCTAGAAAGATTTACCAAATATTGAAAGCTCCACAGGTGTGAACCAAATACAGAGAGCTCAGACAAAGAGTGCAAAGAGAAATCTCGAAGATCAAAAATGAAAGTATGGAAAACTATTTAGTCGTCGAAATTAACAAGCCGGGTTCCGACGTAGGCTCTCCTCGACCAGGGGCGTATTTACCAGTACGCCATTTACTTCATGGCGTAGGGCGGCACGAGTCCCGAAATTCTATTTTTTAGTTTTTCTAATATTTTTTAAACAGTTTCCGTCCTCAATTCAATTCCATCGATTCAAAATCCCGCGTGTGTTCCCTTTTAGAAAAAAAGTTCCTTAAATGGGCGGCAGACATTGACTGGCGTAGGGCGGCAAATGGGGTTAATACGACCCTGTCCACGACTCACCAGATCGTCTGACTGGCCGTCTGATTATTTTAAATAAACAAACGGTCGCCTGCTTCCTGGATTTCCAGTCTGCTTTCGACATAATGTGGGCATTATTTTTAAATTAATTGTTTTAGAATTGCCGACTAATATTATTAAATTAATATCTTCTTTTTTAACCAATAGGACGTTTTGCATTAAAATTAATCAATCTTACTCAAGACTGGAAACCAAGGAGGCGGGATTCCCGCAAGGTCCTTTTCTGTCCCTCACCCTTTTTACTTTCTCCATATACGAAGTATAGAGAAAGTATTGTTTTCATGAAAAAATTCGACTTCGAGATTTTAACGGAAATACATGTTTTGGGGTCCCTAGAACACGTTTTGACCATTTTCGGAATGATGTCTGTGTGTATGTGTGTGTGTGTGTGTGTGTGTGTGTGTATGTGTGTGTGTGTGATAGTGGACGCTCTAACGTGAAAACTATTAGTCGTATCAATACCAAACTTCATATATAGAACTGTTGTGTGTGCTGTCAGAGTTGATTAGTTTTTAGAGTAAATCGGTCAGCCGGAAGTCGAGCTTTATTCATTAAAGCTCATTTCCGGTTTTCAAAATATCTCCATAAATATGATATATACGTATATTGTATTACTTATAAAAGTTTTAGATAATGAAATTTAGTATAAGTTTTGCATTTAACATATTTTTGTATCACCGGTTGATTAGGAGTTATTCGTGAAATACCGATAAACCGGAAGAAGATGATTGTGTACTTTGTGGGCGCTCTAACATGAAAACTATTTGTCGGATCAACACTAAATTTTATATATAGTACTTTTATTACAGTCGTTAGAGTTGATTAGTTTTTGGAGTAAATCGGTCAACCGGAAGTTGAGCTTCATTCTTCAAAGCTCATTTCCGGTTTTCAAAATATCTCCATAAATATGATATTTAGGTATATACTATTATTTATAAATGTTTTAGAAAATTTAATTTACTATAACTTTTGTATAAAACATATTTTTGTATCACTGATTGTTTAGGAGTTATTCATGAAATACTGATAAACCGGACGTTGCTGAATATGTACTTCGTGGGTGCTCTGGGCTCTATGGGCAAAAGGCCAAAATCATCTTTTTTTATCGAGCATGTCCCGAAAAACATTATTTATAATTTTTGTGACGTAAAAGATATATAAATAAATCACTCATCATCCAAGTTTAGATGGAATATAGAGTTCGAAATTACTGTCGTAGATAAATATTTACATCTTATGTATGGAGAAAGTCATGTGCTGGCCACATCAGATTTTTAATTTATTCACCGCCGATATCCCTCTCAGCATGAGCACGAGCATGTAACTTTATGAAGACGATAGCATACTCACTGCGCAATCTAATAACCCCAACCTCGCAAATGCCATTCTTCAAACGCACTTGGATTGGGTTTTCGACTGTGCCTCCAAGCGAAGCCTCAAGTCAATCCGTCCAATGTGCGATAATGGTATTTGCGAGGAGGGAGAGAACTCGAGACTGCTCGTACAATTTCGACCAACTCCATGATTTTACGCAAATTTTGCAACGTCGCGCAAATTTCTCCCATTTAAAATATATGGGCCTATGCATTTTAAATTTGGAGAATCTGTGCCTTCATGATGGTGAACGGTCTATTGAGAACGACCGAAACACTCTTTTCCTTGCATGGTCAAGGTTAATCGAAATCCTCGCTTTCCTTTTCCCCGAAGAATAGCAGAGATGCCTCGTGCTGGATCGAGTTACCTCAGCGAGGAGAAGGTTCTGGAGTTAAATGGGAGTTTCGCAGTTACCCTGGTCGATATGAAGTTCGCGCATGCAGTTGAGTGGAAACCTTGCGGAGCGCTGTTATGCTCTTTCGCCCATTACGCAGATGGCGGTTTTTTCCGGAGCGGAATATTTACCGCCGCCGCATATCCCAGAGTGGCGCGAAGAAGCAAACGGTAAGGCGGAATAAAAAATCGCGCGTAAAATTTTTCCCGCCCACTGCAATTGCGCCGCCGTCCCCAACTTTTGGCTTCAGGTTGGGGAGAGCGAGTAGCCAAGGCGCTTCCACCCAACTCTGTGCCGAGGGCGAGGCGACAACTTTCTGCTACTCTTGGACAGGAGGCAATAATTTTTGCTGTATTTTTGCTCTACCCTCATCAGAGGAAAAAGGAGAAGACGATATCTAATTTTTCCTATCCGGATTTACCTTGTAGGATATTTCTATCTTTAATGTTCAAGAATCCTTCCTGAAGCGTAATTCTCGTTAATATTTTTTCATCAATCCCCAATATACCAATCATTTGCTGAGATATCTATAACAGATACAAGTCAAAGTCGTGTCACGCTTGGAACCGCGTACCAACGTTTGCCAATTCCTTGAATAAGAACTCTCGGTTATTATCCCGAAATCTTTGATGCATGATTTATCTTAAATTGTTTCAAATACGTAATAGTACTACACAAGTATATTATTCTTGAGAATAAAAACGTTCCTTTAAGAAACATTATTTAAATTAAAACATTTTCCCGACCTTGTCGGTGGAAAACTTCTTTCCTTTCTGCCATTGCGGCTGAAAAACCACTAAAAATCAAACCACTCGCTCAAATGCTAACCACCAAAACGGACGTTATGCTATTTTCATGGAGAAGTTTGGCAAAGCAGCAGCGCGTCGTGAAGTGCAGAGAAATGGGAGAGCGACGAGAGCGACTGAGTCTTTCCTCGCCCCTCCCTCGTAGCCCATGTTCTCTGATTGGCCAGAAAATGGAAAGGGGAGTTTAGGCAAGCCTGTGATTCGTCGAGGAGGTCCTCAGGTGAGGGTTTTGTCAGTTGTGGTTCGAAAACGGTAGGAGTCACAGCTCGCAAAATAATTTTCTTCGTTCTTATTATTAATAACTGTAAATTGAGTTTATTTTATCGACGTTAATTTTGCACGCGAGGATTTGAATTCAACGCAAATGGGTAGAGAAATTCTCTGGCAAGACAATGCTGTACAGATCAAATAGACTTGATACGATAACCTGCGAGAGAAAGACGAGCAACCTGTGACGGAGAAAGGCTTTCGTAAATTAAGTAATAAGTGATTTGCGCGTCAATTATTAAGTGTCAATATAGTAGCGGTACAACAACTCCGAATTTCCATCAAGGGATAGTGCAAGCCTGGACTATTAAAGTGATTTTGGAAAAGAGCGGGAAAAGGATGTGGTAACCGACGTTTCTTAGATTTGCCGCGCTTCTCTTCTCTCAAAAAACTCGTCATGCGACGGTAAGTTGAAACTTATTCCACTTTTCAGATTCAGATAGTGTAGCGTTGATCTTTCAATATTTCATCGTATGAAGACGCTCCGTGTATTTATAAATATAAGCTTAGATTATCACTGGCGGGGTGTGGGCTCTAGCATTTAGCGCATGCCGGTATATTGCCTTTTCACAAGATGTGAGGTGTGGTGAGGCTCATTTTACGCTCTTTGATCTCTGATGGCGGAAATTGTTTTAATATCAGTTGCATCTATGTGTTTGTAAGATTTTGATGAATCTTCTACTTATCTATCCGATTATCTTCTTCGTTTTTTGAATTTTATCACTTTGACAATATATCACTTCTTTCGCTTGAATTGCAATTGATACGAAACAGGCGAATCTTTGATGGAAAATCACGTCTAACTCGAAATTACCCTTTCAAATTTGATTTCCAACTGATCTAAGTTATAAAAAATTTTTCGGTTCATGCTAATTTTTAATCTTAGGTAATTGACGAGACTTGTAATCAACATTAATTCTTTCGTAGAGAATTAATGTGTGAATCATAGTGAATTATTTATATTGATGTGTGAAGTCATTTTTCTTAACTCATGCGCTGTTCTGCGTTGAGAGGACGTTCTTTTTTTTAATTCTTGTTCGCAAACTTTTAAGATAGGTCGTGCGTGTGTCCTACTATTTAACTGAATTGTAAATCTCATTAATATTCTTTGCTTTTCCAATTACTTAACTTCAGGCAATTAATCATTTGTTTTTACATACTAACAGGAAGCTGGAGTCGGGATGTCTGGAATTTCCGATGGAGTGCGAGGTAAGTGTTTGAATTTTACTTTCTTTGTGCCCGGAAACAATCAAGTAGAACGCGATTGTCGAAGTAATCCTTAGGGCAGGCATGTTCAAACGCTGCCACGGTGGCTTTGGCGCCAAGGAATGCCTCTGGACTCGGCCTCGGATTTCCTTCTCTTTCGCGCTGGACTACTATTCCATGACAAGTCCAGACAAAAAGTCTAGATACTCGAGTTTGAAGTGTTGTATCTCAGTAACCTATTCATCGATAGCAATGAAGTAAACTGAAAAAGAAAGAAAATTTATCTTTACGTTTTGTGAATACCATCAGCGATTTTTTTACCATATCAAGAAATGTTTTATTTGGCTTTGTATGAACAAAAGCACGGTTTTTGGCGCTCAGAAAACGGTTGCTCCACTTTGAACGCTAATTTTTCAAAAACTTCTGAAGTTATCAACATGAGACTTCATAAGATCAAAGATCAATCGTTTGTAAATGCATATACTGAATCAGAACCTCGTTTCAATTTTTTAGTATCCAATAATTGTTGATAAAGAAAAATCTGCTATTTTCGTTATTTAACAACCTACGAGAAATTTTAAAATGCCGTAGGCACCGCATACACGCACTGTTGACGAATTTGATAATTTTTATAATGAAAAGTTACTACCATTGTCCATGTAGAATTTTTTTGTCCATGTTTTTTGGCGCGCTCAGCCCGCCAATCCGCGCCAGCCCGCCAACGTTAATTAAACTGAATCCTACCTTTTAGATGTTTTCTTTTGGTTCGATGTAAAGTGGAATGTGCAGGATGCTCGTTTTGGTGCCAATGACGATGCTGTATCATTTAATGGTTTTGACGATCGAAATGATTTATTGCGTATTGTGGTAAATTTTATTTTTTCAGTGCTTGAGTATTTCTTTAGACGGTAAATTTCAATGTCGTGTGCAGTTAGAATGTTGATAATTCACCTTCTTTCTGATGAAGGATGTTGCAATTCCAGAATTCGCAGTGGTTTATTGTGTTGCGGTGATTGATGTATTGGTGTCTGTCATTACTGGCGTCTGCCCGTAGGGCGTAATGAATTCTTTTGTTCGGTGGCCGACTCGCTGGTCGGGGATCGTTGCTCTTCTTGGAGTGGCAGATGTTTGTGAATAGATGTTGGACGTATCCAAACTGGAAATCCAAACAAAACTTATGATAAGTTCCCAATAGTTCGGTTATGTAAACTACTATCTTGGAAAGATTAATATGTTAGCCATTTAAGCGTTAAACTCCTCTAGTTTTCAACGCATTTAGTTTTTGAAAGAATTGACATATTAGTAGTAAGTAACGGGCATGAATTTACTAGCCCCTGTAAGGCATTTTTTCGTTTCATTGGACCCACCCCATTGGAAAATCCTGGCTGCGCCACTGTGATGTAGTAATGTTGTTGATTGTACCGAGCGTTTTGAAGGAAGTTCGGCGCGCGCGCTGCCCTCCGAGGGCAGCCGAATTTCTGCCGAGACCTGAGGGAGGGCGTTTAATGCTATATTGGCAGATTTTATAAATCAGATGATCATGTAATATCACCGAAAGAAAGCATAGTTCAAGGAACACTGTCCACATTGCCTTGTCGGCGAATCAAAGTTCGCTAGGCAAGAGCCATCTGCAATTGAATGTCTCCCATTACATATCTAAACGCGTGCTAATCTCATAAACGCCGAATTCTCATCCCGACTGATCCTCCAAGTGGCCCTGGTTTAGTCTGGAAGATTTTATTATTTTAAAAGGTCCCGTGAACAAATGAATAAAACATGTGAAAAAATTTTAAACTTGAACGCGATCTCCCACGCGGAATATATAGCCCTTTTTTCTTTGTTGCGCCTTATTGCCATCTTTTTAAAAATTACGGAACGTTAGGTGTAATATCGCATCGTGAGGCATACAAGTTTCTCTTGGAATTTTAAATTCCTTATCCTCCTCACGTTCGATCTTTTTTGGAATTGGATTTGTCTGATTTTACCCGAAAACGACTTCAAATGGAGGCAATCCTGTGCTCTCATGCATTACCGCGTTAACACTAGAAGGTCCGATAGCGGTCAATTGACCGTTCGCAACTTTATTATCGTCCTCACTCAAACATTAATTTTTGTGCGGATCTGATTTTTATTGACTTTTAATATTTTAGAGGCATAAGCCACTGTGTGAAATATTTTGTAAAATTAACAAGCACTTTTGGCGCAACGAGCGGGTCTATCTAAAAGGTCCGCGAGCGGTAAATATACCGCTATTGCATTTTAAGCGTTTCCGTTGACATCGGACACGTTTCCTGCCTAGTATGGGTCATAATATCTAGTTCTATCATAATAAACGATCATAATCATGGGTTTTTTACTTTAAAAATCGTTTTTCTTTCATTTGTTGCTGATTGAGGGCCATAACTGTTGAAGCTTTGTTTCAAGTTCCCGAATAAAATACCCCCACCCCACCGCTCGCTACCACGGCAGTGTGCAGTGCATATTCACTCGCTTGGACCGACTTGGACTCGTCTGGACATTCCTAGTAGCTTAGTTGAGCCTGTCTCAAGCGCTTTCCTCCTCCACCCAGCGACGCCAGATCCATATGCATGTGTAGGCCTGTCTCTGCGTTGCGTCACATGGTTTGCGCTGCGGTAGCCAGCAAGCTTATTATACTTGAATTCAAATATGTTTGCGACTGAGTTTCGGGTGCTTTGGTGATTGTCCGAATGTCGCCACTTGTTGGGGGTGTGGAAGTCTTCACGATTTACCTGGCGAAAGTATTACTGTTGATGAGCAACTGCATCCGACAAAGTGCAGGTGCCCATTTTTACAATACATGGCAAATACACCCGATACGTTTGGGATTAAATTTTGGATCGCTACTGATGCGAAAAACAGGTACGTGCTCAATATTATTCCCTATGTAAGCAAAGATGAGGCAAGGCCCAGTACAGAACGTGTCGGCGAAAACATTGTCAAATTGTTGTGCCTTACCTAAACAAAGGCAGAAACGTCACAATGGACAATTACTTTACCTCCTTAAGGCTGCTGTAGCGCTTGAGGATTTCCGATTTTAACGGTCGCACCCTAGAGCATACGAAGTGGTGACTTTCAGAACTAACGAAGAGGTGGGGAGGAACATTCGCCTATTTCGCTGGAGCTGTTGGCACTCACTGGCCACTGAGTCGAACCTCTCTTTAGGTGGGCGGTTCGTTTTGGTTTCGCTTCTTCACTTATCGCAGTTCCCAGAAATTGATATAATGTTAGGCATCGAGTTACCGCCACCGCTCATTCGCTCTCAAAGACGGGTGGATCAGAATGCTGTCTCACTTAGATTTAGAAATTTTGATGAGATTCCCAACATTGTCCGCTCGACTTTGATCCATGCAGTCCCGTGTTTGATTCCCTGCACGTAATGATATCCGATCGAAGAATTTTTAGAAGAAGAGATTTATTTTCTCTGAATAAATATCTGCTTTCTAATCTAAGAATAATTTATCGTTGAATTATTCTACCTTTCTGTAATTCTGTACGCACTGTATGATTATTCTGCTAAATAAAAGTTCCTTAATAATTATCCTTGCGAGTCTAATACAATATAATTACTTTTAATACAATAATTTATAAAAATACATTATGTATGTTGTTCGAAAAGGAACTTGATATCGAAAATTCGTCGACCTTTAGGGACATACGCAAATGTCTCATAATGTTCCTTATCGATCTCTGATACTACTGTTTCACCCTTAGACATTCTATGTTCCTCATTTCCCGTATTCTCACACAGTGGTTATGGTGAGTGTACCTGAATGCTAAACCAAACAAGAGTTATTTGAAATCCCATAACAAACATCACTGCAGTCCTTTACTAATTATCATTCTACGGCATTCGATTGATGACAGACCCCCGAAGGATGGCCTGTTAATAAACGCCAAGTTTTCAGTAAATGTCATGTTTTCTCGGAAGAAAAGTTTCATATTTTACGGAAAATTGTATAGTCATAAGAAAACGCATAAATACAAACATTATACGAAAAAAGAACTTGTCTTGTAAAGATATTTTACCTAGAGGACATTCTTTGCGAGGAATGATCCGTATCTTGAGGTTCATGGGAGAAATAATCATCAGTTCTCGATGAACACCCTTCGTCACGACGAGTGCCTAAGACTGATTGCTCACCGAGAATAGCTTTCCTAATTTTGAGAAATCATGTGTGAAACCATGGTATTAAAGAAATATCAATCGGCAAAGAAATTTTTTATGACTAACTTAAATTTTTCATTTACATTAATTTACTAAGCAAGGAGGATATTTAACTTAACAATATGAAACATTTGACATTCTGTCAAAGACCTGATCATTCTTCATTCTTTCAGGTTCTTCCCTTTATTTTTTTTGCACTTGGTCGAAGATGTCCACTTTTCGTATATATACGCATGGTCACTCACAAAGGCAGCAATACTTTGTAAACAACTCCTCCCTCTGCAATGCAAGTAATCCCTACGCCCGGCTGCGATAAAATATAAGAGCAGGGTAACCACCATGATCGCTTTTATTCAGTCGTCTCGCGGAGAATCTCCACTCCAAGTCCCTTCCCCTACTTCCCGGCCGTTTAGAGGGCGCGCGATCTGCTACCTAGGTAGGCGAAAACAGAGGTGTTTTATTTCCCAGTTTACAGCCGATTTTGATCTGTGACCCCCTTATATTTTTACACATTCCTTAAGAACAAAGTTTGAAGAAGTGCTTGCAGCTTTTAATTTTTCGAATATGCTTTAAATAAGCGAGTAAATTTAGCTGAAAAAGTATCTATTTTTAATGAAATCAAACGCCTTTGGAAGGATTTCTATGACTTAACTTTAAATTTAAAAACCTAGCAACAGATCTTCAATCTTTTTTCTTGCGATTGCTGAAAACCGCAAATCTCTGCAATGAAATTCAACGTCTTAAAAACGATAAATAAAACAGGCTTGAATCGGCCGTTTCGGACGAGCGCTACAGCAGCCTTAAATCTTGCGAAAGAACTCAAGAAGAAAAATACTAGCCTTGTAGGGACGCTGAATCGAAATAGAAGAGAAGTACCGCCTACTTTGAAGAAATGTGTTGATTTTCGTTTTAGCACTGTTATCTATAAGCACGAAGAAATCACCTTGACCGGTTATTAATCTAAATTTAATAAAAACGTCCTAGTTCTTATACTCCATCCAACGTCATGAACGGCACCAAGGGATTCTTATGGCCCAATGCTTTTCTTACGGGAGAATCGGCCGCGCTGTTGCAACATTTGCATGAAAATTGAAAGTGGAACAAAATAAAATTACAATAGTTTCAGCAATCGGTAAAAATAATATCTAACAGCACAATAGAGTTAAATCATGGTTATAAACTATTATGTTCGAAGGAAAAATAAAAATTTGCTACTTTCGAGAAATTTTGGAAATGGCCACGACTTAACTTAAACCGATATGTATTTGCGTCTACCTTTCATGAAAAACGGTAGTTTTTGGTATCAAACTCTGCCTTGTTACATTTACTTTCCACCGATGTCAATAGTTTTGCTGTTTAAAAATATTAGAGACAAATGTCTTGGAGAAATATAAGTGCATGCCAAAAATGTTCGGCAAAATGCAATGAAAAATGTAGTCGGCTAAGAAGTTTCGTACTATTTCTTTGAGAAAAAACTTCCAGCGGAAAAGTTTCTGGAAAACATCAAATTAATTATATACGTCCATTTAAAACCTATAAGTTCATCAGTTACCTCAATAATGGAATATATATCACAAAGTTAACGCAGATTAGCGCGCACGGCACACCAGGCAGATGGGGCGTCGAAGTTGGTGATCGGACTTTATGCTGACGATTGTGAGATCTGAGCGTTTTATCAATCTGTTTGTCTCTCAAGCGTAGTCTTAATCTCTGCTTTCAGGGTGTAAGTTCAAATCACTTCTCAAATGTTCCTTTGTGTTTTTGCGAGGAGTAAACGAATCAGCACTTTAGAATTTTTCTTATGGGAATCTTATCGTATGGTGTGAGTCATCAAACCAAAGGATAGGCTTAAAGAAGTGCATACGTTGAACATCGAGTGCAAAACACTCGTATCTTAATGTCCCATTGATATCGATGTTGGCTCTAGGTCTGCTCACACACCCACAACCCTCAGTTTTCGTAGTTTTTCCGAGCAGGACAGTACGCGAGTGATTTTGTGTTCGGTGAAAATTTTTCTGCTGTATCTATAACGTGTGGTAAGTGTGAAAGTGATATTAGGGTTTGTAAGAAATGCGAAGAAGCCTAGAAATGCAATAGACCTCCGAAACCTCTTAGAGGTTACGACTTTTTGTTACTAAAAATTTTCATTTTTATGTGCCTCCTAATAGCGCTAATATAAAATGTACAAGTTAAGATTCTCAATTTTTTTTATTTTGTGCCTTTTTTTTACGTATAGAATATAACACTAAGCAAAAACCTTTGTTACTTACCTCAAGAACAAAAACCATGTTATTTCGTACACTTTTAAGTTTTTTTCCTTCTGTTCCTGAAAAATAATGTAATGTAGTGGAAAGCTTTATGTTAAATGTCTTCTAGTAGATAAAAACAAAGTAGAAATATGTTAAAAAATCATACTTACCGTTTAAAGCAACTTCTGTACTCACCTGCGAATTTGCCATGTTCTCTGTGACAGTCACTTTTTCACTAGAAAATCTTCTGTCGAGATGTTATTCTTACATTGCTGTGCATGATGATTTTCACTTATTATAAACCAGTGTTTAAAAACGTTTTCATGTAATTTTCTTATAAAAGATATTTTTTCATTTTTTTTAATAAATGAAAAAATCGAAAGAAAATAAAATTACTTCGGACCAATTCCATTTTATGAACTGTAAAACCACTCTAATCCGCCTTTAATCAAACTATTATCGGGTTTAAGTGCCAAAATGTAGTGATAGAAAAGCTCATGACAATATAAAGGGGCATCTTAAAGCGTGCATACAGCGAAGTCCTAGTAACGCATAGTGGTCAATTGACCGCTCGCGGACCTTTTAGGTAGGAAACATAGCACGGACCTTGTTGTGTTAAAGCACTGGTACATCCATGGCATGTGGCAGGGGGGTTCAGTTCTTGACTCTTATTTTCCTAATCAATTGCTTTCGACAATCATTCGTGGAAAAAATGAATTTTTGAAACGATTCGTTCTGACATCTATTTCCCTAATCTTCCTCTCAGTATTGGAACGGCCCATTTAACAGGGGGGTCGCATTTTATCGGTTACATCATCTGAGAATGTAATTTCCTGTGAGCTTATTTAGTACATTTATCCTTTTAATTAGACTTAATATCTTCTAATGATTCCCATCCCGCGTCCTGTAACACCAGAGTAACACTCGCTGTTTTATCCTTGAAATTCTTTACAAAATGTATCGCCTTTAGTAATTTTTAGCATTGCATGCGAACTTTTTCGGGGGGGTCCGAGAAAACGAAAAAATGCATTTTTCAAAAATTCAAATTTTTCAAAAATGAATTTTTGAAAGAATTCGTTCTAGCATTTATTTCCCTAATCTCTCTGGCAGAATCAGAACGGCCCATATAACAGGGGGGTCGCATTATATCGGTTACATCATCTGAAAACGTAATTTCTCGGAACTTATTTAATAAATTTATCCTTTGAATTTTTCTTCTATCTTCTAATAATTCCCATCCCGCGTCCTGTAACATCTGAAATACACTCGCTGTTTTATCGTAGCAATTTTTTACAAATTATATCGCCTTTCGTTGTACTTTTTCGAATCCCGAATATGACATTTTTGGTGGGGTCCATTTCTCTACATGCATACTCAAGGTGAGGCCTAACTAACGCTAAGTAACATCGCTCGCGAACTTTTTCTTCGCTCCTACCGACTATTCTTTTGACGATGCCGAGTTTCTTAAGTGCTTTTCCACATATATTTTGGATGTGGGCACTCTAAGATAGATTATTCGTGCAAGTGAAAGAATATAAAGTTAATTAGATTTGATAACTAAGATGTTTTATTAAAAATAATATATTTCTATTTAGTAAATACCTAAACTGAAAAATAATAATAAAGGGTTCTTAAAAACTATAATTTTTGTTTCAAAACCAAGAATGAAAAGTTTTAAATAAGATAATCACAAAATCATTCAATGGATTGCTCAGAATCTTCATTTTAGCTGTGTCATCAATCTAGAACAGCGGTTCCCAACCGGTGGGTTGCGGGACGGTTACAGGTGGGTCGCGAATCGACCCTGAAACTATCAGAAACCATAGAATAAACCATCAAAATGATTAGAAAAATTGTAAAAAATCGAATTGTGTTTTGACTGTTTTCTGGGTTCTTGGCATCTGGAGCAGACAACAGAACCACTACATCCCGTTCTTCGTTCTTTTTCAGTTATTGCAGGAATGATAGAATGTGCATGTGTTCTTCGATATACTTCTAAGAATAGTTTGAGAATTCAGATTTTTATCTATTATCAAATGAATAATCCAATATCCAAGCGTGATGACTGACTCGAGTGAGACTTGTCAGCTGCATTGAACGAAACATCTACTCGCTGTCTTAGGAGTGACCTCATCCTTCGTTTATAAAATTACTCTCCCTAAGTAACAAAAATCTTTATATCAGATGAAATTTTCTGATAGGCTTACAATTAAGCCTGATTTCGTTATTTATGCATTAGCGAAGTGTTCAATTGAATGTGTCTCATACCGAACATTAAAAATTCGGCTGCATTAAAAAATACTATGGACTCTTGATTATAGTTGATATTATAATTGCATTTGCAGAATTAGATTTACATACAAAGGTGAAAAATATGAAGACGTCAACTTAAATTTTATTTAGACTAAGTAAAAGTTAGGTGTTTTAACCAGCAGATAGCTGACGCAAACCCAGTATTACGCACTGAGTGTTCAAAGAAATCAAAAGTTTTCCATGAATTGAAATTTTAAAGGGGCATTGCAAGACCACGTGGTTGACAGGATAAGTAATGAGATTCGTTGGATTCTATCGCCATAGAAAAATTGGCTACAACGACAAAGAAGCTGAGGAATTTTAGTCAGAGTTTTAACAGTATATGAAATTTATTTCGAGTCACCAAGTTACAGTTCCGATAAATCTGTGCGAACCATACGCGTACAATACCTTTCATCTGACCGATTTGCTTCCAAAATGGTACATTATTAATAATATCATCGAAAATTAGTTTTACTGATATCTTGTATTGCTCCAATACTTTTTCAAATTTCTACGGACATTTGGGTGTTGAATTATTTTCGTAAATATACATCAAATTAACAGGTAATCATAAAATAAGGATCAGTATTTTTTCTATCATCACGAGTAATGAAGAGTCTACTTTACAGACTTTTAATCGTCCAGAATGCTTCTTAAAGGAACCAGTACCTTTGGAATAGTTGCTAAACTCATCTTCAGACTAGCAGTTGCCTACTGCCTGCTCCGCAGGCAGGTTAGTTCCCTTACGTTTGATGGGGCAGCATCGAAAGGTATTCGAGGCCTTCGTCAAAGATTCCGAAAAAGTAGATAATGTCAGAGACCGCAAAGTCGGGACCTCACCCTCAGCAGTGAGATCAACTGATAAAGACTTAACTATGTTAAATGACGCGCAAGCGATAGGTAAGCGGCGTTCGTCATCCCAAAAGAAAACGTCTCCCACCCCTCATTTTCCCGATTTTTTTCAGTTTTTCGCCCGTTTTGCACCTCTAAACTCAACCAAAAAAATTAAATTTTTGCACGCCTGTGCGTGCAGGCCGTCCGCCTCCAGCGCACTAAAAATCCTTGCGGGAGATTGAATTTAGACTCAGATTTTGCTCAAAGTTTTACATCCCTTTTTTGAGGACAGATGGACGGACACGATTCTGTCTTAATATATATAGGATGTGCCCTCCGATAACTGCCCTAACAGAAGACAATTCTAATTTATACATCTAATAATGGTCATTTCACAAAAACAACATAGCCATTAACTAACGTTTTTTTCAATAAAGGTCTCGAGCTATTACCGGATTGTTAAAACAATTTTTGGATGTCCATCTATAACTTATGAATTCCAAACTAAACACTACTTCAAATTGTTCACTGTGAATTTCTCAAAAGCGCTACTCACGAGCCAAGCTTTGCATTCCCACCATTAAATCTGAGCTTAGATCTGAGCTTTTATGAATCTGTTTGTCCCTCAAGCGTAATCTTAAAATCTGTTTTCAGGGTGTAAGTTTCGAATTACTTCTCGAATGTTCCCTTTTATTTTTGCGAGGAGCAAACGAATCAGCACTTATGAATTTTTCTCATGGGGATCATATCTTATGGTGTGAGTCATCTAACTAAAGGATAGGCTTAAGAAGTGCACGCGTTGAACGTTGTGCGCGAAACACTCGTATAGTAGCGTCCCATTGATATCGATGTCGGCACTAGGCCTCTACTCTGCTACCGAAAACATCTCCTTAGTTGACATCGGAGCCATATTTACGGGTATGCAAAGCTTTCGATGAATTTATCAAGCAAACAGTAGCTGTGTATTTGTAAGACTTGAGTGTTGATTGGGGTTTTGTACTCTTCAGCAGAAAAAAAGTAAAGAGCTAGTCATTGGACTTGACTCTTGGGGGGGTGGTTTGAACCCCTAAACCCCCCCTCGTTGCGCCACTGATTGGACTTAAAACGCGTAAAAAAAACATTCAAGATATTAGCGCCCCTCTAGCATCGTTTACTGCAATACCGCTCTTACCCTTTTTCGATAATTTTTAATCTTCGTGACTTCTCTTTGTACTCTTTGTCTGAGCTCTCTGTATTTGGTTCACACCTGTGGAGCTTTCAATATTTGGTAAATCTTTCTAGCTCGATTTCTTTCTTTGATTAGGTTTAAAAAATACCAAGGAAAACTGACTTGAGAAAAGTCTGACAGGGCCAGGAATCAAACCTGGGATCTTCCTCTATCCGGGAGGCTGCCTTAACCATCTAAGCTACCCGGCCAGAACATTTGAAAAAGCCATTTAGGAATCTTGGTGCGCAAGGGTTCTTTCCTGGGTGCACGCCCTTATCTGCAATGTACCTTTAACCCTTTCGTGATTAGCTTAATTATTTGAAGTGGGAGCCTGTTATTTTCGGGAGGGAGTCTTTTCCCCGCCCGCGAGCACTGAATGACCTCGGAATTTACCTTATCGGTGAAACGCTCGACAGACCGATCAATATCTTTAGTATCTTTGGTGTCGTTAGGTTTAAAATTCTAAATAAATTAGCTAAAATTTTGTTAGAATTATCGATGCTTAAAATTCTAAAATATTCTTCGTCTCAGTGCATTATGTTCGTGTCGAGTTTTAAAATTCCAGAGGGTGGTCTGAAGCAAGGTCATTAATGACTGTTGCTTGCAAGTCATTTGTCAAAAATTTAGAAATAAAAACATCTAAAATATCGGCCGCCAGGATTCGTCCGCTTAAACAGTGGTTTGGTTCGCCTGGGGCGTGCAGCGTGGAACAGGATGCGTTTAGACAATCAAATGAAAGTTTTCCCAATGGGTTATTAACGGAAATGAAGTTTATTACGATTGGACCTAGAATGATTTTTGCCCCGGTTGATTTTAGTTGTTTTAATTTTGGGAGACCAAGTTCTGCCGATTTAAATTTTTTATGAACTAATATGGCAGTTCCGCGAAAGGCTGTTTTCTCATCGCATCTATAAAATGCTTGAATCTGGAATGTCTTATACCTTTTCGGTTGTTAAAAGTGTTTCACAAACGAGCGCTGTATGAGCGATACCGATTCAGGGTTAATTTTGTGGTACTCCTTAACTTGATAAAAAATCATGGTAAACAAACTTTTACTAGACCACTAATTTATTATCTGAATAACACGACCCAGGTTTCGTAGCGTCGCTACATCATCAGGTGACAAAATAAAAACACACTTCCAAATAAATACACTCATGAAAGGAGGAGGGGAGAGACGGTAGCAAGTAACGGAAGGGGGGAGAGGAAGGTGGAAAGTGGGAGGGAGGGGGTAAGGGATGAGGCAGGTTACAAAGCAAAGGTTCTCAATCACAAACCGTTGAATTGCAAGATATACAGAATTACAAAGTAATTAGGGAAAGCAAGAGTTACAAAGTAAGGCAAGGTCATTAAATCACTAAAATCAAAGAAGATGCAACGAGTTTAAGGTGAAAAGCAAGGGGGGGGCAATGGGCGGGATGCTAGGAAAGGTGCATGGAAGTTAAGGAATGAGGGTTTGTAATATGGGAGAATGGTTAGGAAACAGAAATTCGTTGGCTATATTCGACGAGGAATTCCTCGCGATTTCTAAAGCGTTAAGTCTCTCACTTTTGTCACATAGGTGGAGCACCGTCATATCAAATTCACTTGTATGCCCTCTTTCAAGCAAATGGTGGCTGAAGTAAGAGGCAGACGGATTGTTATTAAAGAGAGCACGTTTATGTTCTTTTTTCCGTTCTGAGAAACATCTTCCGGTTTGTCCAATATAAAAACAATCACAATCATTACAATTTAATCTATAAACACCACTTCTGTTAAACACCTCAACGGGATCTTTGCACTTCACTAATAAGTTTTTCAGTTTAGGGCCTGTCTTGAAGGAACATTTATATGTAGCGGGAAAACTGTTACTCACTGAGTAGGAGATTTTACCGAGGAACTTAAGGGAACACCACTTCATCTTAGTATGCTTAAGCACTCGGAAAATGTCGTGCAAAGCCATTTTATTCCTCTTCTCTATAATTTGATCTACTATCACAGGGCTGAAACCGTTTTAACCTGCACTACTTTTAATTATGTTCACTTCGTTAAGATAACTTTGTGTGGGGAGGGGTACACTCAGTAGCCGGTGGATCATGCTGTTGAATGCCGTTAATTTATGAGAGAGGGGATGAAAGGAGTCGCTATTGATGGTGCAATCAGTATAGCAGGGTTTCCTGAAGATAGAAAACTCATGCTGTCCGTTGGCAATGGAAATTTCCAAATAAGGTAGACTGCCGTTGATGGCTTTTTCAATGGTGAATTTAATTTTCTTATGGAAAGAATTAAGGGATTAGAAGAAAAGTATTATTTTGTCACCTGATGTTGTCGCGACGCTACGAAACCTGGGTCGTGTTATTCATATAATAAATTAGTGGTCTAGTAAAAGTTTGTTTACCATGAATTATTTTTGAGCGCTGTATATATGACCTTTCCTATAAGAAAATTTGCAAATTCAATTTTCTTTCCCAGAATCCAATTGACATTCCATTCCAAAACATTTAATGATCCATCCATGATTTAAATTTAAAAATGCATTCGTAGTTTCAATAACATGATTGAAAAATTTGTGCCTCGTTGGTTTTTTCGTCGGAGATTAAATAAAATAATTGGACGATCCAGGTTTTGATATTGCTTTCCAATCATTCCCTTCGTTATTTGTTGACTGCGTCAGTGGTTAGTTTTTGGGCTTTGAAATTGGGCAGTTAGGGAAACTCTCATTCTTTCGATTTGCATCGAAATAGGATCGGGAGAGATAGTTTGTTTTGCCGCCGTCGCGGCGTCAGATGTTTTCTTTGCGCGATCGGCGGGAAATTATCGGTAGCTTGAATATCATTGATTGGTTGATTAACCTTAGATTATCACTGGCGGGATGTGTGCTCTAGCATTTAGCGCATGTCGGTATATATTGCCTTTTCACAGTGTGGTGTGGTGAAACTCATTTTACGCTCTTTGATCTCTGATGGCGGAAATTGTTTCAAAATCAGTTGTATCTATGTGTTTGTGTGCTTTTGATGAATCTTCTACTTATCTATCCGATTACCTTCTTCGTTTTTTGAATTTTATCACTTTGACAAAATATCACTTCTTTTGCTTGAATTGCAATTGATACGAAACAGGCGAATCTTTGATGGAACATCACGTCTAACTTGAAATTACCGTTTCAAATTTGATTTCCAACTGATCAAAGTTGTAAACAATTTTTCGGTTCATGCAAATTTGTAATCTTAGGTAATTCACGATACTTATAATCAACATTAATTCTTTGGTAGCACTATATGATGAATTATTTATATTGATATGTGAAGTCATTTTTCTTCACTCATGCCTTCTGCGTTGAGAGGACGTTACTAATTTTAAGTCTTGTTTGCAAAATTTTAAGATAGGTCGTGCGTGTGTCCTACTATTTAACTTAATTGTAAATCTTATTTATTGCAATCGCCTCTTCTAGAGAAATTGAGTACCTGTTTATAATTTATGTATATGGAAACGGAATATCCAGTTCCTGAGATAGGCCGATGATTTCGGGTAACTTAAAAATGCCCCCTCTATCTTAAAACCTGATTTTTACTTGGAAATGAAATTGAGCGTATTTTTTCCTCCTGATTTCACTATTTGCAGTTTTTGTTCTCATTAATTTTCTGTGCTATTCCAATTACTTAACTTCAGGCAATTAATAATTTGTTTTTCATACTTACAGGAAGCTGGAGTCGGGATGTCTGGAATATCCGATGGAGTGCGAGGTAAGTGTTTGAATTTTACTTTCTTTGTGCCTGGAAACAATCAAGTAGAACGCGATTGTCGAAGTAATCCTTAGGGCAGGCATGTTCAAACGCTGCCACGGTGGCTTTGGCGACAAGGAATGCCTCTGGACTCGGCCTCGGATTTACTTCTCTTTCGCGCTGGACTACTATTCCATGACAAGTCCATGCAAAAAGTCTAGATACTCGAGTTTGAAGTGTTGTATCTCAGTAACCTATTGATCGATAGCAATGAAGTAAACTGAAAAAGAAAGAAAATTTATCTTTACGTTTTGTGAATACCATCAGCGATTTTTTTGCCGTATCAAGAAATGTTTTATTTGGCTTTGTATGAACAAAAGCACGGTTTTTGGCACTCAGAAAACGGTAGCTCCACTTTGATCGCTAATGTTTCAAAAACTTCTCAAGTTATCAACATGAGACTTCATAAGATGCAAGATCAATTGTTTATAAATGCATGTACTGAATCAGAACCTCATTTCTATTTTTTAGTATCCAAAAATTGTTGATAAAGAAAACTGCTATTTTCGTGATTTAACAACCTACGAGAAATTTTAAAGTACCCTAGGCACCGCATACACGCACTGTTGACGAATTTGATAATTTTTATAATGAAAAGTTACTACCATTGTCCATATAGAATTTTTTTATCCATGTTTTGTGGCGCGCTCAGCCCGCCAATCTCACCCAGAAAGAGGAGGGAAGGGTTTGGAAAAAGCGTGCGCGGTTGCCTCTTCGACCGTTCGCAGGGTCAGGATGTTACTCTGTAACTGGGGTACCGTTTATCAGTCTTCTTCTCTCCTTCTCCTCGGAAATAGCTAATTGCACACAGCACCATACGAATCTCGGATTCGGATAAACAGGCTCTGCAGATTGTGAACACCTTGGAAGTAGTTTTCCTTTAAGGGTCAGGCACACAGAGCGCGATCTGTCGTGGTGATCGGCAATCTCGGCCCGCGGCTAGCCGGCGAACTATTTGTATGATGCAATATTGCATCATACTAATGTGACGCAACAACTTTGCGTAGAAGCTCTTGGTTCAGTAACTGCCGTGCCGCGACTCAGATTTCCCCTCCACCTTACCGCACAACCGAGTTTGCCATGGCCATGATAGCATTTTCTTTGAACATGCCTGCCTTAGGGGAACCTGTATTACATTAGATCTTTAAGCCATTCATAGAATCGTAAAGAGCATGCATGCGTTAAGGCATTTTTTCGTTTCTTTGGACCCACCCCATTGGTAAATCCTGGCTGCGCCACTGTGATGTAGTAATGTTGTTGGTTGTACCAAGCGTTTTGAAGGAAGTAGGCGCTGCCTTCCGATGGCAGCCGAATTTCATGCGTTCAGTCAGTTCCTAGTTCTGCACCTCTAATCACTTTTACGTCCATAATGGCGTTTCGGAGTGTGTTTGAGTATATTATATAATCGATTTTGCTTTTAGCATCTCTTCCCTCAGCTTCAAAAGTTATTTTGTGTATTCTTTTATGTGGGAATAGTGAGTTTCCTTGCAGAAGTTGATTTTCTACACAAAATTCTATTAGTCTCTGTCCGTTTTCATTTATTGTTTTCTCTCCTCCATAAGGTCCCATATATCCATGTGCTCTGTACATATTATTTCCGGTGCGGCCATTAAAATCGCCCATCAATATTACTTGTCTATTCTCTTCATTCTCTGTATCGACTGTTCTTTGTAATTGTGCATAGAATTCGTATTTTTCAAGGATCTCGCTATCATCAGTTGGAGAATATACTTGTATTAAAGTAATCTTACTTTCAAGGTCTAGTCTAACACTAATTATTCTGGAATTTACTGGTTCCCATGTATTCACCCTTTTTTCCATTCCCTCACTTAAAATTACTCCAACTCCTTCTTTAGCCCTTTTTCCCGGGGAGACTCCTGCATACAATAGTACGTATCCCTTCTCCAACTGAATATTTCCATTACCTTTCTTTTTAACTTCGCTTAATCCCAGTATTTCCAGTCTATATATTTTTCCATTTCTTCTATAACTTCCACTTCCTTACCGTTCATCGTCTTTACATTCCATGTTCCAATTCTCATTGTCCGCTTACTCGCCGGTCGTCTTCTTGTTGTCCAATCCTGTCCGAGGCTACCTTTATTCCTTTGAATCAACTTAAACCATCGTGCAGGTGATCAGCCCAGCGATGACTTCACCAGTGCCCCTGTTAGCCTAGGGTTTCACAGTTCTTACCAGGCCTTCTCAGCTACCGTAGCGGTCACGGGACTCTATGTTCTCACTGTACATCACCCTGGCAAGCACTCTGCTACTTTTCTATTTACTACCTCCCACGACGAGGACGTAGGGGTTGGACTTAGGGAGGCGTTCTTCATGTTCGCTGGATAATTTTTCGTTAGTATAAACAATTTTTGCATGTATCCTTGTATGATTATTATTTTCCCATCTTCTCCAAACGGGCTTTAGAATAAATTTCTTTTTCTACGTTCTTCAATACTATTTACATAATTACGTTGCCTATTGTTAATTTTTTTATTTAATTAGAAACGGAGCTCATTGTCGTGGTAGACGCCATTTAATAAATATAGGATTATTTTGCAGAATCACTTGCACTGAACCGAATACTTCACTGGTAATCGTCTATTTATTTTTATCTTATGTAGATTTTTAGGTAAAATTTCGGAAGAGCACCGGAACTTTCTCTTTATTTTTTTCCCCCTAGAAATGGCCCTTTTTCGATGAAATTTTTAAGGAACAATTGCTGAACATTGCGCATTTATTACATTTATTTAAGTAATGTGTAGATGCTATATTTACCGAGATAAGTACGTTGAAGTGAAGGAGGTACAGGAATGGCGTCCGTGGAGCCATTTTGAACCGTCAGTTATGACGTTCCAACGCTAGGCGGAGAAGCACTCGCTCAGTTTCACATCTCAGAAACAGTGAGAAAGTGCCTAATAACTATCGCACGAATTCTCGACCATGTCGAGCAAGAGCTCTTTCAGTATTGATAAATGTCCGTTTTGCAAGTAATTTACCTAATTAAGGGGTCAACAATCAATTAGTTACTCCTTTAATACGTTAATTAATACGTCATTATCATTACCTTTTCATTATTCAACATTATTTAATAAAAGGAACGTCGATCACCCAACTCAACCCATCGGCGTTTAGCCACAATTTTGTTGATTGGGTTTCGACGTTTCCTTATTATGTTCGAAAATTCCCTAGTGGTAGGTCGTACGTCAGGAGACAAGAGAATTAGTTGACCCTTGAAAAGGATGTGACGGTACCGTCGCGTAAAAGGAAGACGTCGCACATTTCGGAGCAAGCGTGATTGACTTCGTAATGTGAGTGTATTATTTTAAGGGAAGATATGTTTTTTGTAGCACAATTCGCTTTGCGTTAAAAAAAAGATAGTAACCCTCGGGTCCGGTATGCAAGCTACAGTTGGTTCTAAGCGAATTCGGTTTCCAAGGTCTTTTAAGACAATAACTTTTATGTTAATTACTGTATTTAATGTGAAAATCACTGAATGTATTAATTTATTCTTAAATATTCAATATAAAATTGTTGACGAACGCGGATGGGTTGAGTTGGGTGATCGAGGTTCCCTTTATTAAATAATGATGAATAATAATTTATTAATAAATATTCAATATAAAATTTTTGGTTAACGCGGATTGGTTGAGTTGGGTGATCGACGTTCCCTTTATTAAATGATGTTGAATAATGAAAAGGTAATGAGAATGAAGTATTAATTAAGGTAATAAAGTGGTAAATAATTGTTTGTTGACTCCTTAATTAGGTCAATTAACACACCTTTAATTGGGAAAAAACAGGTGAGTAAGTCAATATTATCATCCCACCCAGCACCCCCTTTTCACTTGAGGAAGCCCGAATGTGAGTAGGAGAAATGATAAGGGCGATTGTAAGAGTTGAAATAAGTAAGTATCGCCCTAGCGGAAATCCGAGGAAACATCAAAAATGGCGGAAAAGCAGACGAAAATCGTCATAAAAAGTTCATTTTCGGAATGAAATATCTCCTAAAATATGTCAATTAGGAGTAATTTCTCAACATGAATAAAATGCGCAATCCTTTATCTTCAATGTGATATATAACTTTACTGTGTTTGGTGTATTTTCTTAATATAATTTTACGAATGCGTATTTATTGAAGACTCCCGTATCACATAAACGTGAAAGGCTTCCGAAATAATTATTTCACTATCATATTATTTGGTGAATCTAGATCTCACTCATTTGAAAATTAAATATACGATAGACAGTGGAATAATTAAAAAGAAACATAAATGTTACAGACCCATAACTCAGGGTGGTATCCCTTGTTAATTTTCTTTGCTTGCATTTTGCAAGCACCCATTTACTACTGTGTTTGGCGTATTCCTTAATTTAACTTTGCAAATGCGTATTCATTAGGCCAGGTGGCCACCGAAGACGAAGCGGCGCTGAGCTGAGCTGGACAGAGTGACGCGGAGCGAATCGTAACGAAGTTTTAGTCTCCGAGGGTCTGGCAACTGAAAGAGGAGCTGAGCGAAGCGATTCCTTTGTAAACTTACAAGATGGCGTAAGATTAGCCTTAAGTTGCCGACTGAGAATTTAATTCTCTGATTAAGGTTAAATCACAGAATTTCCGCAAGAGACGAATTCTGCTATAATAATTATGAAGGCGCACTTTTATTAAGATATTATG
This sequence comes from Sympetrum striolatum, assembly GCA_947579665.1. Lineage (NCBI taxonomy): Eukaryota > Metazoa > Arthropoda > Insecta > Odonata > Libellulidae > Sympetrum > Sympetrum striolatum. The sequence goes on from OX388350.1 coordinate 16,512,333, forward strand.
TACAGCCATTGGACACAAATGTATCTACTCCGCTAATAGCATATAAGTTTCCTATCGTTCGTACCTAACTCGAGTTCACTTTTCATAATGTAATGACGGAACTGGTAGTATAAATTGTTTTAAATTTTATATTAATAAATAGTTAAATTATTTTGTAAAGAGCATCACAAAAAATAATCACTTTACTCTCGTAAGCATGGCAATTCAATTTTTCTTCACTCTTTATCCATCGTATAATTTTGCTGACGGGTAAATGTCTCGGAGTTGAGCACAAGCTATTATTTAAACCTACTTCAAATTGTCATATTTTTATTCTTTTTAATGGTGCATAAATGAATATCCTACTGTTATTGGTTTTCTGGTAAACTGGTGTTCCTCTCAGAGACCTGCTGACGATGTCACTGCATTAGTTTCATTCATTTTCACAATGATTGCATTCCGCTAGGACGAGTGAATATATTAAATTGGGATTTAATTGAAGTGTAACGACATTGGTAGTAATTCCATTAGGTGTCCGATCACAATTATCATAGATCGACTGAAAAATAAATACTTTTTGTGAAATGGAATCCTAGGCTCGAGTCACCCTAGCAACCAATCCTAATTTTGTTTTACAGGGGTTTTCTCTGGTCCTTGTGTACGGCAAAAATTTGTAGCCGGTGAGAAGCAATAAGCCAATAAATTTCCTTAAATCAGATGTAGTGAACTTACAATCATATAGCGTATTTATTAGTATTGAATATTACTTATTGTAAGACCACGTCATCCAAAAATAATTCGCAAATATCAATCAGAGACATGCCAAGCTCAATTTTTTAATGTATTCATCTTGTTATTTTCTTTTGGACGATAAGTGTCTCCTTTCGGACATATACATCTTCAGCAGATGAAAATCTCTACATCGGATCTCAGATGGATCTATAAAGTCCAAGCGATGTCACTGTAGATGTTTTCTTCCCCAATAACAATTTCATCAGTATCTTCCTTGTTTTGAATTTCGTTCCGTCCAATTGATGGTGAGTAAACCTCACTCTTATGCATTTGTAATTAATTTTTAACCTACAAATATACCAGTTATTGTGACTATAGCTTTCGCGATTTCATTTGCCTTAAGCCTTGGTTGATCAAAAATGCAAACATTCAGTATTTTCTAATTTTCCTCTTATTCCTGATCTCTCTAAGGTGCTTGTCTTATTCTTACTTATCTATTCTAGAAAGAAACTGATCCTATTAAAACCAAATTCAGTTAGTTGACGAATTTAAAATGAATTTCGATAGGGTTATCAATGACTGCAAGAGTCGTGCATTATGGATTCCTAAGGCACAATTAATTTGAATGATAAGATGAAAGAAGAGTTACTCCAAGATACTTTACTGATTCTACTGTCATTAGGTTTACACCTGGGAGGCTATAAGAATAATCATTTATTATAGATTTACTTTCGAAGAAGTTAACTACCGAACACTTTTCTACATTAAGCTCTAATTGCCTATCATCGCACCAGTTCATAAGTCGCTCGAAAGGGTTAATCTATCCTCTGAACTCTATTTCCCTGTAAATGACTGTGTCGTCTGCGAATATCCTAACATTGCTTTCAGTGTGATTGCTGAGGTTGTTGATATATACTAAAAATAACAATGGTCAAATTACACTGCCCTAAGGGACGTCCGAGGTCACCTTAACCAAGTTGGAACTAATACCATCGAGTACTACTCGTTGCTCTCTATCGGTGAGAAAGTCTTTATCCAGTTAATAACTTCTGCATTGATACCTGCAACTTCTAATTTGTACAGCAATTTATGATGAGGTACCTTATCAAAAGCCTTCCGAAAATCTAAAAATATCGCATCGATTTGCTTATTTTTTCAGCAGAGTTTAGAACATCGTGTACTTATAAAGCTAGCTGAGACTCGCAAGAACGAGTCTTACGAAAACCGTGTTGATTCCTAATTATGAAGTTGGACGTTTCAAGAAAACCCATTAAAGAGCTAGCTATTGTATGTTCCAAAATTTTACCGCTCAGCGATGTTAAAGATATAGGCCTGTAATTAGCTGGATCGTCCTTAGAGCCGCTTTTAAATATTGGTGTGACATTCGCAAATTTTCCAATCCTTCGGGACCTTTCCTTTGCTCATACTCTTATCAAATATAACCTTAAGAAAAGGTGCTACGCTCTCCGTAACTTCCTTGAACGCTCGAGCCGGTATGTCTTCAGGACCCGGAGCTTTATTCGGTTTAATCTGTTGCAATAATTTAATGATGCCGTCTTCTCTGAAGGTGATTTTCGGCATCGATTCAGGTTTATCAACATTCGGGAGAGTATTTGATGCATCGTCAGACGTGGAAACACTTCGAAAAAAATCATTCAAGATATTAGATTTGCCTTTAGCATCGTTTACTATATTACCGCTAGTATCCTTTAATGAACCAACAGTTTGCTCTTTATCTTGGACCTCACGAACGTACGACCAAAACGCTTTTGGGTCCTCTTCCAAGTGTTCGCATAAAATCATATTTTTATATTGACGGAGGGCATCTCGCATAATTTGTTTAGTTTCCGACTTTACTTCCTTATGTTCGCTCTTTACTTGATCTGTGTTGATACTGTTCGGTTTCCTCGCAGCGGCTTTTAGTTTGGAATGCAAACGCCTCTGTTTCTTTATTGTTCTCCTACTCTCCTTATTATACCATCTAGGTTCATTAATTTGATTTGAAAGTTTGTAGGGTACGAATTTAACCATTAGGTCACGCATTGTTCTTACAAAAATATTCAATGTCTCCTCGCTATTTAAACATATCGCGCGCGTTTCATACTCCGGAAAATCGCACATGATTTTACTACGATATCCTTCGAATTCGGCTCGCGGGTAAAGATAAACTCTGCGCTTAGGTTTTCTGTACCTTACCAACTTAAGGTCGAAATCTATATTTATGGCTTTGTGATCGGATATTCCATCGCAAACAGATGTGTTAGATACTCGCTCGGGGGTATTCGCAAGAAAAAGATCTAAAATGCTTATTTCCCTGGTAGACTCTTTGACTAGCTGGTGTAATGAATTTTTTTGTATTAGATTTAACAGGGTACTAAAAGAGTCATTGTTCCGAGCTCTTTTCTTGACTACGTGCTTTTGCCAATCGATGTCTGGAAGATTAAAATCTCCAATTATCATTATGCTATTGTTGTTTTTACGCGAGTAAAAATTTATTTCATCGTTTAGGTTACGCAAAACATAACGCGAAGAGTTGGGCGGCCGGTAAAAAGCACATACATGTAGATTGGGTTTATTTGGCTGACTAATGGTACACCATACGCTCTCGATGCAACTGTTGGGATACATATGTGAATTACTCCGTAAAGAACTTTTAACCGCTATAAATACTCCTCCACCCACTTTATCCTGACGGTCCTTTCGAAAAATCTTAAAATCTTTAGGAAATACTTCGTAGTCATTAATATCGTCTGTTAGCCAGCTTTCGGTGCCTATAATTATGTCGGAGTCGTTATTTCGGATGAGATGTTCTAGATCGGCTACTTTGTTTTTGATGCTTCTGCAATTAATAATGGCAATCGATAGTTCATTTACAATGGGAGAAGCCTGGTAGACGCATTGTGGCTCATTTTCAACTTGCTCAGTAATTTTTAAGGTATTCGATTGTTTATTAACATTATTTCCTATATCGGAGCCACTTAAATTAGAAGCATTCCCACAAATTCCCTTAAGCCTAAAAAATACCTACAATGCTCGTAAATCCTATGAGCCACCCCGCTCGCCGCTTCAGCAGTATAGTGAACACCACAGCCGTTCAAGGCGAGGGGGTACGACAATAGGGTCGTCCGAAGGTCCACAAAGTCAACTTCCATGTCCCGATCATGACCATATATATAGGCTCCTTGAGTTTTAATGCTTTACCTATCTGGGAAGATTTTTTTAATTCCGGAAAATCAAAGCAATGCTTTTAAATGGTAAAAATCAGTACTTTGGGGCCTGCTGAAATCGAACCCGTGACACAGAGGTTCAAAATCGCAATTTTTCTGGTGGTTACACGTTATGGCCAATACGTGGTAAAAATTTCAAGTCAATGATGCTTGTAGTTTAGCCTGTGAATTTGTATCATCTCTATCTATCTATATGAGTAAAATGTTGCTTTCATTTTGCATGCATATTGATAACACAAATTTCAAATCGACATCATATCAAGAGGGTCATAAAAAGTAGAAAAAGTATTGAAAATATTCATAACATTCACTGCAATTTCTCCATCCGGCATCGAACCCAGGTTTTCCTGGTGATAATTACTATGCAGAACAACAAAGGATTACCGTCTCTAGAAAACTCAAGCAGAAACAATTGCTGCAACTGCCTCAAACGGCGTCCTACGTTTCCTATATATACCTTATGTTAGAATTTGTAAAGTGCTCTGGCATCGAACCCAGAAACAGCATGGTCTTATCTAATTTTTTTTCATAAACTAAGTCTTAATATACATCTTCTAACTAAGCAAGAACTTCCTATCATATCGATAAATGCATCATAAAAATAATGAAAAGCTACCCCAATGTATTATATATTGTAACAAATCGATCCTTGTCACGGCAGCAAATGTAATAAATCAGCCCTTGTTAATGGCAAAATCGTCTTCCTTTATTTCTGAAGACAGACAAAAAAATTCAATACAGTGGAATATAGTGTGTTAAATGCTTCGGCCTGCCGGTCAGCTTGGGAGCCTCTCGTCCTTAATGATCCCCTCACTGCCTTCTGCCGCCTTCTGTGTGGCCTTCTCTGGCCTTCCGTGTCCATCTGCCTCCTCTTCTTTCTTCAACAGCCCCCCTCGTCACATTTTCTGCCCTCGAGCGTCCAAATATCATGTTACACAAAAAAACGTGGAAATCACAGCACTGAATTTCTAAATCATCACCAAAAATTAAACAAAATACAATTTAGAACTGGGGATTTCTGTTACAATATGGGGGATACATTTACCGCCTGGCATCGTACCTGGGTCTTTCGGGTAATATTTCCTATGGAATACAATTGAAAATCACCATCTCTATGTGTGAAAATTCAAGCAGAAATATTGCCTGCAACTGCCTAAAACGACGTCCTCCTTTTCCCATGTATTCCTTATGAGAGAATAGTTATTGTGCTCTGGCATCGAACCCAGGAATAGTATGTTCTTATGAAAATGTTATTCTTAAACCAATTTTTACCATACATTTTCTAACTAAGCACGAACTTCCTATGATTTCGATAAGTGCATCAAAAAATAATGAAAAACTACTCCCATGTATTTTAAAGGACAGATATTTGCATCGACCTAGCATCGAACCCAGGATATTTTCCGTAAAAGTCATTTATGTTTTTGATAGATCAATACCATATATATAGGCTCCTAGAGTTTTGATTCTCTACCTATCCGGGAAGTATTTTTCAAAAATTCCAGAAAATCCAAGCAATGCATTAAAATGGAATAAATCGGGACTTTGGGGCCCTCTGGAATCAAACCCATGACACTGAGGTTCAAAATCGCAATTTTTCTGGTGGTTACACATTATAGCCAATACTCCATAAAAATATCAATTCGATGACGCATGTGGTTTAGCCTGTGGAATTAGTATCCTATCTATCTATATCCCTATATATATATATGAATGAATCTGGAGAAGCATCTATATATAATAGATACATGAGTGAATCCGGAGAAGCATCTATATATAATAGATTATAAATCATTACAATTATAATTAGAAACATTTCATCAATGTTTTTAAAAACAATCCTGCTTTACAGTGGGAAAGCAAGTCAACCCTTTCATCGAGACATAATGAAGAGGACCAACTATCATGAATGAAGGGAGATGGGGAGGAGAACCAGCTTGGATGGTCAATGTCACCAGACTGAAGGATTATGGACAAGAGAGGAACCATGGGTGGAATTCTTAAGCATAAGGTCAGTGATTCTTATTCTCAGTTGCACATCCATCGATGGGAGTAAGGATCCCCTGCAAATAGGTAAGAGGATATCTTTTGCTAACTCACACCCTTTACTTGCATCTTAAAGCTCTCTTTTGTCATCATCCTCTTCAATATGCAGTCAGTAATTTAGTATGCTGCAATAAATTACAATAAATTGGAAAACCGTTTCTTCAGTAGTAACTTAACTGTTTTAATTTCAAAATCTTCAGAGAGGAATTACTTCCCAAACTTGGACCGTTATTGCTCTTAAATTCGTTCTTTTATAAATAAAGTAAAGCTTTTGTAAATAAGATTGATGACATGAACGACAAATTTATTTTCTGTGTGTGTTAAATTTATTCTCTAAACAGGTAAAACATTATATTAGTAGAGACATACTAGGTAGGGGAACATAAAGAAAAAGCATGTGTTGACTCTTGAATGGCTTGTATTTCTTCCAGGATGAAATCAATTTGTTACCAATATCCATAATCTGCCATTCAGCCTTTCATGTCTAAAGCCTTCTTTGGTAATTGAACCTTGCCTTTATCATCATCTAAAACATTCAAAAAGAATATTACCTCTTTCATCTGTTCTGCCGAGGCCATCTTTACACAGAATTCCTTCAACTGTTAATTTCCAAAACTCATTCCTTCCTCCTTCTCATTCTTAAAGAAACCCAGGCGATCCTTTATTATTTTGGCAATTCTTCCATACAAATTTTCCATTTCATCAACTTCATAGTAATTTGTAGAAAGGTATACCTGCATGACTAGTGATTTCCTTTATCTTCCATATAGATAGCAGTTACGGATACAATGAAGGATGTTTAGGTATTCTTTTTCTCTTTTCCAATCCTTCATCACCCCCACACCTAGATATTAAAATCATTTTACGTATTCTCATACTGTATCTTTCATATACACATGCTCTTTTTATTTTTTTTTAAGTGTAATGTTAAATTCTAATTTCAAAAGAGCAACTTAGCATAGATTACATGTAGGAAGGATGGAAAAAATTGAACTTTTTTATCCAAATAACTTATACTCCAATAATTATGCAAAAAATTAAAATGTACAGTTAAGTGTTTAATGAACAGCAATCACTATCATCATAGAAAGTGGGCGGCAGTTGGTTTTCAGGTGACAGGCCTAATAACGTATCCATTATTCTTGTCGTACTGAAAATTGAATTCCTTCATATATCACTGCTTCAAATTTATAAAAATAACCGTTGGACAACGTTAAAAAATAATTACTTAAATTCAGTATCACTACTAAAGTAACATAGTTTCCATTAATTAAAATAAACTAAGTGTCAGAAAAAAAAGAAGCAAGAATTGTTAAAAATCAAAATATGGGTTAATAACTTAATAAAGTTTTGTGTTAACCATTGGAAAAACACTACCTGGGGTCATATTGACCAAAGGATGCTTCCAAAAGGTTAATTGTTTGCTTGGGGTGATTACTTAAAAGGGAAACATAAATAAAGGGAGTGGGGGCGAGTACCGATGGTGGGTGACTGTTTAATAACAAACATGACCTGGGAGAGGTCGCGTGTGCCCTTGGTGGTAATCGCATAGCTAAGGGGCCAAAAGTGGAATGAAAAAGTAAATAACGTTAACGATTAGTGAGTCTTCTTGCAGTATTAGCAGCGTTTTCTGATGATTTCGTTTGGTAAATAAACTTTGAATTATTCATAGTAAAAAATGATGTTTATATATGTAACTTTTATGAACAAATATCTTAGGCTCATTTAATTAGATAACGATTTTTTTGTCTTTTTGTAGTATTAGTAGCGTTGTTTAATATGACCCCAAAATTCTCTGTATCTTTAATATCTTGCATTTGGCAAATAAAGTTTGAATTATTCATAGTAAAAAATGATGTTTATGTATGTAACTTTTTTGAACAAATATCTTAGGCTCACTTAATGTTAGATTAAGAGAAACGTAAAATTGCGTTAAATGAATCGCAGCCACAATCTTATGTTGAAATATGATTGATTAGGCGATAGGAGTTATTGTGCAATTTCAATCATCCGCTCTTCACTTAATTCGACAGTTTGGTTCTCTATTCTTAAGTCAGTGTCTGAGGTTCACTCATTGTCGTCCTTCTTTCCTCATCTTTGACTCCCCTCTTCCTTCAATCTCATTTTCAAAGTATCATTTCCTTATTAATTTCTAAACCAATTCTTCTTCTTTTGAATTGTCGAATCGATGAATCTTATTTCGTATGCCCTCCTCTAGGAATCACTTCATTCCCAAATGTTTCTTTCATAGTTTATACCTCTCATGAATAACAAATCTTACACCTTGCTTTATATTCCCTCTTTTCCCCCTTAAGGTCGGGGTCACAGCTGTGTGGGTCATAACTCCACTCGAGGCAATATATGCCTCCTTTTCTCAATTTGCTTTGTCACAGATTTAGACGTATTTCTATTTTCTGCATTCTCTTCTATTCCCTTCGTATTATTAACCAGACTCCTCTCTGTTACCTATGAAATCCTTTTTCCCCCAACTTGTAGATAATAAATAAACTCTTCTAGTTCGGTTCTGTGATTTATTTTTGACATAACTAAGTTTTTTTTAATCATTTATGAATGTCCTTTGGGGAAGAAGGGCTACAGAACATAGATTCTTAATGCAAAAATCGTTGAAAGTCAATATTTGGCTCAAATATCATATTTAAATTTTGTGTAAACATACAATACACAACACTATTTGGGGTCATATTATGCAATCCTGCTTTCAAAGGGTTAATTGTTAGTTTGGGGTGAATATTTAAATATTTTATATTGATAAAGGGAGTGGGCGCGAGTGCCGATGGAGGGGAATTGTTTAAATATTATACATATTAAGGGAGAGGTCGCGAGTGTCGCTGGAATGGGTGTCGCGTTGCAGAGAGGCCGAATTGGGAGTAGAAAACTAAATAACGTTAACATTTTATTTGACTTTTTGCAGTATTAGTAGTGTTGTTTGAATATGACCCCAAATTTTCTCTGCATCTTTAATATCTTTCGTTTGGCAAATAAATTTTGAATTATTCAATGTAAAAAATGATGTTTATGTATGTAACTTTTTTGAACAAATATCTTAGGCTCACATAATGGTAGATTAAGAGATACGTAAAATTTCGTTAATTGAATCGCAGCCAGAATCATATGTTGAATTTTGATTGATTAGGCGATAGGAGTTATTGTGCAATTTCTGTCATAATCCGCTCTTCACTTAACTCGACAGTTTGGTTCTCTACTCTTAAGTCAGTGTCTGAGGTTCACTCATTGTCGTCCTTCTTTCCTCATCTTTGACTCCCCTCTTCCTTCCATCTCATTTTCAAAGTATCATTTCCTTATTAATTTCTAAACCAATTCTTCTTCTTTTGAATTTTCGAATCGATGAATCTTATTTCGTATGCCCTCCTCTAGGAATCACTTCATTCCCAAATGTTTCTTTCATAGTTGATACCTCTCATGAACAACAAATCTTACACCTTGCTTTATATTCTCTCTTTTCCTCCTTAAGGTCGGGGTCACAGCTGTGTGGGTCTTAAATCCACTCGAGGCAATATATGCCTCCTTTTCTCAATTTGCTTTATGACTCAGATTTAGACGTATTTCTATTTTCTGCATTCTCTTCTATTCCCTTCGTCTTATTCACCCGACTCCTCTCTGTTACCTATGAAATCCTTCTTCCCCTAACTTGTAGATTTTTAATAATTTCTTCTATTTCGGGTCCGTGATTTATTGTTGACATAACTGTTTTTTTAATCGTTTATAAGGGGAAGAAGGGCTACAGAACATAGGTTCTTAATGCAAAAATCCTTGAAAGTCAATATTTGGCTCAAATATCATATTTAAATTTTGTGTAAACATACAATAAACAGCACTATTTGGGGTCATATTATGCAATCCTGCTTTCAAAGGGTTAATTGTTAGTTTGGGGTGAATATTTAAATATTTTATATTGATAAAGGGAGTGGGCGCGAGTGCCGATGGAGGGGAATTGTTTAAATATTAAACATATTAAGGGAGAGGTCGCGAGTGTCGCTGGAATGGGTGTCGCGTTGCTGAGGGGCCGAATTGGGAATAGAAAACTAAATAACGTTAACATTTTTTTTGTCTTTTTGCTGTATTAGTAGTGTTGTTTGAATATGACCCAAAATTTACTCTGCATCGTTAATATCTTTCGTTTGGCAAATAAATTTTGAATTAATCAATGTAAAAAATGATGTTTATGTATGTAACTTTTTTGAACAAATATCTTAGGCTCACATAATGGTAGATTAAGAGATACGTAAAATTTCGTTAATTGAATCGCAGCCAGAATCATATGTTGAATTATGATTGATTAGGCGATAGGAGTTATTGTGCAATTTCTGTCATAATCCGCTCTTCACTTAATTCGACAGTTTGGTTCTCTATTCTTAAGTCAGTGTCTGAGGTTCACTCATTGTCGTCCTTCGTTCCTCATCTTTGACTCCCCTCTTCCTTCAATCTCATTTTCAAAGTATCCTTATTAATTTCTAAACCAATTCTTCTTCTTTTGAATTGTCGAATCGATGAATCTTATTTCGTATGCCCTCCTCTAGGAATCACTTCATTCCCAAATGTTTCTTTCATAGTTGATACCTCTCACGAACAACAAATCTTACACCTTGCTTTATATTCTCTCTTTTCCTCCTTAAGGTCGGGGTCACAGCTGTGTGGATTTTAACTCCACTCGAGGCAATATATGCCTCCTTTTCTCAATTTGCTTTATGTCACAGATTTAGACGTATTTCTATTTTCTGCATTCTCTTCTATTCCCTTCGTCTTATTCACCCGACTCCTCTCTGTTACCTATGAAATCCTTTTTCCCCCAACTTGTAGATAATAAATAAATTCTTCTAGTTCGGTCCTGTGATTTATTTTCGACATAACTAAGTTTTTTTAATCATTTTTGAGCGTCGCTTGGGGAAGAAGGGCTAAAGAACATAGATTCTTAATGCAAAAATCGTTGAAAGTCAATATTTGGCTCAAATATCATAATTAAATTTTGTGTAAACATTCAATAAACAACACTATTTGGGGTCATATTATGCAATCCTGCTTTCAAAGGGTTAATTGTTAGTTTTGGGTGAATATTTAAATATTTTATATTGATAAAGGGAGTGGGCGCGAGTGCCGATGGAGGGGAATTGTTTAAATATTATACATATTAAGGGAGAAGTCGCGAGTGTCGCTGGAATGGGTGTCGCGTTGCTGAGGGTCCGAATGGGGAATAAAAAAGTAATTAACGTTAACGATTTTTTTGTCTTTTTGTAGTATTAGTAGCGTTGTTTAATATGACCCCAAAATTCTCTGTATCTTTAATATCTTGCATTTGGCAAATAAAGTTTGAATTATTCATAGTAAAAAATGATGTTTATATATGTAACTTTTTTGAACAAATATCTTAGGCTCACATAATGGTAGATTAAGAGATACGTAAAGTTCGTTAATTGAATCGCAGCCACAATCATATGTTGAATTATGATTGATTAGGCGATAGGAGTTATTGTGCAATTTCTGTCATAATCCGCTCTTCACTTAATTCGACAGTTTGGTTCTCTATTCTTAAGTCAGTGTCTGAGGTTCACTCATTGTCGTCCTTCTTTCCTCATCTTTCACTACTCTCTTCCTTCCATCTCATTTTGAAACAATCATTTCCTTATTAATTTCTAAACCAATTCTTCTTCTTTTGAATTGTCGAATCGATGAATCTTATTTCGTATGCCCTCCTCTAGGAATCACTTCATTCCCAAATGTTTCTTTCATAGTTTATACCTCTCATGAACAACAAATCTTACACCTTGCTTTATATTCCCTCTTTTCCTCCTGAAGGTCGGGGTCACAGCTGTGTGGGTCATAACTCCACTCGAGGCAATATATGCCTCCTTTTCTCAATTTGCTTTGTCACAGATTTAGACGTATTTCTATTTTCTGCATTCTCTTCTATTCCCTTCGTATTATTCAAAGACTCCTCTCTGTTACCTATGAAATCCTTTTTCCCCCAACTTGTAGATAATAAATAAACTCTTCTAGTTCGGTTCTGTGATTTATTTTTGATATAACTAAGTTTTTTTAATCATTTATGAGTGTCCTTTGGGGAAGAAGGGCTACAGAACATAGATTCTTAATGCAAAAATCGTTGAAAGTCAATAGTAGGCTCAAATATCATAATTAAATTTTGTGTAAACATACAATAAACAACACTATTTGGGGTCATATTATGCAATCCTGCTTTCAAAGGGTTAATTGTTAGTTTGGGGTGAATATTTAAATATTTTATATTGATAAAGGGAGTGGGCGCGAGTGCCGATGGAGGGGAATTGTTTAAATATTATACATATTAAGGGAGAGGTCGCGAGTGTCGCTGGAATGGGTGTCGCGTTGCTGAGGGGCCGAATTGGGAGAAGAAAACTAAATAACGTTAACATTTTATTTGACTTTTTGCAGTATTAGTAGTGTTGTTTGAATATGACCCCAAATTTTCTCTGCATCTTTAATATCTTTCGTTTGGCAAACAAATTTTGAATTATTCAATGTAAAAAATGATGTTTATGTATGTAACTTTTTTGAACAAATATCTTAGGCTCACATAATGGTAGATTAAGAGATACGTAAAATTTCGTTAATTGAATCGCAGCCAGAATCATATGTTGAATTTTGATTGATTAGGCGATAGGAGTTATTGTGCAATTTCTGTCATAATCCGCTCTTCACTTAACTCGACAGTTTGGTTCTCTACTCTTAAGTCAGTGTCTGAGGTTCACTCATTGTCGTCCTTCTTTCCTCATCTTTGACTCCCCTCTTCCTTCCATCTCATTTTCAAAGTATCATTTCCTTATTAATTTCTAAACCAATTCTTCTTCTTTTGAATTGTCGAATCGATGAATCTTATTTCGTATGCCCTCCTCTAAGAATCACTTCATTCCCAAATGTTTCTTTCATAGTTGATACCTCTCATGAACAACAAATCTTACACCTTGCTTTATATTCCCTCTTTTCCTCCTGAAGGTCGGGGTCACAGCTGTGTGGGTCATAACTCCACTCGAGGCAATATATGCCTCCTTTTCTCAATTTGCTTTGTCACAGATTTAGACGTATTTCTATTTTCTGCATTCTCTTCTATTCCCTTCGTATTATTCAAAGACTCCTCTCTGTTACCTATGAAATCCTTTTTCCCCCAACTTGTAGATAATAAATAAACTCTTCTAGTTCGGTTCTGTGATTTATTTTTGATATAACTAAGTTTTTTTAATCATTTATGAGTGTCCTTTGGGGAAGAAGGGCTACAGAACATAGATTCTTAATGCAAAAATCGTTGAAAGTCAATATTTGGCTCAAATATCATAATTAAATTTTGTGTAAACATACAATAAACAACACTATTTGGGGTCATATTATGCAATCCTGCTTTCAAAGGGTTAATTGTTAGTTTGGGGTGAATATTTAAATATTTTATATTGATAAAGGGAGTGGGCGCGAGTGCCGATGGAGGGGAATTGTTTAAATATTATACATATTAAGGGAGAGGTCGCGAGTGTCGCTGGAATGGGTGTCGCGTTGCTGAGGGGCCGAATTGGGAGAAGAAAACTAAATAACGTTAACATTTTATTTGACTTTTTGCAGTATTAGTAGTGTTGTTTGAATATGACCCCAAATTTTCTCTGCATCTTTAATATCTTTCGTTTGGAAACAAATTTTGAATTATTCAATGTAAAAAATGATGTTTATGTATGTAACTTTTTTGAACAAATATCTTAGGCTCACATAATGGTAGATTAAGAGATACGTAAAGTTCGTTAATTGAATCGCAGCCACAATCATATGTTGAATTATGATTGATTAGGCGATAGGAGTTATTGTGCAATTTCTGTCATAATCCGCTCTTCACTTAATTCGACAGTTTGGTTCTCTATTCTTAAGTCAGTGTCTGAGGTTCACTCATTGTCGTCCTTCTTTCCTCATCTTTGACTCCCCTCTTCCTTCAATCTCATTTTCAAAGTATCATTTCCTTATTAATTTCTAAACCAATTCTTCTTCTTTTGAATTGTCGAATCGATGAATCTTATTTCGTATGCCCTCCTCTAGGAATCACTTCATTCCCAAATGTTTCTTTCATAGTTTATACCTCTCATGAACAACAAATCTTACACCTTGCTTTATATTCCCTCTTTTCCCCCTTAAGGTCGGGGTCACAGCTGTGTGGGTCATAACTCCACTCGAGGCAATATATGCCTCCTTTTCTCAATTTGCTTTGTCACAGATTTAGAAGTATTTCTATTTTCTGCATTCTCTTCTATTCCCTTCGTATTATTAACCAGAATCCTCTCTGTTACCTATGAAATCCTTTTTCCCCCAACTTGTAGATAATAAATAAACTCTTCTAGTTCGGTTCTGTGATTTATTTTTGACATAACTAAGTTTTTTTAATCATTTATGAGTGTCCTTTGGGGAAGAAGGGCTACAGAACATAGATTCTTAATGCAAAAATCGTTGAAAGTCAATATTTGGCTCAAATATCATATTTAAATTTTGTGTAAACATACAATAAACAACACTATCTGGGGTCATATTATGCAATCCTGCTTTCAAAGGGTTAATTGTTAGTTTGGGGTGAATATTTAAATATTTTATATTGATAAAGGGAGTGGGCGCGAGTGCCGATGAAGGGGAATTGTTTAAATATTATACATATTAAGGGAGAGGTCGCGAGTGTCGCTGGAATGGGTGTCGCGTTCTGAGGGGCCGAATTGGGAGTAGAAAACTAAATAACGTTAACATTTTATTTGACTTTTTGCAGTATTAGTAGTGTTGTTTGAATATGACCCAAAATTTTCTCTGCATCTTTAATATCTTTCGTTTGGCAAATAAATTTTGAATTATTCAATGTAAAAAATGATGTTTATGTATGTAACTTTTTTGAACAAATATCTTAGGCTCACATAATGGTAGATTAAGAGATACGTAAAATTTCGTTAATTGAATCGCAGCCAGAATCATATGTTGAATTTTGATTGATTAGGCGATAGGAGTTATTGTGCAATTTCTGTCATAATCCGCTCTTCACTTAACTCGACAGTTTGGTTCTCTACTCTTAAGTCAGTGTCTGAGGTTCACTCATTGTCGTCCTTCTTTCCTCATCTTTGACTCCCCTCTTCCTTCCATCTCATTTTCAAAGTATCATTTCCTTATTAATTTCTAAACCAATTCTTCTTCTTTTGAATTGTCGAATCGATGAATCTTATTTCGCATGCCCTCCTCTAGGAATCACTTCATTCCCAAATATTTCTTTCATAGTTGATACCTCTCATGAACAACAAATCTTACACCTTGCTTTATATTCTCTCTTTTCCTCCTTAAGGTCGGGGTCACAGCTGTGTGGGTCTTAAATCCACTCGAGGCAATATATGCCTCCTTTTCTCAATTTGCTTTATGACTCAGATTCAGACGTATTTCTATTTTCTGCATTCTCTTCTATTCCCTCCGTCTTATTCACCCGACTCCTCTCTGTTACCTATGAAATCCTTCTTCCCCTAACTTGTAGATTTTTAATAATTTCTTCTATTTCGGGTCCGTGATTTATTGTTGACATAACTGTTTTTTTAATCGTTTATAAGGGGAAGAAGGGCTACAGAACATAGGTTCTTAATGCAAAAATCCTTGAAAGTCAATATTTGGCTCAAATATCATATTTAAATTTTGTGTAAACATACAATAAACAACACTATTTGGGGTCATATTATGCAATCCTGCTTTCAAAGGGTTAATTGTTAGTTTGGGATGAATATTTAAATATTTTATATTGATAAAGGGAGTGGGCGCGAGTGCCGATGGAGGGGAATTGTTTAAATATTAAACATATTAAGGGAGAGGTCGCGAGTGTCGCTGGAATGGGTGTCGCGTTGCTGAGGGGCCGAATTGGGAATAGAAAACTAAATAACGTTAACATTTTTTTTGTCTTTTTGCAGTATTAGTAGTGTTGTTTGAATATGACCCCAAATTTACTCTGCATCGTTAATATCTTTCGTTTGGCAAATAAATTTTGAATTAATCAATGTAAAAAATGATGTTTATGTATGTAACTTTTTTGAACAAATATCTTAGGCTCACATAATGGTAGATTAAGAGATACGTAAAATTTCGTTAATTGAATCGCAGCCAGAATCATATGTTGAATTATGATTGATTAGGCGATAGGAGTTATTGTGCAATTTCTGTCATAATCCGCTCTTCACTTAATGCGACAGTTTGGTTCTCTATTCTTAAGTCAGTGTCTGAGGTTCACTCATTGTCGTCCTTCGTTCCTCATCTTTGACTCCCCTCTTCCTTCAATCTCATTTTCAAAGTATCCTTATTAATTTCTAAACCAATTCTTCTTCTTTTGAATTGTCGAATCGATGAATCTTATTTCGTATGCCCTCCTCTAGGAATCACTTCATTCCCAAATGTTTCTTTCATAGTTGATACCTCTCACGAACAACAAATCTTACACCTTGGTTTATATTCCTCTTTTCCTCCTTAAGGTCGGGGTAACAGCTGTGTGGATTTTAACTCCCATCGAGGCAATATATGCCTCCTTTTCTCAATTTGCTTTATGTCACAGATTTAGACGTATTTCTATTTTCTGCATTCTCTTCTATTCCCTTCGTATTATTCACCCGACTCCTCTCTGTTACGTATGAAATCCTTTTTCCCCCAACTTGTAGATAATAAATAAATTCTTCTAGTTCGGTTCTGTGATTTATTTTCGACATAACTAAGTTTTTTTAATCATTTTTGAGCGTCGCTTGGGGAAGAAGGGCTAAAGAACATAGATTCTTAATGCAAAAATCGTTGAAAGTCAATAGTAGGCTCAAATATCATAATTAAATTTTGTGTAAACATTCAATAAACAACACTATTTGGGGTCATATTATGCAATCCTGCTTTCAAAGGGTAAATTGTTAGTTTGGGGTGAATATTTAAATATTTTATATTGATAAAGGGAGTGGGCGCGAGTGCCGATGGAGGGGAATTGTTTAAATATTATACATATTAAGGGAGAGGTCGCGAGTGTCGCTGGAATGGGTGACGCGTTGCTGAGGGTCCGAATGGGGAATAACAAAGTAATTAACGTTAACGATTTTTTTGTCTTTTTGTAGTATTAGTAGCGTTGTTTAATATGACCCCAAAATTCTCTGTATCTTTAATATCTTGCATTTGGCAAATAAAGTTTGAATTATTCATAGTAAAAAATGATGTTTATATATGTAACTTTTTTGAACAAATATCTTAGGCTCACATAATGGTAGATTAAGAGATACGTAAAGTTCGTTAATTGAATCGCAGCCACAATCATATGTTGAATTATGATTGATTAGGCGATAGGAGTTATTGTGCAATTTCTGTCATAATCCGCTCTTCACTTAATTCGACAGTTTGGTTCTCTATTCTTAAGTCAGTGTCTGAGGTTCACTCATTGTCGTCCTTCTTTCCTCATCTTTGACTCCCCTCTTCCTTCAATCTCATTTTCAAAGTATCATTTCCTTATTAATTTCTAAACCAATTCTTCTTCTTTTGAATTGTCGAATCGATGAATCTTATTTCGTATGCCCTCCTCTAGGAATCACTTCATTCCCAAATGTTTCTTTCATAGTTTATACCTCTCATGAACAACAAATCTTACACCTGGCTTTATATTCCCTCTTTTCCTCCTTAAGGTCGGGGTCACAGCTGTGTGGGTCATAACTCCACTCGAGGCAATATATGCCTCCTTTTCTCAATTTGCTTTGTCACAGATTTAGAAGTATTTCTATTTTCTGCATTCTCTTCTATTCCCTTCGTATTATTCACCAGACTCCTCTCTGTTACCTATGAAATCCTTTTTCCCCCAACTTGTAGATAATAAATAAACTCTTCTAGTTCGGTTCTGTGATTTATTTTTGACATAACTAAGTTTTTTTAATCATTTATGAGTGTCCTTTGGGGAAGAAGGGCTACAGAACATAGATTCTTAATGCAAAAATCGTTGAAAGTCAATATTTGGCTCAAATATCATAATTAAATTTTGTGTAAACATACAATAAACAACACTATTTGGGGTCATATTATGCAATCCTGCTTTCAAAGGGTTAATTGTTAGTTTGGGGTGAATATTTAAATATTTTATATTGATAAAGGGAGTGGGCGCGAGTGCCGATGGAGGGGAATTGTTTAAATATTATACATATTAAGGGAGAGGTCGCGAGTGTCGCTGGAATGGGTGTCGCGTTGCTGAGGGGCCGAATTGGGAGAAGAAAACTAAATAACGTTAACATTTTATTTGACTTTTTGCAGTATTAGTAGTGTTGTTTGAATATGACCCCAAATTTTCTCTGCATCTTTAATATCCTTCGTTTGGCAAACAAATTTTGAATTATTCAATGTAAAAAATGATGTTTATGTATGTAACTTTTTTGAACAAATATCTTAGGCTCACATAATGGTAGATTAAGAGATACGTAAAATTTCGTTAATTGAATCGCAGCCAGAATCATATGTTGAATTTTGATTGATTAGGCGATAGGAGTTATTGTGCAATTTCTGTCATAATCCGCTCTTCACTTAACTCGACAGTTTGGTTCTCTACTCTTAAGTAAGTGTCTGAGGTTCACTCATTGTCGTCCTTCTTTCCTCATCTTTGACTCCCCTCTTCCTTCCATCTCATTTTCAAAGTATCATTTCCTTATTAATTTCTAAACCAATTCTTCTTCTTTTGAATTGTCGAATCGATGAATCTTATTTCGTATGCCCTCCTCTAAGAATCACTTCATTCCCAAATGTTTCTTTCATAGTTGATACCTCTCATGAACAACAAATCTTACACCTTGCTTTATATTCTCTCTTTTCCTCCTTAAGGTCGGGGTCACAGATGTGTGGGTCTTAAATCCACTCGAGGCAATATATGCCTCCTTTTCTCAATTTGCTTTATGACTCAGATTTAGACGTATTTCTATTTTCTGCATTCTCTTCTATTCCCTTCGTATTATTCACCAGACTCCTCTCTGTTACCTATGAAATCCTTTTTCCCCCAACTTGTAGATAATAAATAAACTCTTCTAGTTCGGTTCTGTGATTTATTTTTGACATAACTAAGTTTTTTTAATCATTTTTGAGCGTCGCTTGGGGAAGAACGGCTACAGAACATAGATTCTTAATGCAAAAATCGTTGAAAGTCAATATTTGGCTCAAATATCATAATTAAATTTTGTGTAAACATTCAATAAACAACACTATTTGGGGTCATATTATGCAATCCTGCTTTCAAAGGGTTAATTGTTAGTTTGGGGTGAATATTTAAATATTTTATATTGATAAAGGGAGTGGGCGCGAGTGCCGATGGAGGGGAATTGTTTAAATATAATACATATTAAGGGAGAGGTCGCGAGTGTCGCTGGAATGGGTGTCGCGTTGCTGAGGGTCCGAATGGGGAATAAAAAAGTAATTAACGTTAACGATTTTTTTGTCTTTTTGTAGTATTAGTAGCGTTGTTTAATATGACCCCAAAATTCTCTGTATCTTTAATATCTTGCATTTGGCAATTAAAGTTTGAATTATTCATAGTAAAAAATGATGTTTATATATGTAATTTTTTTGAACAAATATCTTAGGCTCACTTAATGTTAGATTAAGAGAAATTTAAAGTTGCGTTAAATGAATCGCAGCCACAATCATTTGTTTAATTATGATTGATTAGGCGATAGGAGTTATTGTGCAATTTCTATCATAATCCGCTCTTCAAATAATTCGACAGTTTGGTCTCTATTCTTAAGTAAGTGTATGAGGTTCACTCATTGTCTTCCTTCTTTCCTCATCTTTCACTACTCTCTTCCTTCCATCTCATTTTGAAACAATCATTTCCTTATTAATTTCTAAACCAATTCTTCTTCTTTTGAATTGTAGAATCGATGAATCTTATTTCGTATGCCCTCCTCTCAGAATCACTTCATTCCCAAATGTTTCTTTCATAGTTTATACCTCTCATGAACAACAAATCTTACACCTTGCTTTATATTCCCTCTTTTCCTACTTAAGGTCGGGGTCACAGCTGTGTGGGTCTTAACTCCACTCGAGGC
Organism: Sympetrum striolatum; assembly: GCA_947579665.1. NCBI lineage: Eukaryota > Metazoa > Arthropoda > Insecta > Odonata > Libellulidae > Sympetrum > Sympetrum striolatum. The sequence continues at coordinate 16,532,407 of OX388350.1, forward strand.
AATATATGCCTCCTTTTCTCAATTTGCTTTATGTCACAGACTTAGACGTATTTCCATTTTCTGCATTCTCTTCTATTCCCTTCGTATTATTCACCAGACTCCTCTCTTCTACCTATGAAATCCTTCTTCCCCTAACTTGTAGATTTTTAATAATTTCTTCTATTTCGGGTCCGTGATTTATTGTCGACATAACTGTTTTTTTAATCGTTTATAAGGGGAAGAAGGGCTACAGAACATAGGTTCTTTATGCAAAAATCCTTGAAAGTCAATATTTGGCTCAAATATCATATTTAAATTTTGTGTAAACATACAATAAACAACACTATTTGGGGTCATATTATGCAATCCTGCTTTCAAAGGGTTAATTGTTAGTTTGGGGTGAATATTTAAATATTTTATATTGATAAAGGGAGTGGGCGCGAGTGCCGATGGAGGGGAATTGTTTAAATATTAAACATATTAAGGGAGAGGTCGCGAGTGTCGCTGGAATGGGTGTCGCGTTGCTGAGGGGCCGAATTGGGAATAGAAAACTAAATAACGTTAACATTTTTTTTGTCTTTTTGCTGTATTAGTAGTGTTGTTTGAATATGACCCAAAATTTACTCTGCATCGTTAATATCTTTCGTTTGGCAAATAAATTTTGAATTAATCAATGTAAAAAATGATGTTTATGTATGTAACTTTTTTGAACAAATATCTTAGGCTCACATAATGGTAGATTAAGAGATACGTAAAATTTCGTTAATTGAATCGCAGCCAGAATCATATGTTGAATTATGATTATTAGGCGATAGGAGTTATTGTGCAATTTCTGTCATAATCCGCTCTTCACTTAATTCGACAGTTTGGTTCTCTATTCTTAAGTCAGTGTCTGAGGTTCACTCATTGTCGTCCTTCGTTCCTCATCTTTGACTCCCCTCTTCCTTCAATCTCATTTTCAAAGTATCCTTATTAATTTCTAAACCAATTCTTCTTCTTTTGAATTGTCGAATCGATGAATCTTATTTCGTATGCCCTCCTCTAGGAATCACTTCATTCCCAAATGTTTCTTTCATAGTTGATACCTCTCACGAACAACAAATCTTACACCTTGCTTTATATTCTCTCTTTTCCTCCTTAAGGTCGGGGTCACAGCTGTGTGGATTTTAACTCCACTCGAGGCAATATATGCCTCCTTTTCTCAATTTGCTTTATGTCACAGATTTAGACGTATTTCTATTTTCTGCATTCTCTTCTATTCCCTTCGTCTTATTCACCCGACTCCTCTCTGTTACCTATGAAATCCTTTTTCCCCCAACTTGTAGATAATAAATAAATTCTTCTAGTTCGGTTCTGTGATTTATTTTCGACATAACTAAGTTTTTTTAATCATTTTTGAGCGTCGCTTGTGGAAGAAGGGCTAAAGAACATAGATTCTTAATGCAAAAATCGTTGAAAGTCAATAGTAGGCTCAAATATCATAATTAAATTTTGTGTAAACATTCAATAAACAACACTATTTGGGGTCATATTATGCAATCCTGCTTTCAAAGGGTTAATTGTTAGTTTGGGGTGAATATTTAAATATTTTATATTGATAAAGGGAGTGGGCGCGAGTGCCGATGGAGGGGAATTGTTTAAATATTATACATATTAAGGGAGAGGTCGCGAGTGTCGCTGGAATGGGTGTCGCGTTGCTGAGGGTCCGAATGGGGAATAAAAAAGTAATTAACGTAAACGATTTTTTTGTCTTTTTGTAGTATTAGTAGCGTTGTTTAATATGACCCCAAAATTCTCTGTATCTTTAATATCTTGCATTTGGCAAATAAAGTTTGAATTATTCATAGTAAAAAATGATGTTTATATATGTAACTTTTTTGAACAAATATCTTAGGCTCACATAATGGTAGATTAAGAGATACGTAAAGTTCGTTAATTGAATCGCAGCCACAATCATATGTTGAATTATGATTGATTAGGCGATAGGAGTTATTGTGCAATTTCAATCATCCGCTCTTCACTTAATTCGACAGTTTGGTTCTCTATTCTTAAGTCAGTGTCTGAGGTTCACTCATTGTCGTCCTTCTTTCCTCATCTTTGACTCCCCTCTTCCTTGAATCTCATTTTCAAAGTATCATTTCCTTATTAATTTCTAAACCAATTCTTCTTCTTTTGAATTGTCGAATCGATGAATCTTATTTCGTATGCCCTCCTCTAGGAATCACTTCATTCCCAAATGTTTCTTTCATAGTTTATACCTCTAATGAACAACAAATCTTACACCTTGCTTTATATTCCCTCTTTTCCCCCTTAAGGTCGGGGTCACAGCTGTGTGGGTCATAACTCCACTCGAGGCAATATATGCCTCCTTTTCTCAATTTGCTTTGTCACAGATTTAGACGTATTTCTATTTTCTGCATTCTCTTCTATTCCCTTCGTATTATTACCAGACTCCTCTCTGTTACCTATGAAATCCTTTTTCCCCCAACTTGTAGATAATAAATAAACTCTTCTAGTTCGGTTCTGTGATTTATTTTTGACATAACTAAGTTTTTTTAATCATTTATGAGTGTCCTTTGGGGAAGAAGGGCTACAGAACATAGATTCTTAATGCAAAAATCGTTGAAAGTCAATATTTGGCTCAAATATCATATTTAAATTTTTTGTAAACATACAATAAACAACACTATTTGGGGTCATATTATGCAATCCTGCTTTCAAAGGGTTAATTGTTAGTTTGGGGTGAATATTTAAATATTTTATATTGATAAAGGGAGTGGGCGCGAGTGCCGATGGAGGGGAATTGTTTAAATATTATACATATTAAGGGAGAGGTCGCGAGTGTCGCTGGAATGGGTGTCGCGTTGCAGAGAGGCCGAATTGGGAGTAGAAAACTAAATAACGTTAACATTTTTTTTGTCTTTTTGCAGTATTAGTAGTGTTGTTTGAATATGACCCAACATTTTCTCTGCATCTTTAATATCTTTCGTTTGGCAAATAAATTTTGAATTATTCAATGTAAAAAATGATGTTTATATATGTAACTTTTTTGAACAAATATCTTAGGCTCACATAATGGTAGATTAAGAGATACGTAAAATTTCGTTTATTGAATCGCAGCCAGAATCATATGTTGAATTTTGATTGATTAGGCGATAGGAGTTATTGTGCAATTTCTGTCATAATCCGCTCTTCACTTAACTCGACAGTTTGGTTCTCTACTCTTAAGTCAGTGTCTGAGGTTCACTCATTGTCGTCCTTCTTTCCTCATCTTTGACTCCCCTCTTCCTTCAATCTCATTTTCAAAGTATCATTTCCTTATTAATTTCTAAACCAATTCTTCTTCTTTTGAATTGTCGAATCGATGAATCTTATTTCGTATGCCCTCCTCTAGGAATCACTTCATTCCCAAATGTTTCTTTCATAGTTGATACCTCTCATGAACAACAAATCTTACACCTTGCTTTATATTCTCTCTTTTCCTCCTTAAGGTCGGGGTCACAGCTGTGTGGGTCTTAAATCCACTCGAGGCAATATATGCCTCCTTTTCTCAATTTGCTTTATGACTCAGATTTAGACGTATTTCTATTTTCTGCATTCTCTTCTATTCCCTTCGTCTTATTCACCCGACTCCTCTCTGTTACCTATGAAATCCTTCTTCCCCTAACTTGTAGATTTTTAATAATTTCTTCTATTTCGGGTGCGTGATTTATTGTTGACATAACTGTTTTTTTAATCGTTTATAAGGGGAAGAAGGGCTACAGAACATAGGTTCTTAATGCAAAAATCCTTGAAAGTCAATATTTGGCTCAAATATCATATTTAAATTTTGTGTAAACATACAATAAACAACACTATTTGGGGTCATATTATGCAATCCTGCTTTCAAAGGGTTAATTGTTAGTTTGGGGTGAATATTTAAATATTTTATATTGATAAAGGGAGTGGGCGCGAGTGCCGATGGAGGGGAATTGTTTAAATATTATACATATTAAGGGAGAGGTCGCGAGTGTCGCTGGAATGGGTGTCGCGTTGCTGAGGGGCCGAATTGGGAATAGAAAACTAAATAACGTTAACATTTTTTTTGTCTTTTTGCTGTATTAGTAGTGTTGTTTGAATATGACCCAAAATTTACTCTGCATCGTTAATATCTTTCGTTTGGCAAATAAATTTTGAATTAATCAATGTAAAAAATGATGTTTATGTATGTAACTTTTTTGAACAAATATCTTAGGCTCACATAATGGTAGATTAAGAGATACGTAAAATTTCGTTAATTGAATCGCAGCCACAATCATATGTTGAATTATGATTATTAGGCGATAGGAGTTATTGTGCAATTTCTGTCATAATCCGCTCTTCACTTAATTCGACCGTTTGGTTCTCTATTCTTAAGTCAGTGTCTGAGGTTCACTCATTGTCGTCCTTCGTTCCTCATCTTTGACTCCCCTCTTCCTTCAATCTCATTTTCAAAGTATCCTTATTAATTTCTAAACCAATTCTTCTTCTTTTGAATTGTCGAATCGATGAATCTTATTTCGTATGCCCTCCTCTAGGAATCACTTCATTCCCAAATGTTTCTTTCATAGTTGATACCTCTCACGAACAACAAATCTTACACCTTGCTTTATATTCTCTCTTTTCCTCCTTAAGGTCGGGGTCACAGCTGTGTGGATTTTAACTCCACTCGAGGCAATATATGCCTCCTTTTCTCAATTTGCTTTATGTCACAGATTTAGACGTATTTCTATTTTCTGCATTCTCTTCTATTCCCTTCGTCTTATTCACCCGACTCCTCTCTGTTACCTATGAAATCCTTTTTCCCCCAACTTGTAGATAATAAATAAATTCTTCTAGTTCGGTCCTGTGATTTATTTTCGACATAACTAAGTTTTTTTAATCATTTTTGAGCGTCGCTTGGGGAAGAAGGGCTAAAGAACATAGATTCTTAATGCAAAAATCGTTGAAAGTCAATATTTGGCTCAAATATCATAATTAAATTTTGTGTAAACATTCAATTAACAACACTATTTGGGGTCATATTATGCAATCCTGCTTTCAAAGGGTTAATTGTTAGTTTTGGGTGAATATTTAAATATTTTATATTGATAAAGGGAGTGGGCGCGAGTGCCGATGGAAGGGAATTGTTTAAATATTATACATATTAAGGGAGAGGTCGCGAGTGTCGCTGGAATGGGTGTCGCGTTGCTGAGGGTCCGAATGGGGAATAAAAAAGTAATTAACGTAAACGATTTTTTTGTCTTTTTGTAGTATTAGTAGCGTTGTTTAATATGACCCCAAAATTCTCTGTATCTTTAATATCTTGCATTTGGCAAATAAAGTTTGAATTATTCATAGTAAAAAATGATGTTTATATATGTAACTTTTTTGAACAAATATCTTAGGCTCACATAATGGTAGATTAAGAGATACGTAAAGTTCGTTAATTGAATCGCAGCCACAATCATATGTTGAATTATGATTGATTAGGCGATAGGAGTTATTGTGCAATTTCTGTCATAATCCGCTCTTCACTTAATTCGACAGTTTGGTTCTCTATTCTTAAGTCAGTGTCTGAGGTTCACTCATTGTCGTTCTTCTTTCCTCATCTTTGACTCCCCTCTTCCTTCAATCTCATTTTCAAAGTATCATTTCCTTATTAATTTCTAAACCAATTCTTCTTCTTTTGAATTGTCGAATCGATGAATCTTATTTCGTATGCCCTCCTCTAGGAATCACTTCATTCCCAAATGTTTCTTTCATAGTTTATACCTCTCATGAACAACAAATCTTACACCTTGCTTTATATTCCCTCTTTTCCTCCTTAAGGTCGGGGTCACAGCTGTGTGGGTCATAACTCCACTCGAGGCAATATATGCCTCCTTTTCTCAATTTGCTTTGTCACAGATTTAGACGTATTTCTATTTTCTGCATTCTCTTCTATTCCCTTCGTATTATTCACCAGACTCCTCTCTGTTACCTATGAAATCCTTTTTCCCCCAACTTGTAGATAATAAATAAACTCTTCTAGTTCGGTTCTGTGATTTATTTTTGATATAACTAAGTTTTTTTAATCATTTATGAGTGTCCTTTGGGGAAGAAGGGCTACAGAACATAGATTCTTAATGCAAAAATCGTTGAAAGTCAATAGTAGGCTCAAATATCATAATTAAATTTTGTGTAAACATACAATAAACAACACTATTTGGGGTCATATTATGCAATCCTGCTTTCAAAGGGTTAATTGTTAGTTTGGGGTGAATATTTAAATATTTTATATTGATAAAGGGAGTGGGCGCGAGTGCCGATGGAGGGGAATTGTTTAAATATTATACATATTAAGGGAGAGGTCGCGAGTGTCGCTGGAATGGGTGTCGCGTTGCTGAGGGTCCGAATTGGGAGTAGAAAACTAAATAACGTTAACATTTTATTTGACTTTTTGCAGTATTAGTAGTGTTGTTTGAATATGACCCCAAATTTTCTCTGCATCTTTAATATCTTTCGTTTGGCAAATAAATTTTGAATTATTCAATGTAAAAAATGATGTTTATGTATGTAACTTTTTTGAACAAATATCTTAGGCTCACATAATGGTAGATTAAGAGATACGTAAAATTTCGTTAATTGAATCGCAGCCAGAATCGTATGTTGAATTTTGATTAATTAGGCGATAGGAGTTATTGTGCAATTTCTGTCATAATCCGCTCTTCACTTAACTCGACAGTTTGGTTCTCTACTCTTAAGTCAGTGTCTGAGGTTCACTCATTGTCGTCCTTCTTTCCTCATCTTTGACTCCCCTCTTCCTTCCATCTCATTTTCAAAGTATCATTTCCTTATTAATTTCTAAACCAATTCTTCTTCTTTTGAATTGTCGAATCGATGAATCTTATTTCGTATGCCCTCCTCTAAGAATCACTTCATTCCCAAATGTTTCTTTCATAGTTGATACCTCTCATGAACAACAAATCTTACACCTTGCTTTATATTCTCTCTTTTCCTCCTTAAGGTCGGGGTCACAGATGTGTGGGTCTTAAATCCACTCGAGGCAATATATGCCTCCTTTTCTCAATTTGCTTTATGACTCAGATTTAGACGTATTTCTATTTTCTGCATTCTCTTCTATTCCCTTCGTATTATTCACCAGACTCCTCTCTGATACCTATGAAATCCTTTTTCCCCCAACTTGTAGATAATAAATAAACTCTTCTAGTTCGGTTCTGTGATTTATTTTTGACATAACTAAGTTTTTTAAATCATTTTTGAGCGTCGCTTGGGGAAGAAGGGCTACAGAACATAGATTCTTAATGCAAAAATCGTTGAAAGTCAATATTTGGCTCAAATATCATAATTAAATTTTGTGTAAACATTCAATAAACAAAACTATTTGCGGTCATATTATGCAGTCCTGCTTTCAAAGGGTTAATTGTTAGTTTGGGGTGAATATTTAAATATTTTATATTGATAAAGGGAGTGGGCGCGAGTGCCGATGGAGGGGAATTGTTTAAATATTATACATATTAAGGGAGAGGTCGCGAGTGTCGCTAGAATGGGTGTCGCGTTTTCGAGGGTCCGAATGGGGAATAAAAAAGTAATTAACGTTAACGATTTTTTTGTCTTTTTGTAGTATTAGTAGCGTTGTTTAATATGACCCCAAAATTCTCTATCTTTAATATCTTGCATTTGGTAATTAAAGTTTGAATTATTCATAGTAAAAAATGATGTTTATATATGTAATTTTTTTGAACAAATATCTTAGGCTCACTTAATGTTAGATTAAGAGAAACGTAAAATTGCGTTAAATGAATCGAAGCCACAATCATTTGTTGAATTATGATTGATATGGCGATAGGAGTTATTGTGCAATTTCTATCATAATCCGCTCTTCAAATAATTCTTCTGTTTGGTCTCTATTCTTAAGTAAGTGTATGAGGTTCACTCATTGTCTTCCTTCTTTCCTCATCTTTCACTACTCTCTTCCTTCCATCTCATTTTGAAACAATCATTTCCTTATTAATTTCTAAACCAATTCTTCTTCTTTTGAATGGTAGAATCGATGAATCTTATTTCGTATGCCCTCCTCTCAGAATCACTTCATTCCCAAATGTTTCTTTCATAGTTTATACCTCTCATGAACAACAAATCTTACACCTTGCTTTATATTCCCTCTTTTCCTACTTAAGGTCGGGGTCACAGCTGTGTGGGTCTTAACTCCACTCGAGGCAATATATGCCTCCTTTTCTCAATTTGCTTTATGTCACAGACTTAGACGTATTTCCATTTTCTGCATTCTCTTCTATTCCCTTCGTATTATTCACCAGACTCCTCTCTTCTACCTATGAAATCCTTCTTCCCCTAACTTGTAGATTTTTAATAATTTCTTCTATTTCGGGTCCGTGATTTATTGTCGACATAACTGTTTTTTTAATCGTTTATAAGGGGAAGAAGGGCTACAGAACATAGGTTCTTAATGCAAAAATCCTTGAAAGTCAATATTTGGCTCAAATATCATATTTAAATTTTGTGTAAACATACAATAAACAACACTATTTGGGGTCATATTATGCAATCCTGCTTTCAAAGGGTTAATTGTTAGTTTGGGGTGAATATTTAAATATTTTATATTGATAAAGGGAGTGGGCGCGAGTGCCGATGCAGGGGAATTGTTTAAATATTATACATATTAAGGGAGAGGTCGCGAGTGTCGCTGGAATGGGTGTCGCGTTGCCGAGGGGCCGAATTGGGAATAGAAAACTAAATAACGTTAACATTTTTTTTGTCTTTTTGCAGTATTAGTAGTGTTGTTTGAATATGACCCCAAATTTACTCTGCATCGTTAATATCTTTCGTTTGGCAAATAAATTTTGAATTAATCAATGTAAAAAATGATGTTTATGTATGTAACTTTTTTGAACAAATATCTTAGGCTCACATAATGGTAGATTAAGAGATACGTAAAATTTCGTTAATTGAATCGCAGCCACAATCATATGTTGAATTATGATTATTAGGCGATAGGAGTTATTGTGCAATTTCTGTCATAATCCGCTCTTCACTTAATTCGACCGTTTGGTTCTCTATTCTTAAGTCAGTGTCTGAGGTTCACTCATTGTCGTCCTTCGTTCCTCATCTTTGACTCCCCTCTTCCTTCAATCTCATTTTCAAAGTATCCTTATTAATTTCTAAACCAATTCTTCTTCTTTTGAATTGTCGAATCGATGAATCTTATTTCGTATGCCCTCCTCTAGGAATCACTTCATTCCCAAATGTTTCTTTCATAGTTGATACCTCTCACGAACAACAAATCTTACACCTTGCTTTATATTCTCTCTTTTCCTCCTTAAGGTCGGGGTCACAGCTGTGTGGATTTTAACTCCACTCGAGGCAATATATGCCTCCTTTTCTCAATTTGCTTTATGTCACAGATTTAGACGTATTTCTATTTTCTGCATTCTCTTCTATTCCCTTCGTATTATTCACCCGACTCCTCTCTGTTACCTATGAAATCCTTTTTCCCCCAACTTGTAGATTATAAATAAATTTTTCTAGTTCGGTTCTGTGATTTATTTTCGACATAACTAAGTTTTTTTAATCATTTTTGAGCGTCGCTTGGGGAAGAAGGGCTAAAGAACATAGATTCTTAATGCAAAAATCGTTGAAAGTCAATAGTAGGCTCAAATATCATAATTAAATTTTGTGTAAACATTCAATAAACAACACAATTTGGGGTCATATTATGCAATCCTGCTTTCAAAGGGTTAATTGTTAGTTTGGGGTGAATATTTAAATATTTTATATTGATAAAGGGAGTGGGCGCGAGTGCCGATGGAGGGGAATTGTTTAAATATTATACATATTAAGGGAGAGGTCGCGAGTGTCGCTGGAATGGGTGTCGCGTTGCTGAGGGTCCGAATGGGGAATAAAAAAGTAATTAACGTTAACGATTTTTTTGTCTTTTTGTAGTATTAGTAGCGTTGTTTAATATGACCCCAAAATTCTCTGTATCTTTAATATCTTGCATTTGGCAAATAAAGTTTGAATTATTCATAGTAAAAAATGATGTTTATATATGTAACTTTTTTGAACAAATATCTTAGGGTCACTTAATGTTAGATTAAGAGAAACGTAAAATTTCGTTAAATGAATCGCAGCCACAATCATATGTTGAAATATGATTGATTAGGCGATAGGAGTTATTGTGCAATTTCAATCATCCGCTCTTCACTTAATTCGACAGTTTGGTTCTCTATTCTTAAGTCAGTGTCTGAGGTTCACTCATTGTCGTCCTTCTTTCCTCATCTTTGACTCCCCTCTTCCTTCAATCTCATTTTCAAAGTATCATTTCCTTATTAATTTCTAAACCAATTCTTCTTCTTTTGAATTGTCGAATCGATGAATCTTATTTCGTATGCCCTCCTCTAGGAATCACTTCATTCCCAAATGTTTCTTTCATAGTTTATACCTCTCATGAACAACAAATCTTACACCTTGCTTTATATTCCCTCTTTTCCTCCTTAAGGTCGGGGTCACAGCTGTGTGGGTCATAACTCCACTCGAGGCAATATATGCCTCCTTTTCTCAATTTGCTTTGTCACAGATTTAGACGTATTTCTATTTTCTGCATTCTCTTCTATTCCCTTCGTATTATTCACCAGACTCCTCTCTGTTACCTATGAAATCCTTTTTCCCCCAACTTGTAGATAATAAATAAACTCTTCTAGTTCGGTTCTGTGATTTATTTTTGATATAACTAAGTTTTTTTAATCATTTATGAGTGTCCTTTGGGGAAGAAGGGCTACAGAACATAGATTCTTAATGCAAAAATCGTTGAAAGTCAATAGTAGGCTCAAATATCATAATTAAATTTTGTGTAAACATACAATAAACAACACTATTTGGGGTCATATTATGCAATCCTGCTTTCAAAGGGTTAATTGTTAGTTTGGGGTGAATATTTAAATATTTTATATTGATAAAGGGAGTGGGCGCGAGTGCCGATGGAGGGGAATTGTTTAAATATTATACATATTAAGGGAGAGGTCGCGAGTGTCGCTGGAATGGATGTCGCGTTGCTGAGGGGCCGTATTGGGAGTAGAAAACTAAATAACGTTAACATTTTATTTGACTTTTTGCAGTATTAGTAGTGTTGTTTGAATATGACCCCAAATTTTCTCTGCATCTTTAATATCTTTCGTTTGGCAAATAAATTTTGAATTATTCAATGTAAAAAATGATGTTTATGTATGTAACTTTTTTGAACAAATATCTTAGGCTCACATAATGGTAGATTAAGAGATACGTAAAATTTCGTTAATTGAATCGCAGCCAGAATCGTATGTTGAATTTTGATTAATTAAGCGATAGGAGTTATTGTGCAATTTCTGTCATAATCCGCTCTTCACTTAACTCGACAGTTTGGTTCTCTACTCTTAAGTCAGTGTCTGAGGTTCACTCATTGTCGTCCTTCTTTCCTCATCTTTGACTCCCCTCTTCCTTCCATCTCATTTTCAAAGTATCATTTCCTTATTAATTTCTAAACCAATTCTTCTTCTTTTGAATTGTCGAATCGATGAATCTTATTTCGTATGCCCTCCTCTAAGAATCACTTCATTCCCAAATGTTTCCTTCATAGTTGATACCTCTCATGAACAACAAATCTTACACCTTGCTTTATATTCTCTCTTTTCCTCCTTAAGGTCGGGGTCACAGATGTGTGGGTCTTAAATCCACTCGAGGCAATATATGCCTCCTTTTCTCAATTTGCTTTATGACTCAGATTTAGACGTATTTCTATTTTCTGCATTCTCTTCTATTCCCTTCGTATTATTCACCAGACTCCTCTCTGATACCTATGAAATCCTTTTTCCCCCAACTTGTAGATAATAAATAAACTCTTCTAGTTCGGTTCTGTGATTTATTTTTGACATAACTAAGTTTTTTAAATCATTTTTGAGCGTCGCTTGGGGAAGAAGGGCTACAGAACATAGATTCTTAATGCAAAAATCGTTGAAAGTCAATATTTGGCTCAAATATCATAATTAAATTTTGTGTAAACATTCAATAAACAAAACTATTTGCGGTCATATTATGCAGTCCTGCTTTCAAAGGGTTAATTGTTAGTTTGGGGTGAATATTTAAATATTTTATATTGATAAAGGGAGTGGGCGCGAGTGCCGATGGAGGGGAATTGTTTAAATATTATACATATTAAGGGAGAGGTCGCGAGTGTCGCTAGAATGGGTGTCGCGTTTTCGAGGGTCCGAATGGGGAATAAAAAAGTAATTAACGTTAACGATTTTTTTGTCTTTTTGTAGTATTAGTAGCGTTGTTTAATATGACCCCAAAATTCTCTATCTTTAATATCTTGCATTTGGTAATTAAAGTTTGAATTATTCATAGTAAAAAATGATGTTTATATATGTAATTTTTTTGAACAAATATCTTAGGCTCACTTAATGTTAGATTAAGAGAAACGTAAAATTGCGTTAAATGAATCGAAGCCACAATCATTTGTTGAATTATGATTGATATGGCGATAGGAGTTATTGTGCAATTTCTATCATAATCCGCTCTTCAAATAATTCTTCAGTTTGGTCACTATTCTTAAGTAAGTGTATGAGGTTCACTCATTGTCTTCCTTCTTTCCTCATCTTTCACTACTCTCTTCCTTCCATCTCATTTTGAAACAATCATTTCCTTATTAATTTCTAAACCAATTCTTCTTCTTTTGAATGGTAGAATCGATGAATCTTATTTCGTATGCCCTCCTCTCAGAATCACTTCATTCCCAAATGTTTCTTTCATAGTTTATACCTCTCATGAACAACAAATCTTACACCTTGCTTTATATTCCCTCTTTTCCTACTTAAGGTCGGGGTCACAGCTGTGTGGGTCTTAACTCCACTCGAGGCAATATATGCCTCCTTTTCTCAATTTGCTTTATGTCACAGACTTAGACGTATTTCCATTTTCTGCATTCTCTTCTATTCCCTTCGTATTATTCACCAGACTCCTCTCTTCTACCTATGAAATCCTTCTTCCCCTAACTTGTAGATTTTTAATAATTTCTTCTATTTCGGGTCCGTGATTTATTGTCGACATAACTGTTTTTTTAATCGTTTATAAGGGGAAGAAGGGCTACAGAACATAGGTTCTTAATGCAAAAATCCTTGAAAGTCAATATTTGGCTCAAATATCATATTTAAATTTTGTGTAAACATACAATAAACAACACTATTTGGGGTCATATTATGCAATCCTGCTTTCAAAGGGTTAATTGTTAGTTTGGGGTGAATATTTTAATATTTTATATTGATAAAGGGAGTGGGCGCGAGTGCCGATGGAGGGGAATTGTTTAAATATTAAACATATTAAGGGAGAGGTCGCGAGTGTCGCTGGAATGGGTGTCGCGTTGCTGAGGTGCCGAATTGGGAATAGAAAACTAAATAACGTTAACATTTTTTTTGTCTTATTGCTGTATTAGTAGTGTTGTTTGAATATGACCCAAAATTTACTCTGCATCGTTAATATCTTTCGTTTGGCAAATAAATTTTGAATTAATCAATGTAAAAAATGATGTTTATGTATGTAACTTTTTTGAACAAATATCTTAGGCTCACATAATGGTAGATTAAGAGATACGTAAAATTTCGTTAATTGAATCGCAGCCAGAATCATATGTTGAATTATGATTATTAGGCGATAGGAGTTATTGTGCAATTTCTGTCATAATCCGCTCTTCACTTAATTCGACAGTTTGGTTCTCTATTCTTAAGTCAGTGTCTGAGGTTCACTCATTGTCATCCTTCGTTCCTCATCTTTGACTCCCCTCTTCCTTCAATCTCATTTTCAAAGTATCCTTATTAATTTCTAAACCAATTCTTCTTCTTTTGAATTGTCGAATCGATGAATCTTATTTCGTATGCCCTCCTCTAGGAATCACTTCATTCCCAAATGTTTCTTTCATAGTTGATACCTCTCACGAACAACAAATCTTACACCTTGCTTTATATTCTCTCTTTTCCTCCTTAAGGTCGGGGTCACAGCTGTGTGGATTTTAACTCCACTCGAGGCAATATATGCCTCCTTTTCTCAATTTGCTTTATGTCACAGATTTAGACGTATTTCTATTTTCTGCATTCTCTTCTATTCCCTTCGTCTTATTCACCCGACTCCTCTCTGTTACCTATGAAATCCTTTTTCCCCCAACTTGTAGATAATAAATAAATTCTTCTAGTTCGGTTCTGTGATTTATTTTCGACATAACTAAGTTTTTTTAATCATTTTTGAGCGTCGCTTGTGGAAGAAGGGCTAAAGAACATAGATTCTTAATGCAAAAATCGTTGAAAGTCAATAGTAGGCTCAAATATCATAATTAAATTTTGTGTAAACATTCAATAAACAACACTATTTGGGGTCATATTATGCAATCCTGCTTTCAAAGGGTTAATTGTTAGTTTGGGGTGAATATTAAAATATTTTATATTGATAAAGGGAGTGGGCGCGAGTGCCGATGGAGGGGAATTGTTTAAATATTATACATATTAAGGGAGAGGTCGCGAGTGTCGCTGGAATGGGTGTCGCGTTGCTGAGGGTCCGAATGGGGAATAAAAAAGTAATTAACGTAAACGATTTTTTTGTCTTTTTGTAGTATTAGTAGCGTTGTTTAATATGACCCCAAAATTCTCTGTATCTTTAATATCTTGCATTTGGCAAATAAAGTTTGAATTATTCATAGTAATAAATGATGTTTATATATGTAACTTTTTTGAACAAATATCTTAGGCTCACATAATGGTAGATTAAGAGATACGTAAAGTTCGTTAATTGAATCGCAGCCACAATCATATGTTGAATTATGATTGATTAGGCGATAGGAGTTATTGTGCAATTTCAATCATCCGCTCTTCACTTAATTCGACAGTTTGGTTCTCTATTCTTAAGTCAGTGTCTGAGGTTCACTCATTGTCGTCCTTCTTTCCTCATCTTTGACTCCCCTCTTCCTTCAATCTCATTTTCAAAGTATCATTTCCTTATTAATTTCTAAACCAATTCTTCTTCTTTTGAATTGTCGAATCGATGAATCTTATTTCGTATGCCCTCCTCTAGGAATCACTTCATTCCCAAATGTTTCTTTCATAGTTTATACCTCTCATGAACAACAAATCTTACACCTTGCTTTATATTCCCTCTTTTCCCCCTTAAGGTCGGGGTCACAGCTGTGTGGGTCATAACTCCACTCGAGGCAATATATGCCTCCTTTTCTCAATTTGCTTTGTCACAGATTTAGACGTATTTCTATTTTCTGCATTCTCTTCTATTCCCTTCGTATTATTTACCAGACTCCTCTCTGTTACCTATGAAATCCTTTTTCCCCCAACTTGTAGATAATAAATAAACTCTTCTAGTTCGGTTCTGTGATTTATTTTTGACATAACTAAGTTTTTTTAATCATTTATGAGTGTCCTTTGGGGAAGAAGGGCTACAGAACATAGATTCTTAATGCAAAAATCGTTGAAAGTCAATATTTGGCTCAAATATCATATTTAAATTTTGTGTAAACATACAATAAACAACACTATTTGGGGTCATATTATGCAATCCTGCTTTCAAAGGGTTAATTGTTAGTTTGGGGTGAATATTTAAATATTTTATATTGATAAAGGGAGTGGGCGCGAGTGCCGATGGAGGGGAATTGTTTAAATATTATACATATTAAGGGAGAGGTCGCGAGTGTCGCTGGAATGGGTGTCGCGTTGCAGAGAGGCCGAATTGGGAGTAGAAAACTAAATAACGTTAACATTTTTTTTGTCTTTTTGCAGTATTAGTAGTGTTGTTTGAATATGACCCAACATTTTCTCTGCATCTTTAATATCTTTCGTTTGGCAAATAAATTTTGAATTATTCAATGTAAAAAATGATGTTTATGTATGTAACTTTTTTGAACAAATATCTTAGGCTCACATAATGGTAGATTAAGAGATACGTAAAATTTCGTTTATTGAATCGCAGCCAGAATCATATGTTGAATTTTGATTGATTAGGCGATAGGAGTTATTGTGCAATTTCTGTCATAATCCGCTCTTCACTTAACTCGACAGTTTGGTTCTCTACTCTTAAGTCAGTGTCTGAGGTTCACTCATTGTCGTCCTTCTTTCCTCATCTTTGACTCCCCTCTTCCTTCAATCTCATTTTCAAAGTATCATTTCCTTATTAATTTCTAAACCAATTCTTCTTCTTTTGAATTGTCGAATCGATGAATCTTATTTCGTATGCCCTCCTCTAGGAATCACTTCATTCCCAAATGTTTCTTTTATAGTTGATACCTCTCATGAACAACAAATCTTACACCTTGCTTTATATTCTCTCTTTTCCTCCTTAAGGTCGGGGTCACAGCTGTGTGGGTCTTAAATCCACTCGAGGCAATATATGCCTCCTTTTCTCAATTTGCTTTATGACTCAGATTTAGACGTATTTCTATTTTCTGCATTCTCTTCTATTCCCTTCGTCTTATTCACCCGACTCCTCTCTGTTACCTATGAAATCCTTCTTCCCCTAACTTGTAGATTTTTAATAATTTCTTCTATTTCGGGTCCGTGATTTATTGTTGACATAACTGTTTTTTTAATCGTTTATAAGGGGAAGAAGGGCTACAGAACATAGGTTCTTAATGCAAAAATCCTTGAAAGTCAATATTTGGCTCAAATATCATATTTAAATTTTGTGTAAACATACAATAAACAACACTATTTGGGGTCATATTATGCTATCCTGCTTTCAAAGGGTTAATTGTTAGTTTGGGGTGAATATTTAAATATTTTATATTGATAAAGGGAGTGGGCGCGAGTGCCGATGGAGGGGAATTGTTTAAATATTAAACATATTAAGGGAGAGGTCGCGAGTGTCGCTGGAATGGGTGTCGCGTTGCTGAGGGGCCGAATTGGGAATAGAAAACTAAATAACGTTAACATTTTTTTTGTCTTTTTGCTGTATTAGTAGTGTTGTTTGAATATGACCCAAAATTTACTCTGCATCGTTAATATCTTTCGTTTGGCAAATAAATTTTGAATTAATCAATGTAAAAAATGATGTTTATGTATGTAACTTTTTTGAACAAATATCTTAGGCTCACATAATGGTAGATTAAGAGATACGTAAAATTTCGTTAATTGAATCGCAGCCACAATCATATGTTGAATTATGATTATTAGGCGATAGGAGTTATTGTGCAATTTCTGTCATAATCCGCTCTTCACTTAATTCGACCGTTTGGTTCTCTATTCTTAAGTCAGTGTCTGAGGTTCACTCATTGTCGTCCTTCGTTCCTCATCTTTGACTCCCCTCTTCCTTCAATCTCATTTTCAAAGTATCCTTATTAATTTCTAAACCAATTCTTCTTCTTTTGAATTGTCGAATCGATGAATCTTATTTCATATGCCCTCCTCTAGGAATCACTTCATTCCCAAATGTTTCTTTCATAGTTGATACCTCTCACGAACAACAAATCTTACACCTTGCTTTATATTCTCTCTTTTCCTCCTTAAGGTCGGGGTCACAGCTGTGTGGATTTTAACTCCACTCGAGGCAATATATGCCTCCTTTTCTCAATTTGCTTTATGTCACAGATTTAGACGTATTTCTATTTTCTGCATTCTCTTCTATTCCCTTCGTCTTATTCACCCGACTCCTCTCTGTTACCTATGAAATCCTTTTTCCCCCAACTTGTAGATAATAAATAAATTCTTCTAGTTCGGTTCTGTGATTTATTTTCGACATAACTAAGTTTTTTTAATCATTTTTGAGCGTCGCTTGTGGAAGAAGGGCTAAAGAACATAGATTCTTAATGCAAAAATCGTTGAAAGTCAATAGTAGGCTCAAATATCATAATTAAATTTTGTGTAAACATTCAATAAACAACACTATTTGGGGTCATATTATGCAATCCTGCTTTCAAAGGGTTAATTGTTAGTTTGGGGTGAATATTAAAATATTTTATATTGATAAAGGGAGTGGGCGCGAGTGCCGATGGAGGGGAATTGTTTAAATATTATACATATTAAGGGAGAGGTCGCGAGTGTCGCTGGAATGGGTGTCGCGTTGCTGAGGGTCCGAATGGGGAATAAAAAAGTAATTAACGTAAACGATTTTTTTGTCTTTTTGTAGTATTAGTAGCGTTGTTTAATATGACCACAAAATTCTCTGTATCTTTAATATCTTGCATTTGGCAAATAAAGTTTGAATTATTCATAGTAATAAATGATGTTTATATATGTAACTTTTTTGAACAAATATCTTAGGCTCACATAATGGTAGATTAAGAGATACGTAAAGTTCGTTAATTGAATCGCAGCCACAATCATATGTTGAATTATGATTGATTAGGCGATAGGAGTTATTGTGCAATTTCAATCATCCGCTCTTCACTTAATTCGACAGTTTGGTTCTCTATTCTTAAGTCAGTGTCTGAGGTTCACTCATTGTCGTCCTTCTTTCCTCATCTTTGACTCCCCTCTTCCTTCAATCTCATTTTCAAAGTATCATTTCCTTATTAATTTCTAAACCAATTCTTCTTCTTTTGAATTGTCGAATCGATGAATCTTATTTCGTATGCCCTCCTCTAGGAATCACTTCATTCCCAAATGTTTCTTTCATAGTTTATACCTCTCATGAACAACAAATCTTACACCTTGCTTTATATTCCCTCTTTTCCCCCTTAAGGTCGGGGTCACAGCTGTGTGGGTCATAACTCCACTCGAGGCAATATATGCCTCCTTTTCTCAATTTGCTTTGTCACAGATTTAGACGTATTTCTATTTTCTGCATTCTCTTCTATTCCCTTCGTATTATTTACCAGACTCCTCTCTGTTACCTATGAAATCCTTTTTCCCCCAACTTGTAGATAATAAATAAACTCTTCTAGTTCGGTTCTGTGATTTATTTTTGACATAACTAAGTTTTTTTAATCATTTATGAGTGTCCTTTGGGGAAGAAGGGCTACAGAACATAGATTCTTAATGCAAAAATCGTTGAAAGTCAATATTTGGCTCAAATATCATATTTAAATTTTGTGTAAACATACAATAAACAACACTATTTGGGGTCATATTATGCAATCCTGCTTTCAAAGGGTTAATTGTTAGTTTGGGGTGAATATTTAAATATTTTATATTGATAAAGGGAGTGGGCGCGAGTGCCGATGGAGGGGAATTGTTTAAATATTATACATATTAAGGGAGAGGTCGCGAGTGTCGCTGGAATGGGTGTCGCGTTGCAGAGAGGCCGAATTGGGAGTAGAAAACTAAATAACGTTAACATTTTTTTTGTCTTTTTGCAGTATTAGTAGTGTTGTTTGAATATGACCCAACATTTTCTCTGCATCTTTAATATCTTTCGTTTGGCAAATAAATTTTGAATTATTCAATGTAAAAAATGATGTTTATGTATGTAACTTTTTTGAACAAATATCTTAGGCTCACATAATGGTAGATTAAGAGATACGTAAAATTTCGTTTATTGAATCGCAGCCAGAATCATATGTTGAATTTTGATTGATTAGGCGATAGGAGTTATTGTGCAATTTCTGTCATAATCCGCTCTTCACTTAACTCGACAGTTTGGTTCTCTACTCTTAAGTCAGTGTCTGAGGTTCACTCATTGTCGTCCTTCTTTCCTCATCTTTGACTCCCCTCTTCCTTCAATCTCATTTTCAAAGTATCATTTCCTTATTAATTTCTAAACCAATTCTTCTTCTTTTGAATTGTCGAATCGATGAATCTTATTTCGTATGCCCTCCTCTAGGAATCACTTCATTCCCAAATGTTTCTTTTATAGTTGATACCTCTCATGAACAACAAATCTTACACCTTGCTTTATATTCTCTCTTTTCCTCCTTAAGGTCGGGGTCACAGCTGTGTGGGTCTTAAATCCACTCGAGGCAATATATGCCTCCTTTTCTCAATTTGCTTTATGACTCAGATTTAGACGTATTTCTATTTTCTGCATTCTTTTCTATTCCCTTCGTCTTATTCACCCGACTCCTCTCTGTTACCTATGAAATCCTTCTTCCCCTAACTTGTAGATTTTTAATAATTTCTTCTATTTCGGGTCCGTGATTTATTGTTGACATAACTGTTTTTTTAATCGTTTATAAGGGGAAGAAGGGCTACAGAACATAGGTTCTTAATGCAAAAATCCTTGAAAGTCAATATTTGGCTCAAATATCATATTTAAATTTTGTGTAAACATACAATAAACAACACTATTTGGGGTCATATTATGCTATCCTGCTTTCAAAGGGTTAATTGTTAGTTTGGGGTGAATATTTAAATATTTTATATTGATAAAGGGAGTGGGCGCGAGTGCCGATGGAGGGGAATTGTTTAAATATTAAACATATTAAGGGAGAGGTCGCGAGTGTCGCTGGAATGGGTGTCGCGTTGCTGAGGGGCCGAATTGGGAATAGAAAACTAAATAACGTTAACATTTTTTTTGTCTTTTTGCTGTATTAGTAGTGTTGTTTGAATATGACCCAAAATTTACTCTGCATCGTTAATATCTTTCGTTTGGCAAATAAATTTTGAATTAATCAATGTAAAAAATGATGTTTATGTATGTAACTTTTTTGAACAAATATCTTAGGCTCACATAATGGTAGATTAAGAGATACGTAAAATTTCGTTAATTGAATCGCAGCCACAATCATATGTTGAATTATGATTATTAGGCGATAGGAGTTATTGTGCAATTTCTGTCATAATCCGCTCTTCACTTAATTCGACCGTTTGGTTCTCTATTCTTAAGTCAGTGTCTGAGGTTCACTCATTGTCGTCCTTCGTTCCTCATCTTTGACTCCCCTCTTCCTTCAATCTCATTTTCAAAGTATCCTTATTAATTTCTAAACCAATTCTTCTTCTTTTGAATTGTCGAATCGATGAATCTTATTTCATATGCCCTCCTCTAGGAATCACTTCATTCCCAAATGTTTCTTTCATAGTTGATACCTCTCACGAACAACAAATCTTACACCTTGCTTTATATTCTCTCTTTTCCTTCTAAGGTCGGGGTCACAGCTGTGTGGATTTTAACTCCACTCGAGGCAATATATGCCTCCTTTTCTCAATTTGCTTTATGTCACAGATTTAGACGTATTTCTATTTTCTGCATTCTCTTCTATTCCCTTCGTCTTATTCACCCGACTCCTCTCTGTTACCTATGAAATCCTTTTTCCCCCAACTTGTAGATAATAAATAAATTCTTCTAGTTCGGTCCTGTGATTTATTTTCGACATAACTAAGTTTTTTTAATCATTTTTGAGCGTCGCTTGGGGAAGAAGGGCTAAAGAACATAGATTCTTAATGCAAAAATCGTTGAAAGTCAATATTTGGCTCAAATATCATAATTAAATTTTGTGTAAACATTCAATAAACAACACTATTTGGGGTCATATTATGCAATCCTGCTTTCAAAGGGTTAATTGTTAGTTTGGGGTGAATATTTAAATATTTTATATTGATAAAGGGAGTGGGCGCGAGTGCCGATGGAGGGGAATTGTTTATATATTATACATATTAAGGGAGAGGTCGCGAGTGTCGCTGGAATGGGTGTCGCGTTGCTGAGGGTCCGAATGGGGAATAAAAAAGTAATTAACGTTAACGATTTTTTTGTCTTTTTGTAGTATTAGTAGCGTTGTTTAATATGACCCCAAAATTCTCTGTATCTTTAATATCTTGCATTTGGCAAATAAAGTTTGAATTATTCATAGTAAAAAATGATGTTTATATATGTAACTTTTTTGAACAAATATCTTAGGCTCACATAATGGTAGATTAAGAGATACGTAAAGTTCGTTAATTGAATCGCAGCCACAATCATATGTTGAATTATGATTGATTAGGCGATAGGAGTTATTGTGCAATTTCTGTCATAATCCGCTCTTCACTTAATTCGACAGTTTGGTTCTCTATTCTTAAGTCAGTGTCTGAGGTTCACTCATTGTCGTTCTTCTTTCCTCATCTTTGACTCCCCTCTTCCTTCAATCTCATTTTCAAAGTATCATTTCCTTATTAATTTCTAAACCAATTCTTCTTCTTTTGAATTGTCGAATCGATGAATCTTATTTCGTATGCCCTCCTCTAGGAATCACTTCATTCCCAAATGTTTCTTTCATAGTTTATACCTCTCATGAACAACAAATCTTACACCTTGCTTTATATTCCCTCTTTTCCTCCTTAAGGTCGGGGTCACAGCTGTGTGGGTCATAACTCCACTCGAGGCAATATATGCCTCCTTTTCTCAATTTGCTTTGTCACAGATTTAGACGTATTTCTATTTTCTGCATTCTCTTCTATTCCCTTCGTATTATTCACCAGACTCCTCTCTGTTACCTATGAAATCCTTTTTCCCCCAACTTGTAGATAATAAATAAACTCTTCTAGTTCGGTTCTGTGATTTATTTTTGATATAACTAAGTTTTTTTAATCATTTATGAGTGTCCTTTGGGGAAGAAGGGCTACAGAACATAGATTCTTAATGCAAAAATCGTTGAAAGTCAATAGTAGGCTCAAATATCATAATTAAATTTTGTGTAAACATTCAATAAACAACACTATTTGGGGTCATATTATGCAATCCTGCTTTCAAAGGGTTAATTGTTAGTTTGGGGTGAATATTTAAATATTTTATATTGATAAAGGGAGTGGGCGCGAGTGCCGATGGAGGGGAATTGTTTAAATATTATACATATTAAGGGAGAGGTCGCGAGTGTCGCTGGAATGGATGTCGCGTTGCTGAGGGGCCGTATTGGGAGTAGAAAACTAAATAACGTTAACATTTTATTTGACTTTTTGCAGTATTAGTAGTGTTGTTTGAATATGACCCCAAATTTTCTCTGCATCTTTAATATCTTTCGTTTGGCAAATAAATTTTGAATTATTCAATGTAAAAAATGATGTTTATGTATGTAACTTTTTTGAACAAATATCTTAGGCTCACATAATGGTAGATTAAGAGATACGTAAAATTTCGTTAATTGAATCGCAGCCAGAATCGTATGTTGAATTTTGATTAATTAGGCGATAGGAGTTATTGTGCAATTTCTGTCATAATCCGCTCTTCACTTAACTCGACAGTTTGGTTCTCTACTCTTAAGTCAGTGTCTGAGGTTCACTCATTGTCGTCCTTCTTTCCTCATCTTTGACTCCCCTCTTCCTTCCATCTCATTTTCAAAGTATCATTTCCTTATTAATTTCTAAACCAATTCTTCTTCTTTTGAATTGTCGAATCGATGAATCTTATTTCGTATGCCCTCCTCTAAGAATCACTTCATTCCCAAATGTTTCTTTCATAGTTGATACCTCTCATGAACAACAAATCTTACACCTTGCTTTATATTCTCTCTTTTCCTCCTTAAGGTCGGGGTCACAGATGTGTGGGTCTTAAATCCACTCGAGGCAATATATGCCTCCTTTTCTCAATTTGCTTTATGACTCAGATTTAGACGTATTTCTATTTTCTGCATTCTCTTCTATTCCCTTCGTATTATTCACCAGACTCCTCTCTGATACCTATGAAATCCTTTTTCCCCCAACTTGTAGATAATAAATAAACTCTTCTAGTTCGGTTCTGTGATTTATTTTTGACATAACTAAGTTTTTTAAATCATTTTTGAGCGTCGCTTGGGGAAGAAGGGCTACAGAACATAGATTCTTAATGCAAAAATCGTTGAAAGTCAATATTTGGCTCAAATATCATAATTAAATTTTGTGTAAACATTCAATAAACAAAACTATTTGCGGTCATATTATGCAGTCCTGCTTTCAAAGGGTTAATTGTTAGTTTGGGGTGAATATTTAAATATTTTATATTGATAAAGGGAGTGGGCGCGAGTGCCGATGGAGGGGAATTGTTTAAATATTATACATATTAAGGGAGAGGTCGCGAGTGTCGCTAGAATGGGTGTCGCGTTTTCGAGGGTCCGAATGGGGAATAAAAAAGTAATTAACGTTAACGATTTTTTTGTCTTTTTGTAGTATTAGTAGCGTTGTTTAATATGACCCCAAAATTCTCTATCTTTAATATCTTGCATTTGGTAATTAAAGTTTGAATTATTCATAGTAAAAAATGATGTTTATATATGTAATTTTTTTGAACAAATATCTTAGGCTCACTTAATGTTAGATTAAGAGAAACGTAAAATTGCGTTAAATGAATCGAAGCCACAATCATTTGTTGAATTATGATTGATATGGCGATAGGAGTTATTGTGCAATTTCTATCATAATCCGCTCTTCAAATAATTCTTCAGTTTGGTCTCTATTCTTAAGTAAGTGTATGAGGTTCACTCATTGTCTTCCTTCTTTCCTCATCTTTCACTACTCTCTTCCTTCCATCTCATTTTGAAACAATCATTTCCTTATTAATTTCTAAACCAATTCTTCTTCTTTTGAATGGTAGAATCGATGAATCTTATTTCGTATGCCCTCCTCTCAGAATCACTTCATTCCCAAATGTTTCTTTCATAGTTTATACCTCTCATGAACAACAAATCTTACACCTTGCTTTATATTCCCTCTTTTCCTACTTAAGGTCGGGGTCACAGCTGTGTGGGTCTTAACTCCACTCGAGGCAATATATGCCTCCTTTTCTCAATTTGCTTTATGTCACAGACTTAGACGTATTTCCATTTTCTGCATTCTCTTCTATTCCCTTCGTATTATTCACCAGACTCCTCTCTTCTACCTATGAAATCCTTCTTCCCCTAACTTGTAGATTTTTAATAATTTCTTCTATTTCGGGTCCGTGATTTATTGTCGACATAACTGTTTTTTTAATCGTTTATAAGGGGAAGAAGGGCTACAGAACATAGGTTCTTAATGCAAAAATCCTTGAAAGTCAATATTTGGCTCAAATATCATATTTAAATTTTGTGTAAACATACAATAAACAACACTATTTGGGGTCATATTATGCAATCCTGCTTTCAAAGGGTTAATTGTTAGTTTGGGGTGAATATTTAAATATTTTATATTGATAAAGGGAGTGGGCGCGAGTGCCGATGCAGGGGAATTGTTTAAATATTATACATATTAAGGGAGAGGTCGCGAGTGTCGCTGGAATGGGTGTCGCGTTGCCGAGGGGCCGAATTGGGAATAGAAAACTAAATAACGTTAACATTTTTTTTGTCTTTTTGCAGTATTAGTAGTGTTGTTTGAATATGACCCCAAATTTACTCTGCATCGTTAATATCTTTCGTTTGGCAAATAAATTTTGAATTAATCAATGTAAAAAATGATGTTTATGTATGTAACTTTTTTGAACAAATATCTTAGGCTCACATAATGGTAGATTAAGAGATACGTAAAATTTCGTTAATTGAATCGCAGCCACAATCATATGTTGAATTATGATTGATTAGGCGATAGGAGTTATTGTGCAATTTCTGTCATAATCCGCTCTTCACTTAATTCGACAGTTTGGTTCTCTATTCTTAAGTCAGTGTCTGAGGTTCACTCATTGTCGTCCTTCGTTCCTCATCTTTGACTCCCCTCTTCCTTCAATCTCATTTTCAAAGTATCCTTATTAATTTCTAAACCAATTCTTCTTCTTTTGAATTGTCGAATCGATGAATCTTATTTCGTATGCCCTCCTCTAGGAATCACTTCATTCCCAAATGTTTCTTTCATAGTTGATACCTCTCACGAACAACAAATCTTACACCTTGGTTTATATTCCTCTTTTCCTCCTTAAGGTCGGGGTCACAGCTGTGTGGATTTTAACTCCCATCGAGGCAATATATGCCTCCTTTTCTCAATTTGCTTTATGTCACAGATTTAGACGTATTTCTATTTTCTGCATTCTCTTCTATTCCCTTCGTATTATTCACCCGACTCCTCTCTGTTACCTATGAAATCCTTTTTCCCCCAACTTGTAGATAATAAATAAATTCTTCTAGTTCGGTTCTGTGATTTATTTTCGACATAACTAAGTTTTTTTAATCATTTTTGAGCGTCGCTTGGGGAAGAAGGGCTAAAGAACATAGATTCTTAATGCAAAAATCGTTGAAAGTCAATAGTAGGCTCAAATATCATAATTAAATTTTGTGTAAACATTCAATAAACAACACTATTTGGGGTCATATTATGCAATCCTGCTTTCAAAGGGTAAATTGTTAGTTTGGGGTGAATATTTAAATATTTTATATTGATAAAGGGAGTGGGCGCGAGTGCCGATGGAGGGGAATTGTTTAAATATTATACATATTAAGGGAGAGGTCGCGAGTGTCGCTGGAATGGGTGACGCGTTGCTGAGGGTCCGAATGGGGAATAAAAAAGTAATTAACGTTAACGATTTTTTTGTCTTTTTGTAGTATTAGTAGCGTTGTTTAATATGACCCCAAAATTCTCTGTATCTTTAATATCTTGCATTTGGCAAATAAAGTTTGAATTATTCATAGTAAAAAATGATGTTTATATATGTAACTTTTTTGAACAAATATCTTAGGCTCACATAATGGTAGATTAAGAGATACGTAAAGTTCGTTAATTGAATCGCAGCCACAATCATATGTTGAATTATGATTGATTAGGCGATAGGAGTTATTGTGCAATTTCTGTCATAATCCGCTCTTCACTTAATTCGACAGTTTGGTTCTCTATTCTTAAGTCAGTGTCTGAGGTTCACTCATTGTCGTCCTTCTTTCCTCATCTTTGACTCCCCTCTTCCTTCAATCTCATTTTCAAAGTATCATTTCCTTATTAATTTCTAAACCAATTCTTCTTCTTTTGAATTGTCGAATCGATGAATCTTATTTCGTATGCCCTCCTCTAGGAATCACTTCATTCCCAAATGTTTCTTTCATAGTTTATACCTCTCATGAACAACAAATCTTACACCTGGCTTTATATTCCCTCTTTTCCTCCTTAAGGTCGGGGTCACAGCTGTGTGGGTCATAACTCCACTCGAGGCAATATATGCCTCCTTTTCTCAATTTGCTTTGTCACAGATTTAGACGTATTTCTATTTTCTGCATTCTCTTCTATTCCCTTCGTATTATTCACCAGACTCCTCTCTGTTACCTATGAAATCCTTTTTCCCCCAACTTGTAGATAATAAATAAACTCTTCTAGTTCGGTTCTGTGATTTATTTTTGACATAACTAAGTTTTTTTAATCATTTATGAGTGTCCTTTGGGGAAGAAGGGCTACAGAACATAGATTCTTAATGCAAAAATCGTTGAAAGTCAATATTTGGCTCAAATATCGTAACTAAATTTTGTGTAAACATACAATAAACAACACAATTTGGGGTCATATTATGCAATCCTGCTTTCAAAGGGTTAATTGTTAGTTTGGGGTGAATATTTAAATATTTTATATTGATAAAGGGAGTGGGCGCGAGTGCCGATGGAGGGGAATTGTTTAAATATTATACATATTAAGGGAGAGGTCGCGAGTGTCGCTGGAATGGGTGTCGCGTTGCTGAGGGGCCGAATTGGGAGAAGAAAACTAAATAACGTTAACATTTTATTTGACTTTTTGCAGTATTAGTAGTGTTGTTTGAATATGACCCCAAATTTTCTCTGCATCTTTAATATCCTTCGTTTGGCAAACAAATTTTGAATTATTCAATGTAAAAAATGATGTTTATGTATGTAACTTTTTTGAACAAATATCTTAGGCTCACATAATGGTAGATTAAGAGATACGTAAAATTTCGTTAATTGAATCGCAGCCAGAATCATATGTTGAATTTTGATTGATTAGGCGATAGGAGTTATTGTGCAATTTCTGTCATAATCCGCTCTTCACTTAACTCGACAGTTTGGTTCTCTACTCTTAAGTAAGTGTCTGAGGTTCACTCATTGTCGTCCTTCTTTCCTCATCTTTGACTCCCCTCTTCCTTCCATCTCATTTTCAAAGTATCATTTCCTTATTAATTTCTAAACCAATTCTTCTTCTTTTGAATTGTCGAATCGATGAATCTTATTTCGTATGCCCTCCTCTCAGAATCACTTCATTCCCAAATGTTTCTTTCATAGTTGATACCTCTCATGAACAACAAATCTTACACCTTGCTTTATATTCTCTCTTTTCCTCCTTAAGGTCGGGGTCACAGATGTGTGGGTCTTAAATCCACTCGAGGCAATATATGCCTCCTTTTCTCAATTTGCTTTATGACTCAGATTTAGACGTATTTCTATTTTCTGCATTCTCTTCTATTCCCTTCGTATTATTCACCAGACTCCTCTCTGTTACCTATGAAATCCTTTTTCCCCCAACTTGTAGATAATAAATAAACTCTTCTAGTTCGGTTCTGTGATTTATTTTTGACATAACTAAGTTTTTTTAATCATTTTTGAGCGTCGCTTGGGGAAGAAGGGCTACAGAACATAGATTCTTAATGCAAAAATCGTTGAAAGTCAATATTTGGCTCAAATATCATAATTAAATTTTGTGTAAACATTCAATAAACAACACTATTTGGGGTCATATTATGCAATCCTGCTTTCAAAGGGTTAATTGTTAGTTTGGGGTGAATATTTAAATATTTTATATTGATAAAGGGACTGGGCGCGAGTGCCGATGGAGGGGAATTGTTTAAATATTATACATATTAAGGGAGAGGTCGCGAGTGTCGCTGGAATGGGTGTCGCGTTGCTGAGGGGCCGAATTGGGAGAAGAAAACTAAATAACGTTAACATTTTATTTGACTTTTTGCAGTATTAGTAGTGTTGTTTGAATATGACCCCAAATTTTCTCTGCATCTTTAATATCCTTCGTTTGGCAAACAAATTTTGAATTATTCAATGTAAAAAATGATGTTTATGTATGTAACTTTTTTGAACAAATATCTTAGGCTCACATAATGGTAGATTAAGAGATACGTAAAATTTCGTTAATTGAATCGCAGCCAGAATCATATGTTGAATTTTGATTGATTAGGCGATAGGAGTTATTGTGCAATTTCTGTCATAATCCGCTCTTCACTTAACTCGACAGTTTGGTTCTCTACTCTTAAGTAAGTGTCTGAGGTTCACTCATTGTCGTCCTTCTTTCCTCATCTTTGACTCCCCTCTTCCTTCCATCTCATTTTCAAAGTATCATTTCCTTATTAATTTCTAAACCAATTCTTCTTCTTTTGAATTGTCGAATCGATGAATCTTATTTCGTATGCCCTCCTCTAAGAATCACTTCATTCCCAAATGTTTCTTTCATAGTTGATACCTCTCATGAACAACAAATCTTACACCTTGCTTTATATTCTCTCTTTTCCTCCTTAAGGTCGGGGTCACAGATGTGTGGGTCTTAAATCCACTCGAGGCAATATATGCCTCCTTTTCTCAATTTGCTTTATGACTCAGATTTAGACGTATTTCTATTTTCTGCATTCTCTTCTATTCCCTTCGTATTATTCACCAGACTCCTCTCTGTTACCTATGAAATCCTTTTTCCCCCAACTTGTAGATAATAAATAAACTCTTCTAGTTCGGTTCTGTGATTTATTTTTGACATAACTAAGTTTTTTTAATCATTTTTGAGCGTCGCTTGGGGAAGAAGGGCTACAGAACATAGATTCTTAATGCAAAAATCGTTGAAAGTCAATATTTGGCTCAAATATCATAATTAAATTTTGTGTAAACATTCAATAAACAACACTATTTGGGGTCATATTATGCAATCCTGCTTTCAAAGGGTTAATTGTTAGTTTGGGGTGAATATTTAAATATTTTATATTGATAAAGGGAGTGGGCGCGAGTGCCGATGGAGGGGAATTGTTTAAATATAATACATATTAAGGGAGAGGTCGCGAGTGTCGCTGGAATGGGTGTCGCGTTGCTGAGGGTACGAATGGGGAATAAAAAAGTAATTAACGTTAACGATTTTTTTGTCTTTTTGTAGTATTAGTAGCGTTGTTTAATATGACCCCAAAATTCTCTGTATCTTTAATATCTTGCATTTGGCAATTAAAGTTTGAATTATTCATAGTAAAAAATGATGTTTATATATGTAATTTTTTTGAACAAATATCTTAGGCTCACTTAATGTTAGATTAAGAGAAATTTAAAGTTGCGTTAAATGAATCGCAGCCACAATCATTTGTTTAATTATGATTGATTAGGCGATAGGAGTTATTGTGCAATTTCTATCATAATCCGCTCTTCAAATAATTCGACAGTTTGGTCTCTATTCTTAAGTAAGTGTATGAGGTTCACTCATTGTCTTCCTTCTTTCCTCATCTTTCACTACTCTCTTCCTTCCATCTCATTTTGAAACAATCATTTCCTTATTAATTTCTAAACCAATTCTTCTATTGAATGGTAGAATCGATGAATCTTATTTCGTATGCCCTCCTCTCAGAATCACTTCATTCCCAAATGTTTCTTTCATAGTTTATACCTCTCATGAACAACAAATCTTACACCTTGCTTTATATTCCCTCTTTTCCTACTTAAGGTCGGGGTCACAGCTGTGTGGGTCTTAACTCCACTCGAGGCAATATATGCCTCCTTTTCTCAATTTGCTTTATGTCACAGATTTAGACGTATTTCCATTTTCTGCATTCTCTTCTATTCCCTTCGTATTATTCACCAGACTCCTCTCTGTTACCTATGAAATCCTTCTTCCCCTAACTTGTAGATTTTTAATAATTTCTTCTATTTCGGGTCCGTTATTTATTGTCGACATTACTGTTTTTTTAATCGTTTATAAGGGGAAGAAGGGCTACAGAACATAGGTTCTTAATGCAAAAATCCTTGAAAGTCAATATTTGGCTCAAATATCATATTTAAATTTTGTGTAAACATACAATAAACAACACTATTTGGGGTCATATTATGCAATCCTGCTTTCAAAGGGTTAATTGTTAGTTTGGGGTGAATATTTAAATATTTTATATTGATAAAGGGAGTGGGCGCGAGTGCCGATGGAGGGGAATTGTTTAAATATTAAACATATTAAGGGAGAGGTCGCGAGTGTCGCTGGAATGGGTGTCGCGTTGCTGAGGGGCCGAATTGGGAATAGAAAACTAAATAACGTTAACATTTTTTTTGTCTTTTTGCTGTATTAGTAGTGTTGTTTGAATATGACCCAAAATTTACTCTGCATCGTTAATATCTTTCGTTTGGCAAATAAATTTTGAATTAATCAATGTAAAAAATGATGTTTATGTATGTAACTTTTTTGAACAAATATCTTAGGCTCACATAATGGTAGATTAAGAGATACGTAAAATTTCGTTAATTGAATCGCAGCCACAATCATATGTTGAATTATGATTATTAGGCGATAGGAGTTATTGTGCAATTTCTGTCATAATCCGCTCTTCACTTAATTCGACCGTTTGGTTCTCTATTCTTAAGTCAGTGTCTGAGGTTCACTCATTGTCGTCCTTCGTTCCTCATCTTTGACTCCCCTCTTCCTTCAATCTCATTTTCAAAGTATCCTTATTAATTTCTAAACCAATTCTTCTTCTTTTGAATTGTCGAATCGATGAATCTTATTTCGTATGCCCTCCTCTAGGAATCACTTCATTCCCAAATGTTTCTTTCATAGTTGATACCTCTCACGAACAACAAATCTTACACCTTGCTTTATATTCACTCTTTTCCTCCTTAAGGTCGGGGTCACAGCTGTGTGGATTTTAACTCCACTCGAGGCAATATATGCCTCCTTTTCTCAATTTGCTTTATGTCACAGATTTAGACGTATTTCTATTTTCTGCATTCTCTTCTATTCCCTTCGTCTTATTCACCCGACTCCTCTCTGTTACCTATGAAATCCTTTTTCCCCCAACTTGTAGATAATAAATAAATTCTTCTAGTTCGGTCCTGTGATTTATTTTCGACATAACTAAGTTTTTTTAATCATTTTTGAGCGTCGCTTGGGGAAGAAGGGCTAAAGAACATAGATTCTTAATGCAAAAATCGTTGAAAGTCAATATTTGGCTCAAATATCATAATTAAATTTTGTGTAAACATTCAATAAACAACACTATTTGGGGTCATATTATGCAATCCTGCTTTCAAAGGGTTAATTGTTAGTTTTGGGTGAATATTTAAATATTTTATATTGATAAAGGGAGTGGGCGCGAGTGCCGATGGAGGGGAATTGTTTAAATATTATACATATTAAGGGAGAGGTCGCGAGTGTCGCTGGAATGGGTGTCGCGTTGCTGAGGGTCCGAATGGGGAATAAAAAAGTAATTAACGTTAACGATTTTTTTGTCTTTTTGTAGTATTAGTAGCGTTGTTTAATATGACCCCAAAATTCTCTGTATCTTTAATATCTTGCATTTGGCAAATAAAGTTTGAATTATTCATAGTAAAAAATGATGTTTATATATGTAACTTTTTTGAACAAATATCTTAGGCTCACATAATGGTAGATTAAGAGATACGTAAAGTTCGTTAATTGAATCGCAGCCACAATCATATGTTGAATTATGATTGATTAGGCGATAGGAGTTATTGTGCAATTTCTGTCATAATCCGCTCTTCACTTAATTCGACAGTTTGGTTCTCTATTCTTAAGTCAGTGTCTGAGGTTCACTCATTGTCGTTCTTCTTTCCTCATCTTTGACTCCCCTCTTCCTTCAATCTCATTTTCAAAGTATCATTTCCTTATTAATTTCTAAACCAATTCTTCTTCTTTTGAATTGTCGAATCGATGAATCTTATTTCGTATGCCCTCCTCTAGGAATCACTTCATTCCCAAATGTTTCTTTCATAGTTTATACCTCTCATGAACAACAAATCTTACACCTTGCTTTATATTCCCTCTTTTCCTCCTTAAGGTCGGGGTCACAGCTGTGTGGGTCATAACTCCACTCGAGGCAATATATGCCTCCTTTTCTCAATTTGCTTTGTCACAGATTTAGACGTATTTCTATTTTCTGCATTCTCTTCTATTCCCTTCGTATTATTCACCAGACTCCTCTCTGTTACCTATGAAATCCTTTTTCCCCCAACTTGTAGATAATAAATAAACTCTTCTAGTTCGGTTCTGTGATTTATTTTTGATATAACTAAGTTTTTTTAATCATTTATGAGTGTCCTTTGGGGAAGAAGGGCTACAGAACATAGATTCTTAATGCAAAAATCGTTGAAAGTCAATAGTAGGCTCAAATATCATAATTAAATTTTGTGTAAACATACAATAAACAACACTATTTGGGGTCATATTATGCAATCCTGCTTTCAAAGGGTTAATTGTTAGTTTGGGGTGAATATTTAAATATTTTATATTGATAAAGGGAGTGGGCGCGAGTGCCGATGGAGGGGAATTGTTTAAATATTATACATATTAAGGGAGAGGTCGCGAGTGTCGCTGGAATGGATGTCGCGTTGCTGAGGGGCCGTATTGGGAGTAGAAAACTAAATAACGTTAACATTTTATTTGACTTTTTGCAGTATTAGTAGTGTTGTTTGAATATGACCCCAAATTTTCTCTGCATCTTTAATATCTTTCGTTTGGCAAATAAATTTTGAATTATTCAATGTAAAAAATGATTTTTATGTATGTAACTTTTTTGAACAAATATCTTAGGCTCACATAATGGTAGATTAAGAGATACGTAAAATTTCGTTAATTGAATCGCAGCCAGAATCGTATGTTGAATTTTGATTAATTAGGCGATAGGAGTTATTGTGCAATTTCTGTCATAATCCGCTCTTCACTTAACTCGACAGTTTGGTTCTCTACTCTTAAGTCAGTGTCTGAGGTTCACTCATTGTCGTCCTTCTTTCCTCATCTTTGACTCCCCTCTTCCTTCCATCTCATTTTCAAAGTATCATTTCCTTATTAATTTCTAAACCAATTCTTCTTCTTTTGAATTGTCGAATCGATGAATCTTATTTCGTATGCCCTCCTCTAAGAATCACTTCATTCCCAAATGTTTCTTTCATAGTTGATACCTCTCATGAACAACAAATCTTACACCTTGCTTTATATTCTCTCTTTTCCTCCTTAAGGTCGGGGTCACAGATGTGTGGGTCTTAAATCCACTCGAGGCAATATATGCCTCCTTTTCTCAATTTGCTTTATGACTCAGATTTAGACGTATTTCTATTTTCTGCATTCTCTTCTATTCCCTTCGTATTATTCACCAGACTCCTCTCTGATACCTATGAAATCCTTTTTCCCCCAACTTGTAGATAATAAATAAACTCTTCTAGTTCGGTTCTGTGATTTATTTTTGACATAACTAAGTTTTTTAAATCATTTTTGAGCGTCGCTTGGGGAAGAAGGGCTACAGAACATAGATTCTTAATGCAAAAATCGTTGAAAGTCAATATTTGGCTCAAATATCATAATTAAATTTTGTGTAAACATTCAATAAACAAAACTATTTGCGGTCATATTATGCAGTCCTGCTTTCAAAGGGTTAATTGTTAGTTTGGGGTGAATATTTAAATATTTTATATTGATAAAGGGAGTGGGCGCGAGTGCCGATGGAGGGGAATTGTTTAAATATTATACATATTAAGGGAGAGGTCGCGAGTGTCGCTAGAATGGGTGTCGCGTTTTCGAGGGTCCGAATGGGGAATAAAAAAGTAATTAACGTTAACGATTTTTTTGTCTTTTTGTAGTATTAGTAGCGTTGTTTAATATGACCCCAAAATTCTCTATCTTTAATATCTTGCATTTGGTAATTAAAGTTTGAATTATTCATAGTAAAAAATGATGTTTATATATGTAATTTTTTTGAACAAATATCTTAGGCTCACTTAATGTTAGATTAAGAGAAACGTAAAATTGCGTTAAATGAATCGAAGCCACGATCATTTGTTGAATTATGATTGATATGGCGATAGGAGTTATTGTGCAATTTCTATCATAATCCGCTCTTCAAATAATTCTTCAGTTTGGTCTCTATTCTTAAGTAAGTGTATGAGGTTCACTCATTGTCTTCCTTCTTTCCTCATCTTTCACTACTCTCTTCCTTCCATCTCATTTTGAAACAATCATTTCCTTATTAATTTCTAAACCAATTCTTCTTCTTTTGAATGGTAGAATCGATGAATCTTATTTCGTATGCCCTCCTCTCAGAATCACTTCATTCCCAAATGTTTCTTTCATAGTTTATACCTCTCATGAACAACAAATCTTACACCTTGCTTTATATTCCCTCTTTTCCTACTTAAGGTCGGGGTCACAGCTGTGTGGGTCTTAACTCCACTCGAGGCAATATATGCCTCCTTTTCTCAATTTGCTTTATGTCACAGACTTAGACGTATTTCCATTTTCTGCATTCTCTTCTATTCCCTTCGTATTATTCACCAGACTCCTCTCTTCTACCTATGAAATCCTTCTTCCCCTAACTTGTAGATTTTTAATAATTTCTTCTATTTCGGGTCCGTGATTTATTGTCGACATAACTGTTTTTTTAATCGTTTATAAGGGGAAGAAGGGCTACAGAACATAGGTTCTTAATGCAAAAATCCTTGAAAGTCAATATTTGGCTGAATATCATATTTAAATTTTGTGTAAACATACAATAAACAACACTATTTGGGGTCATATTATGCAATCCTGCTTTCAAAGGGTTAATTGTTAGTTTGGGGTGAATATTTAAATATTTTATATTGATAAAGGGAGTGGGCGCGAGTGCCGATGGAGGGGAATTGTTTAAATATTAAACATATTAAGGGAGAGGTCGCGAGTGTCGCTGGAATGGGTGTCGCGTTGCTGAGGGGCCGAATTGGGAATAGAAAACTAAATAACGTTAACATTTTTTTTGTCTTATTGCTGTATTAGTAGTGTTGTTTGAATATGACCCAAAATTTACTCTGCATCGTTAATATCTTTCGTTTGGCAAATAAATTTGAAATTAATCAATGTAAAAAATGATGTTTATGTATGTAACTTTTTTGAACAAATATCTTAGGCTCACATAATGGTAGATTAAGAGATACGTAAAATTTCGTTAATTGAATCGCAGCCAGGAATCATATGTTGAATTATGATTATTAGGCGATAGGAGTTATTGTGCAATTTCTGTCATAATCCGCTCTTCACTTAATTCGACAGTTTGGTTCTCTATTCTTAAGTCAGTGTCTGAGGTTCACTCATTGTCGTCCTTCGTTCCTCATCTTTGACTCCCCTCTTCCTTCCATCTCATTTTCAAAGTATCATTTCCTTATTAATTTCTAAACCAATTCTTCTTCTTTTGAATTGTCGAATCGATGAATCTTATTTCGTATGCCCTCCTCTAGGAATCACTTCATTCCCAAATGTTTCTTTCATAGTTGATACCTCTCACGAACAACAAATCTTACACCTTGCTTTATATTCACTCTTTTCCTCCTTAAGGTCGGGGTCACAGCTGTGTGGATTTTAACTCCACTCGAGGCAATATATGCCTCCTTTTCTCAATTTGCTTTATGACTCAGATTTAGACGTATTTCTATTTTCTGCATTCTCTTCTATTCCCTTCGTATTATTCACCAGACTCCTCTCTGTTACCTATGAAATCCTTTTTCCCCCAACTTGTAGATAATAAATAAACTCTTCTAGTTCGGTTCTGTGATTTATTTTTGACATAACTAAGTTTTTTTAATCATTTTTGAGCGTCGCTTGGGGAAGAAGGGCTACAGAACATAGATTCTTAATGCAAAAATCGTTGAAAGTCAATATTTGGCTCAAATATCATAATTAAATTTTGTGTAAACATTCAATAAACAACACTATTTGGGGTCATATTATGCAATCCTGCTTTCAAAGGGTTAATTGTTAGTTTGGGGTGAATATTTAAATATTTTATATTGATAAAGGGAGTGGGCGCGAGTGCCGATGGAGGGGGAATTGTTTAAATATA